>PVJX010000157.1:108662-358304 GCA_004027295.1 Dolichotis patagonum | reverse complement strand
TACTGACTTTATCACTGTAGCTTTGTAGTATAATTTTAAGTCGGGGATTGTGATGCCTCCTGCCTTGCCTTTGTTGCTTAGAATTGCCTTTGCTATTCTAGGTCTCTTCTGGTTCCAGATGAATTTTAGGAGTGATTTCTCTAGATGTATGAGGTATGTTAGTGGTATTTTGATTGGGATGGCATTGAATCTGTATAGTTATTTTGGGAGAATGGCCATTTTTACAATGTTTGTTCTTCCTATCCATGAACAGGGTATGTGTTTCCATTTTCTGAGGTCCTCTTCGATTTCCTTTTTCAGGGTATTATAATTTTCCCTGTATAGCTCTTTTACTTCTTTCGTGAGATTAATTCCTAAGTATTTCATTTTTTTGGATGCTAGTGTAAAGGGTGTAGTTTCTCTTATTGCTCTCTCAGTACTTTTGTTGTTAATGTATAGAAATGCTATTGATTTTTGTGTATTGACTTTGTATCCAGCTACCTTGCTGAATTTGTTAATTATATCTAGGAGTCTTTCAATAGAGATTTGGGGGTCTTCTATAGAATTGTTACTGTTTGATAGTGAGATTAACAGGGGTTCTAAATTTTCTCCTGTGTGTTTTTCTGTCTCTTCCAAATTTTGTCTGTGCATATTTTACTTTGATGATCAGCAAATGAAAACACTCTTATTGTGTAAATACATTTGTCTATTTTAAGTTTAGAACTTTTGGTAATTATCTAAAGTTTCATGGAAAGAGCACTAGACATGAAGACTTATCTGAGTTTTGTCATGGAAAATTACTTTAAAATTAATTTTATTGCTATGTTCTTGATAAACGGAAAGATCACTTTCATCACAGGGAATTAGTAGCTGTATGTATACTGATTCTTTTTTCCCCTGTTCCCCTCTCTTCTCTTTAACCGTCCTTCTCCTTTTTCTTTACAGAAGTTTTGTTTGCATTTTTCCCTGCTATTCTCTGGTTTTTGTTTGTTTTCCTTTCCTCTACCCCTTCCTCCTTATTCACCTTCTCATTTGAACATTTTCTTCCTATTTCCCAGTATCTATCATCCAGTTTGGTCCTTATTTATGCTTTCAGTTTCTCACACAAGAAAAATAATTCAGTATATAAACATGTGTGTCTGATTTATTTCACTTAAAATTATGATCTCTTGGTATATCCAGTACCTAAGAATGTTTCAAGTTTATCCTTCTTTATGGCAGAGTAGTATTCCCTTGTATATAAAAATCACATTTTCTTTATTCATTCATCCAGTGATGGGCATGTAGGCTGTTTCCAATATTTAGCTGTTACAAATTGTGCTGCTATAAACATGAGTGTGCACATATATCTGTGGTATGATGCCTCTAACTCTTTATGGAAAATACAAAGAAAGGAAATATCTGGATCAAATGGCACCTCTAGATTCCGTTTTCTAAGCCATCTCCATAATGACTCCACAGTCATTATGCCAGTTTACACCCCACCAGCAATGGAGAAGGGTTCCATTTTTGCTACAGCCTCACCAGCATTTGTTATTGGTTGATTTCTTAGTGATAACTATTCTTTCTGGCATGAGATGAAATCTGAGTATTATATCAACTGGATTTCTCTAATGGCCAGAGATGTTCAGCATTTTTTCATATATTTATTTGCTGTTTGTTTCTTCATCTGAGATATGTCTATTCATTTTCAATGTTCATTTTCAGATTGGACCTTTAAATTTGGGGGACTTTAAATTTTTTTGAGTTCTATATATATTCTAGATGTTAGTCCTTTCTCTGCAGACTACCTGATTGGACCTTTAAATTTGGGGGACTTTAAATTTTTTTGAGTTCTATATATATTCTAGATGTTAGTCCTTTCTCTGCAGACTACCTGGTAAAACTCTTTTCCTATTCTGTGGGTTGCCTTTTCCTCTTTTGGTTATTTCTTTTGCTGTGTAAAAGCCTTTTTATTATTTTTTATTTTAAAAAGAATAAAATGTAGAAAACTGAAACAGAGTAAAGCTAATTGAAACAAAACAGTGATAGTGTACAAAATTTCCAAACAGTATAAAAGAAAATCAACAATGGCTATCATAATATATCTTGTTATCTTCAAAATAGTTGTCTGTACCATCAGCACAGTAAAAATAAACAAAACAGCATAAAACCAATCAAAACACAACATCAAATACAACAAAACAATAAATTGGAACAAAGCAAAAAAGTGAAAGCAATATTGGATTTCAAAAACAAGGCAGAAGGAAATCCCCCAAATTTTCTGTATTGCATGCTGTTATCCTCCTAATAGATGTTCAGACTACTGGTCTTAGGTCTGCAAAGGCAATCAAATATAAGCACTGAGTTGTTTTTGTACCTCAGTGACTATCAACTCAATTTGTCCTCTGAATCCGCTGGTTGCTTACGGGGTGAGAGGGAGAGGTGTTCTTGATTCTCACCCTACATGCTGATTGACTCATGGAAGGATAAATCGGCTTGTCTGTCTTCCTGAGCCCTGCATGGATTTTGCAGCTCACAGGAAGGGAAAATTGTTGTACTCCTCCAAGACCCAGCATGGCTTCTGCCAACTCACAGGAAGGGTGAACTGGCTTGTCTCTCTTCCTGGGCCCCACATGGTTTGCACGGCTCACAGGAAGGGTGATTGGCTTCTTGTTAGACCAACATGGCTTCTGCTGACTCATGGGAAGAGAAAACTGAAAGCTTTTTTAATGTGATAAAATCTGCTTTGGGAAAAATTTGTCTCACATTTTCCTCACCTACAAATTGGTATTATAACATTAACTTCATAGAGGTGCTGGGAAGATGAGAAAGTATGTAACCTCTGCAATAAAAATAATAAAAAGTCATTTGCATTTGCTTTATATTTGCTATTATAATAAATTGTTTCAAATTTAGCTCATGGTGCAAATGGCAGCTCTGAGATTAACCTTTTGAAGAAATGCCAAGTTGTTTTCCAAAGTAGTTGTACCTTTTAAACTCTCATCAACTTGTACAAGAATTCCCATTTCTTCACTTCCTTGTTAATATTTGTCATTATCTTTCTTACTATTGTTACCCTTGTAGGTGTGAAATGACATCTCATAATGTGGTTTTGAGTAAAGAAACTGAGCATCTTTATTGTTCATGTATGGGTCCTTTTGGAGAACTGTATGTTCATATCCTATGCCCACTTTAATTGTATTTTGTTTTTATTCTTGAGTTATAATAGTTCTTTAGGTATTCTAAATACAAGTCCTTTACCAGACATATGATTTGCAAGAGTTTTCTCCCAGGTTGTGGCTTGGCTTTTCATATTATTTCTTATGTCTTTAAGTACAATGTTTAAACTTTTAATGACATTCAACCTTTTCCACTTTTAAGAACCCTTGTAATGCCATTTGGACATGTGACCTAACATATTCACATGTCAAGAATTAGGCTGTGCACATCTTTGAGTGGGATCCTTAGTGTGCCTCTCAAAAATCTGAGAGACAGAATTTCCTTCTGCATTAGACAGAGGTTCATACAGAGGCACCTGATTGAGGGCATATGTCACCAGCTGTGGAGTAGCCCTGCAGGCTCCCCTGCCCTTTCTGTGACATAACATTGTCCTTTATCATTAAGTTATAGCATACTAGTACATAGATCAAATATATCAATATTTGACCAGACTATGTGGACCATCTTCTGGTGACCATGGAAGTAATAGACCTATTCAAGAGGGTGGAAGGAGAAGCAGAAGCAGCAGGAAAAAGACAGGACCCAAAACAATGGTGTATGTGTTCCTGCTCTTTTTAACCTCCCATTCACTGCAGTTTATTTTTCTTTTTTTAATGGCCACTTTCTTGATGTATAATTCACATATCCTAAAAGTAGTCATATGAAAGTATACAATTCACTGTTTTTAGTGTATTTGCAAAGTTTAGCAACACTGACACTAAATAATTCTAGAAGATATTCATCATCCCTAAAAGTAACTCTGCCCATTAGCAGTCACTCTTCATTCTGCTCTGGAAACCACCAATCTTCCTTTCTCTGTAAATTTGCCTAATTGAGAGACTGGAAAACTATCTTCCAAAGCAGCTGCCACATTCTTCTTTCTCACCAGTAGTGACTGAAGGTTCAGTTTTCTGCATTCTCACCAACACTTGTTATTGTACAACTTTTGGATTATAGACATCCCAGGTTATAGGGTGGAGAATCTCAAAGTAGTTTTGATTTGCATTTCACTACTGACTAATGATATTGGGTAACTTTTCATGTACCTTGCAGTTTTGTCCTCTTGCCACAGAATACTGGGGATGATTCCCCCTGTTTGAAATTCTTTATTTTCTAGTTGGTTGGAACTTAGAATTCCAACTTTGGTTGAAAAGCAACAATTCAACATTCATTGGTTCTGCCTCCTTCTTCACTGTGTTCGCTAGCTGAGTCCTACTGCTTGACTTGAGCTTCGAAAAGTGTCCCAATGCCTGGTCTGCCATGCTGTATTTTCATTCATGATTATTTGTTAATGTGTTTATTTAATGTTTTGCATTTCTCATTGTAATATGAGCTCTATGGGCTCAGGAGCTTTGTCTTGTATCATCACAGTATCTTTGGTTGCTAGAATAGCACTTAGCAATAAATGTTTTTGAATTAATGAATGCATGTATTAGAAAAATATACATAAGTCATACATGATTAAAAACTTGGGTGTTCCATAACCAAATACATTTCTGAAACATTCTATTATGCAAATTTAACATTGTATTATGCAAACATTTTGGTATGGAATGAATCATAATTCTTTTAATATACTCTTCCAATTCAAACTGCTCAACTATAATCCTTAGCAATATTATAAGATGCTTTAGTAAGTGGACATTTTGTTAACTTTTTGAAAAGTTAAATTGTGATCATCACTGCTTAATATGAGCATGTTATGTTAAATTCTCCCATCTCTGCTGAAGTGTTTTAATTTTGAACTCCATTCTATTGGAAGAGAACGGTGATGTTTCTTCACAGCTGTGAGGCTTTGAGCTAACTTTGTCATGATCTCCCTTTTCTGAGAAGCTGAGTATGTTATCAGGAATGTGGCATCAGCCTGTCACTTAAAAGTTTATGTCAAAATATCAAGCTGAGTACAGATTCATGCCCTTGGGGAGAATCACCTCCACAGTGAGCTGTTTACTATCTGAGGTGTCATGGTGAGTTTCAAGTGGTTACCAGTGATCAGGAGTGGCATTTCCAGGATGGGAGGTAATGGAGCTTACAGACATAGCACTAAACACTGGATTCAGATAAGCAAAGTAAAGGAAAAGAGCCAGAGGACAGGCACACACCCAGAAGGTTCTCCTCCTGCAAGTTCACAGCCAACCATATGTCAGTAGGCTGGTCAGCCTAGCAGAATGGTCAGAGTATGGGAAGACCAAGAAACGCTTCCAAGTGAGTCTACACATAATGCAGCAAGGCAGGTAAAATGGGGTGATCTTGGTGTCCACATTAGTACTCTTGGCAAGAGTGCAGCTGGGAAACAGATGCGTGCTTAGCCAGTGGTTCTGAAGTTTGGGCCCTAGCCATCAGTATCATCATCATGAAAGCTTGTTAGAAATACAGATTTTGGGGACCTAGAAATCTAATATTTTAAGAAGTTCAAGTTTGAAAACTGCTAGTCAAAACCAGAGGAAAAGTTTTGGTAAAAGATCTTTAACAATTCCACATTCAAGGATGTTCTGTATTAAATTCAAGTATTAAATTCTTTAAGTGGAATAATTCTATTGCAGCTGTACATATTGAGTCTTGTGTGTTAGTACTACGCTAAACACATTCTTAGAAGATTTGATCTTCTTAACCCCTTTGTGAGGTAAACATAAAACACTGCAATCACCATCATAGGCAAAAATGCTGACTAATGGGCCTGCTAGGTCCAATTGGGCTGTGATATACTTTCTGGGAAATGGTACAAGCGTTGTCAGTGCCTTACGTGCAGTGCACTGGTTGAAAGATCGAAGTACTAGAAAATGTAAGGAAAGTAATACAGTTTGGATGGATAAATGGATCAGAAAGAGGAAAAAAGAAAAAAGAATACTTGGAGGAAGGAAGAAGAAAGGAGGAAGAGAAGAATAGCAGCAAGTTTGGGAAGCAAAGATTGAGAGAAGGCTCCTTTAGGGTGAGTTAGGTCCTTGTTCTTGGACACTTTCCTATCAAGAACCCAGCCAAGAGCCACGATTGTCTGTGTTAAAGGTACAGCAAGAGGATAAAATAAGAAACGGACAAATTTCATAGTACCTGATGATTGGCTGGGAAGTCCATGTCTCCAGATGGGCCAAGAGAGTGACACTCCCAAGACAACCACTATTTTGGGGGTGTGTACAGTGATATGTGAAGCTAGGAAAATGTTCAAATTTTTCAGAAGACAGAGGCCTGTGACTCAGCAGGAAAGTATAATCTTGGGATGACTAAAGAGGGTGGAGATGATCTTATGCTAAACAGGGTCTTGTTCTGGAGGGTTTTTTAGAATTAGTGCTGTTACTTTTAATCTTAGAGGGTGAGAGAAGATGGCTCATCCCTAAACAGTTAGTGTGAAATCTCAAATGGATGGCACCGATGATGCCAAGCCTCCATTTTATCTTTTAGGGAAGTATGCAAAATTAGCTATTAGGAATTCCTGGTCCCCAACACTTTCCCTTTGTTTTCTGCTGTGGCTTGTAAGTCATCCAGTCCATGGGCTTTAATCAGTTTTAGCCTGGCCCCATACCACTAGGCTTTCTCCTAAGAATTTGCTTCCTGAGTACTTCCTGAGTACTTCCTCTTGTTTGCCTGACTTTCCTCCCTTGCTATGCTCACATAGTCTTTGTCCCTTGTGTACAAGCATGCTCCAGTTGCTGAGGGATCCGTGACCAGCTTCACCACTGACTGGAGAAGATTCTGGTGCAAACACATCACTCTTTGGGGACTGTGCGCTCAGGGGCTAATGCAAAGCTTTTCTCTGCTTCATTCACCTTGGACCGCCTTGCTTCTTGCCTCTGCTTTAATAGCATGTCATTTTCCCTTCCTTGTACACAAAGCCACAGGGACAGTTAATCTTGAATTCTCTGGTAGTCCTTTGGAGTTTTGCAACCTAATCACAGTAATCAAGAAGGGGTAGGCCTCATCAAGGACAGGGTTTGATTCTTTGCCTGTCTCTCCACACTTAGGCCTTTCATTTTCATATTCCTTGATGTGGTTTGTAAATAAACACAGGAACATGGTTCAAGAGCAGGCATAGGTTTAACTTCAGCTAAGGTGCAATAGGCACTACTGGGAAAGTAAAACTTTCAAATGGCAGTTCAGCCTTGAATAATATATTGAATTAGATATGCTGGGAGCCTTGATTCATGATCTCTGTATAATAGCATTGCTATGCGTATTACCTGAGTGCTTTAGTAGACTAGAGAAATGGACCATTTAAAAGATTGTGCTCACACAATCAGTGCCCATGCTGAGGAAGAAAGAAAGGGTGAAAGTCAGATGACCTAACTCTCTGTACTGACTACCATGACCTCTCTGAACAGTGGTTTTTGTGTATGCAAAATGGAGAGTGTGTTAGTATAGGATTTTTAGAAGCATTACATGAGATAATACCAAGCATAAATACATAGTTTACCACAGAAAATAAAAGCTTAATAAATGGGAAATGTTTGCATTGCTATTATGCCATTATTATTTAAAGCCCCAGTTCTGTAATTGGACACAAACTACTTCCTGTTTTCTTCCATTCACCCTTTATTTATGCAGTGCTCTGTTAGCCAATTCTTACTTCCTGTCAGTTTCAGAGTCACAGTGGTCATCTCTTAAGACACATTGTCATTTTAAAGCACTGGCTAAATACAACCAAGACTGACAACTGTGAATAATACCACAAGGCCGCTAAAAGACTCTGGCATTTCACTCAAACTCACGTATGCTGCCAAGTTGTTGCCTCTTGTTTTGTGCCTCTATTCTCAGCAGATTTCATATATAATTACTGAAGTGAACATCATCTTCCTCTGAAAAATAATCCAGCAGTAACCAGTGCTGAGTAATTGGGCTTCATGAGAACGTCACTGTCAAGTCTAAAAATATGTGGAAAGATAATCATATTTTATTTTTTTCTGTCTCACCATTTTCAGCATGTTCACGTCCACGTTCTTCCGCGAAAGGCTGGAGACTTTCACAGAAATGACAGCATCTATGATGAGGTGAGTCCGCCTGCTGCGCTCTTGTGGTTTGATCACAGGGGCTGTCAGTGTGGTGAAATCAACCAAGGGAACCAGATGTCACACTAGATGTGATGTTCAATGGGATTTACCCAGTATAACTCAGAAAATGGCATTAGAGGCCAAGTGGCTATCATGGGAATCTGAGACAAATAAATTCTAATAATTTCTTTTTCAAATGAAAATCAGCAGCATCCCAGTTCCTTGTAATTTCTGCCTTGTCTTTTGCCACTAAATATTTGTGTGGAGATACTGGCCTAGCATCTCCATAGAAGAAACTCTGTAATGCCAACAATGGAAACCTAACAGATTTGTATAGGATTCTTTTAAGCAAATAATAAATTTAGTTTTTAGCACATTTTTAAACTTAACTTATCTCTCCAAATAGTGTATATTCAAAATGGAAATTGAATTATGATGGGTAGAAACTAGCTGGTTTGAATGATGTGAGTGTAACCTGTGTATGATAAAGCTTTTAGCCATCAACTGATTCATGGATCTTCCTACCCAAGTCATAAATGTGAAATCAGTACACACATGAATTGGCAAGAGTCACCTTATCTGCTCTTCAGCTCATGTCTGCATGACCACCTGTAGATATTTATTTGCCTTATGTGGAACATACAGCCTCTGAGGAATTAGACTGGCTTAAAATATAAAGTTATTTTGGATAGCTTCTCATTCTAATCAAATAAGGGAAAGCATGTTTCCCACATTTTAGTGCTGATCACATGGTAGAAGCCCCTTGGCATGATTGGTTGAAAAGGACTTTGAGGGTGTTTCTGGATGTAAAGAAAGGTGCTCTATTGGTTAGCAATTTCTACCATGGATGTCAAATGGGAAAGAGGTGCCATAGTGGTCATATACTCCTTTTTCAGGTCTTTTTTATTTCGGTTGTTTATCTATGACTCTGCTAGGTAAATCTCTAAGACTTCTTTCAGCTGTTTTCAAGGGGGCATATAGAGTCTGTGATTTTTGTGTGTTTATGGGTTTTCTTGCAATAACTGGACAGTGAATTGGCTGTGCAGATGGTGAAAACAGAGATCAACATTTAAAAGTGTGATTACTTTTCTGGCACTCGTTGAATTGTTGAAGATGTAGGGTTATCACTTGGATAGAATGCCTTCAGGATATGTCTTATTGTCTCTTTCTTCCTGTGTTTGCCAAAAGCCCAGCAGACCTGTGTCAGATGAAAATTGTCTCATCACTGGTACGTAAGTGCTGTTTTGTGACAATCTCAATTCCAAGGAGGATCCATCCCTAGGGATCTTGTTCTAGGTGACTTTGAGGGCAATGGGTGCACCATTACGTTATTACATTAGAAAATCCCCAGCAGGTCTTGGTGTATGACTGAGCATAGGAATAGGCTCTCTGCCAAACCTGGGATTTCCAAAGCCGTTTGACAGTGTTATACTTTGATCCTATTTTCACTGTCTGCGGAATGCAGTTTAGGGTTTGGTAAGGGCTTAGTCTATGTTACAGGAAAGTCAGCATTATGGAGTAATTATAAAGAGATACATTTAAAAGGATGTAGAGCTCCTATTAGCATAAATTAAGTTTAACAAAATATTGCCATGAATATTTTAATGAATAAATTAACACATGATTTACATATAAGTGAAGACTGCTAAAGTGGTATTAGAGTACTTGAAAACACTGTTTCCTTAGGCTGAGCAGTCACCTTGAAATCCTGTCTATACTGCAAATATGCTAGTGACAGAAGACACATTTTCAGCCTGGTTCAAGACATGGTGTCCAGTGTGGTGGTCAATGCATGGCCTTTCCTTCTCATCTTCTGGCCCTTGCACATGTGCACTGATGCCATCTCCAGACCCTCAGATAAGAATGACACATGTTCTGATGTTGCAGCTCTTTGGAGAAGTGCCACAGGAGAAGTAATTAGTATGGGAGGTGTTTGTTTCTCAATCAATGAGTAGGTCATATGCACTATAAAGAGTATCTACTAAGGGAAATTGTGGTACAAAACTATAAAGATACTGAACGCTGGAAATGAGCAGAATCTGATTCAGATCCCAATGCTGCCTACTACCTATATGATGTTGGGAAAATCGCGTAACATTTGCATTTTAGTTGTCTTATCTTTAAAATGGAAATAAGAGTTTATACTACTCTAAAAAGTCATCATGTGTATTTCATGATGTATTTGACCAGCAGTATTATTTTAAGGTTTGACACATACTAAACATTTTTTAAGAGCTAGTTAGTTCACTTATTATTATTAATTTTGCTTTTACAATTGTAGCAAAGGGGGTGAGTGGATTGCCTGAACTAAGGCTGGGTCACTGGACACTGCTACCTAAGACTCTTTCCAAGGGCCATACTTCCAGTTTTCTCTCTGCCTTTAACCACTCTTTCTTAGTTTCATCTTCCTCTCTGTATAAAACTCCTCCAGTTTGAGCGCATAATGAGATTCTCTTCAGGACATATGGCAAGCAGACTGCCTTGGAGGATGAGGGGCGGGAAACCGAGGTGGCAGGAGACTGAGCTCAATCAATGCAATGCTATTCGTACATGGGAGAAGTGGTCGAAGGGGCCCTAGGTTACATCTGATAGAAATGTTGCATTTTCTCTGGGCGCCATTTTATGAAGCATAATGATAAACTAGAGAAAATTCACAGAACCGAACAGTGTTTGGGATGGCAGGTTCTACAATCAAAGACTAGGAAAGGGCTAGTATTTAAACTGGAGGAGGGATGGCTTGTAGAGGAAAGACAGCAGCAGGGTGATCGTTTCTGAGTATCTGCAGGGATGGCAGTGGAAAAGCATTATGTTCTGTGGAGCCCCAGGGAGCCCATCTGGCATTATCAGTCTATAAGGAGGCAAATATCTTTTCCAGGAACAGCAGGTCAAATTGAGAAAAATCTGAGCAGTGAGAGGATCTTTGAGAGAGTGAGCTTCCTGTTCTCAAATCCACTCAGACACCGTGTGTGGGGTCACAGTTCTTGAGGAAGGTGTGTGCATTTGGTCACTGCCTGAACTTCATGGCTCTGTAGTTCCTGTCATTCTACATCTGGTCTGTTTGATCTTTCCTTCCATTTTTAGGCTGTGCAAGTTTTTAATTTTTAATCTTTTTGAGACAGGGTTTCACTATGCAGTTCACAGTGGCTTCGAACTCATAGCCACCCTCCTGCCTCCGGCTCTCAAGAACTGGGATTACAAGTGTGCACCTGCATACCCGGCTGGATGTGAAAGTTCTATAGCAAATACTACCTTGTTGCTATTGGCATTACAACATTAGGGTTATTGCCTAATGATGCACATTCTCTTTGTAGTTGTTGTTTAGATCCTGGAATACAAAGATATCACCCATATTTTGCTTTTTATGAGACCCCATTCTGTTGACTTTTCTCCTTCCCAGCCTAGTTCCTGCTTTTCCTCTAGCTCAGATTGGAGCCTCGATGGACCAGGGCTTTCCTTGCCTCCTCATACATATCTGATTGTTGTCCAAAATGCATTTTTTAATGGTGTGCTTTATTTTGTCTGCAATGTTTTTAATGAGTGTGATTCTATCAAGCATGTCACTCATACTATAGGTCACTATATTTTTCACGAATCTGTCTCTTACTTAGGCTTCACTCACTTGTGATACTGTCCTGGCCCCTGTAGGTATCTGAGTTTGAGACCTCTTGTCTATTGTGTGGAAAGCCCTCTCCTCTCTACCATTATCTGTAACATCTGGTTCACCTTCCTGCTTACTTATTTGCAATGCGGAAGCCCTGGGTGAATTCTTCAACTTCAACCTCAGGTTCTACCTACTCACCTCCCCAGCTCCTACTGGTTTCATTCTCTCTTACTGTTTACTTTTGTCAAATATTCTATTCTTGTTTCAAACACAGAGACTTTGTTGTCATGTTTGCCTCTAACCTCTATTTTTCCCTCCTCTTCCTCATTCTTCCTAACTGCATCAAAGTCACCTCCTTAAGAGTCTTTTTACTCTTCTTCTGTTCCCACTAAAATCATTAATCCTCTATCCCACACAGAGTAACTCTATTGGATTGCTACGTCTGTTTACTCAGTAACACAACACTTGAACTTATGTATTGATGTACATACAGTGCCTGCATTCCCCAGTGTCATTTAAAGCCCTGAGAGCAGAGCCCTGATCTGGCAAAGAGTTGGTTGGCAGTGGATATTTGGTAAAGAGATAAGTATGTAGAAGAACTAAAGGAACTATAAGAACTTGGAATTTCCTAGTGGTTCTGACATAATGTAAAAGGAGAGGATATCTTGCTTTCCGAAGGTTGATTCATTGATGCACAGCTGCACTGGTGAGACTTCGACATGGTGCTATTAGACAGCTGAAGTTAAGTTAGTGAGGCACTGATAGAACAGAATCCTTTGGTCAGGACTAAGTGTGCAGAGGGCTGAAAATTGTGGCAAACCAGAAAGACCTGAACAAGCAATTATAGACCTCATTTGATCACGAGGCTTATTTAGTGGACACATGCCGGAGATAATAAGTAAGTTACCCCCTAAAAATCTAAAACTTGGGTTTGTCTGCCCATAACAAGTCCAGACGTGGGATTTGTTGAATGCAGGCTTGAGAGCTACATTTTCTCTCATTCTAACTTTGTGCTCTCTGAGTTTGTCTTCCCCTGCTTTTCCTCCTGCTTTCTGACTTGGACTTGTCCTTTTGCATTTTGGTCACTATTGTATGTACTCTATTTCAAAGGAGAAGCCTTCTTCCTTTCTAAACCTGAGTTCAAACTCCATCCTCTCTAAAGCGGAATTTCTTACAAAGCCGTTTCTTTATGGTTCTCCAAGCAGATCGTATTTATCTGTAGCTCCTAAATTCTTTCTGCATTTATTTTCTTTAAGTTTCCATCAATTATATGAGACCTTCTCTGAACTCAGTGGGCCTTCTCTTATCTTGACAAGTTGATGAAGATTATGATAATGACACAAATGGGTCCTTGGATAAAAGAGTATGTAGATCTAATGTGGAGGAGGGAAATACTCTTTGCCTAATGTCATGCTACACTATCTCATTAACTCAGAAAGACTTACTCTAGCTGTGTTTCAAATAAGCAGCTCTCATAACCATATTGGGCAATTCATCAAATGTTTATGGGTGACATTGAATGGTTGTGATTGTGCACTGAGTAAAAACCCATTACTGATGAAGGAAGTGACTATTATTAAAGCAAATGGGAATAGCAATCAGATATTGGACAAATTCAACCATGAATTTCAAAGACAGAGAAACTGTGGGTTCAAGCATGTCATGGGAAACAGTTGGTTGGCTTAACACAATGCATAAAAAAAATCAATTTGCTAAAATGCAGGTCATTTGGCCCGGAAGGCTGGAGAGAGCCATTATATTGCTGACAATATTTATTGTTGAACTTGGATCTCTTTCACACACCATTTGACAGTGGACTTTAAGGCCATGGGTCCCTAGTTGACTCTCCAAAAGAGAAGGAGTGTTTCAGTGAGACAGTTAATTAGTTTTTCCCCTCAGGGTTCATGATGTCCTCCTATTGAGTGGTACGTTTCCAACTACTTGAGAATTTTAGAATGAAAATATTGATATCTCTTGTTCAGAACAAAAGGACAACTTCATTAATTTTTCTAAATTCATGACAACTTTTAACTCAAATAATCTGCATGTGCTATCACCAACAAATAAGCATATAGTAGTGGTAAGTTAATGATGTGACCCTCAGATACTCCTTTTCCATCTCTCCAAATGGTTTTAGGCTACCTATTTTAATGAGCGAGTGAGGTATACATCCAATATTCACAGTTAAATTGCTGCAGAAGAAGAATATAAAATCAGTAGAAAAGTTTTTATCTAGTTAAAAATTGTTTCCATTCATTTTCTACACAAAAATCAGTGTTCAGGGAAATCAGTTTAGTTTAGTCATGCTAGGTAAGGTCTGCTGAGAATGAAGTGCAGAGATATACAGAGGGTTATCATGGTGGTCACGGTGAAAGTGGGGACCTTTACAGAAACTATGACGTCACTGGACACTAATGAGAAAAAGTGATAAGGCAAAGAATGACTCATAAGTGCAAGGGCATCTATAGGATGAGCCCAACACACAGGATGCCACCTCTAGGTCTTTTCCTGGAGTTCTCTTTGAATGCTGTCATTCTAGGTCATTTTTTCCATAGTTGCTCTCCTATGCCATTTTAATGTGCTCAGTTCCATGTTAAGTGAGACTTAATCAAGAAAAAAGTTAATCACTTGTCACTCAATGCATAGTATCACAGGAAAAGCACTTCATCCATTCACTTTACGTCACTTGGAGTCTATTATTCGCTAAAGAAAACTCTCAGAGAATCTTGCCAAATCTAGACCATTTAGAGGACTGAGAACGTAGGAATTAGAGATGTGAACAATGATTGGGGTAATAAACAGTGAGCGGGAATGGGTAAATAAAACAAAAAAAGGAATATGAAGTTAACATTGACACATTTTCATCAATATGAATTACATTGCCCTCAGAGAGAAATCCCAGATAGTTGTCTTTACCTCTCTTTTCAAAAGGGAAATCAAAATGAGCCATAATTGGGGGGAAAGGGACACAAAAATTAGTACAGTTTTAAAGACTGAGAGCATTTGTCTCTTTGCTTTCCTGATATTGTTTGTCATTCTTTAGGCAAAGAATGATACGCTTAGCTCAAATGACTTCTATAAATAAATCACGTGACAGGTAATAGCAGGACTAATCTTTGAAACTCAGAGACCATCAGCCAGCAGAGAGGAAGCCAGTGGCATCTGAATTGCCTTCTTCAGGGCAGGCACAGAGCGGCGGAGACCTGACTCTGGAAGCTGATGTTTGGAAGTCTGTATGTAGCAAGTGCTCCAATTGAGTCTGTACTTTGGTCACCATCAGATGATAACTACCACTGAGGTCCCTGGTGTCTTCTTTCGACCCTGTGTTAGAGAACTGCACTGCCCTGTATTCATCTAAACCTAGTTACCTATTTTACAAAAATTCTCAGAAGCCACATTAAACAGGTATGAGTACACAAATTAACTTAGTGATAGAATTTTTAACCCAGCATAAGCAAAATATTATCATTTCAACATGTAACTAATATAAAACATTCTTGATGTGATATTTATATTCTTTTTTGGTATATCTTTGAAATCCAGTGTTCACTTTACATTTCTAACATAGTTTAATTAAAACTGGCCACCTGTGGCTGGTGGCTACTAAACTATAGTACAGTTCTAGCTTTCATTGGTTAGAGAGCTTCATTTGTTTTTGAAAAATGTAATGCAAAAACCTTGCCTTATTTTCACCCTGTCTGCCAGAATCCAGAAAACATTATTTTTTCTGAGACTTAAAAGTATAAAATAAGGGCCTGGGGTTTAGCTCGGCAGCATAAGTGCCTGCCTGGCAAGTGTAAGGTCATGAGTTTGATCCCCTAGTATAAAATAAGCTAATCATGGTAGCACACACTTTGTAATCCCAGGACACTAGGAAGCTGAGGCAGGATGATCAGAAGTTTGAGCCCAGCCTGGGCAAATTAGAAAGAGCCTATCACAAATGAAAAAATAAAAAGGGCTGGAAACATAGGCCAGTGCAAAGGTCCTGGGTTTAATCCACAGTACCACAAAAAAGAAAAGAAAAGAAAAATAAAATAAATCAAGAAACAGATCATAAGACAATTGCCTTTTTCAAGTTCCATCATCTTTCATTAAGGATTTTGGTAAAATTTTAAAAATGGAAAAACCTCAGAGTTGAGCAGAAAAATCCTCATGCACAGAGGTTACAATTATTTTCTTTTTCCTGTTGATTTCACCAGAAATGCTCATGCACTAATCCACAAATTTGGGAGGACAGAGAGCTGCTGTTTTGGTCATCATTTCTGTGGATGATGGTCTATCTATGGGCAGCCCAATCAAAGGTCACCCTGAGTAACCCTATTTAGAGGAGCCTATTGAGAGTTGCCAGATTTCATTTTGAAATGAGAAAATTTTTAAAAAAAAACAGATGTACACATAGCTCTAAATTCTACATGTTGGATTTTACCATGACTTTTTCAAGTTCTTTAATATTGACGATATTTAAATGTGTCTGTCATGTTTATCCTATATAAAATCATGAAGGAAAACCTTAATGTTGTTGGCTTCTGAGTTCAGTTTTCTAGTCATAAAGTAACTCTAGTTCCCTGTCTTTGTTCCTAGGGAGAATTATTGAAAAACAATAACATCATACAATTATTACTATCATTTAAAGAAAATCCATAATGGGCTAGAAGCTAAGCTAGGTGTTATTCATAAATTATTTTAATCTTTATAAACCTAGCAGGGCAGGTTTAATTGAAACTAAGCCTCACACAGGGTAAAGTGCCTGTCCTACGACCACTAATGGCAAATCTTGTTAAAGTCTGTTTGCCCATAAAACCTCTGTGTCCATCATTTTGCTTTGATTGAGAAAAATATTTTCCTTCATTTTTATGAAAAACAAAGAAAGATAAGCATTTTTCTTAGAGATGGTGACTACCCTAAGTCTCAGTTTCCAAATACCTTTTCAGTCTTCGAGACATGTACACATGCATACATGACCCAATTTAGATCTACACTAAACTCTGTAGGTCCCAGACACCCTGCTACCAATAAATCCACTCAGACATACTATAAAACAAAGTGGATTTTTCCTAGGTTAAGTTTTTTCTCTACTTTTAAGATATTCCCAGCTAAGAATTATTAACTGCTATATATTAACTGCTATATATATTATTATTAACTGCTAATATATATATTTAAATACACAGAAGTCATCAACACACTGAAGCTTGGCTTCTACAATTCCCAAAGTCATTCTTTCTGAGCTGATTTTGCTCACTGAACCTCTTAAATACTTTGCCTGCCTTCTAGTGTATTCACGTCATGATAACATACTAAAATATTTAGAAGAAAATTACTGCCTTGTTTTTCTCAAGAAGGAACATTCCTTGCTTACAACTTTCAATGAATCTTAACTATCTTCTGGGCTGTCTGCACTAGTACCTGTTGAAAATCCTTCTTACATTCATAGTAACTAAGGATATCACAAAGTATTTCTTCTGCAGAGAAATGGAATCCTTGCTCTAACACATTTTTGTTTCTTTAAAAGAATTTTCTCTCTTAGAAAACTCTTCCAAGTTACTGAAAGGACATCACACAGTTGGGTCAAATCATGTATGAATTTTGAGTTGGCTTTTCTGGTAAACCTGGCTATGTCAACTGATGAATATATTACTTCCCCAATCTTCTGAATTCTATGCTGCATTCACCTGTTCCTCAGTTCTATGCTTTTCATTTTGGATGTAAGTGGTCCATTATTTTTGGTCACTATATTCCTTTCTGTCAAATCTTCCTCTCAAGAAAGAACTTACTCTGTAATTCCAACAATCTAACAAAGCCTGCTAGCAAATAATGAAATTTTATTAAGGGACTATCCAGACTTGGACCAGAGGTACTCTAGGATCTTTCTTTTAACTGCGTTATCAAATCACCAAGGCTAGCTCTGTACCTGTATTCATTTCTGCTGTCCACCTGTAAATTAATTCGTAATTGCCGTTCCCCCAGTGTCCCACCAACACTCTCCAAGGTAGACCACTCTGCCTGGGCCTGTGTGTTTGGAATTGTGTCAGTACCCTGCCAAAAGAATAGTAGACATTTTTGTGTTATTTCCCTCTAGTCTGAAAAATTCTCTTATCTGTATCATAGTTTCCAAATTACCACAGAGAGTATATACATGTATGTTTGTTATAGTTGTATAAGTGACTTAATTATTTCAAAAAAACCTTATCATAGGAAATATTTAAATACCAAATAATTCATGAATATTTTAATAATGTATACATATATGTAGTCATTAAGGAATTCCTGAAATATTGATATATAAATTTTGATGTAAAAAGGAGCATACAAGAATAGTATGGAAGGGTATATACTTTGTAACTGAAAATGGAATACTTGATCATTCATGTGTTTCTCTCTTTGCATAGTTTTCTCTTTCCCAAACTTTATATAATGAATCTGTGGTAATTCTGTAATTAATAAAAACTCTAGAGGTCATTTTGTTAATTTACTTCCCTCTGTCCTTCCTTCCTTTTGTCCCTCCTTCCTTCCATCTCTCCTTTTTCCTCTCTTTTGTCTCTTCATTCTCTTTCATGAGATGGAGTTTCATTTCATTACCCAAACCATCCTCAGACTCTTTTCTTCCTGCCTCAGCATTAGCTGAGAACATTGACCCCTACCACTGTGCCTGGCTAAGGGTCACCTTATAAAGCAGATACCTGAATTCTTCTTCACTCATTGGCAGAGACCAATCCATATTCTGAGTTGTTTCATGGTTATAGTGAAATAAATTGATTTAGTCTTGATAAAGACCTTATGGGAAATACTTGTGTGTGACCTGAAATTGTAGGACAAATGACCTTTTTGGGATTTCTACTCTCTGATTTGTTAAAAAGTATTACTATACACAACCAAAGTTTTCCTGAGTTCCTGCTTTGAGAAGCAGAGGGAAAGACCCACAAAAATAGGGATTCATGCTGATGTGATACCCTGCAGCCTCCTGTTCCCATTTGCCTTTGTTACTTTCTCTTTGCTGAGACAAAAATCCCTAACACACACAAGTTAAAAGAGGACAAGTTACCTGGAATGTAGCGCCTTCCTGGCAAGTGTGAAGCCCTGGATTTGATTCCTGGTTAAAAAAAAATGAGGTTTATTTTGGCTTACAGTTTTTATAGAGGTTTCAGTCTATAGTCAGTTGGTGTCAACGCAGAGCAGCATGGCAGAGAAGAAGCAGCTCATGGTACAGAAGGCAGGAAACAGAGAGAGATCAAAGGAGTAAGAAGGATTTATCCTTCCAGGCCACACCCATGTGACCACCTCTTCCCCCCAGGCTTCAACTCCCAACATCCACACCCAGCTGCACACCCATCAGTGGACTAATCCATTGTCACTCACCTGTGATCCAGTCACCTCCAGAGAGCCCCACCTGTCAGGGCATGAGGCCATAGGGCACAGCAAGATAAAAGCCTTAACTCTATTTCTTTTGTCTTGCCTCAAATTTCTCCTCAGTCACCAAGTCATCTCTTACTATGTTCACAGTTTAGTCTGGGTATGATAGCGAACCATTCCTTTGTCTCAGGGACAGGTTTTTCTCAGCAAATTCAGTACCGTTTCCGCCAAGTCAGGCCTACAGTGCAGTCTCAGTTTACAACCTGTCAATTTATCATCCTGCATGACAGCTTGTCACGGAGGGTGGGCAGGGATGACGTGGTCCTTAGTTGTTCTTTCTGGCATCTAATCCAACTTGCCTGATGCTTGTGCACATCCTTGCCCACACTGATATCCTAACAAAGGCCATCACTGTTTGGCAGATGATAGTTCCCTTCCTATGTCTTTGGAGGTGTCCATGGTCCTGACATGGCGTCTGGTGACAAACCTACAAAGGGCACTTTGAGGTCTTTTGCAGCTTTTAAGACACACACAGAAAAGTCTGTGTCTTTCTCTACATTTTCCTGCACCAAAGACCACATAAGATTTAGTCTGTCCCCAACCCTAGCCCACACTCGTACAGCTAATGTAGTCTTTCTTCACTCTCTTAGCAAAGCTGTATACTTTCAGAATTTTAGATGGTATCATGAATGGGAAAAAAGGAGAATTCAAATTCACTCTACTCTTAGATTCTCAAATTTGAATGAGCTATTTACAGCACATTACATGAGGAAGACTGAATTATGGATTCCCAAAGCTGGCCAGGTACTAAAAAGTCTTCAGGGCTGGTGAATATGTTACGTGACACGAAAGAGTTAAGGTAGCAATACGACGAAAGGTGCTAACCAGATGACTTTAAAATATGGCAAGGGTGCTGGTCATTCAGGGGGGCCTGACCTAATCACAGAAACCTTTTAAGTTGGGGGAGGAAGTAAAACATTAGAATCATTGCTGCTATGTGAGAGGGTCTCAGTGGGTCACTGCTGCCCCTGAAGGTGGACGTAGACCACAAGCCAAGGGAAGCAGGAAGCTTTCAAAAGCTAGGAAACACAAAACAAAAACAAAAGATAAAATGCAAGCAGAGTTTCCCTTAGATCCTCTAAAAAACAATGCTGACACATTAGTTTTAAATTCCTTCAGATACCATTTCGGACTTCTGACCTCCAGAGCTATAAGGTAGTAAATTTGCATTGTTTTAAGCCATGGAAATTTGTTGCCTGTGTCAGCAAATAAAAAACTAACCACCATATATTAGGATTCAGATACTGGGGAGCAGCAGGATAGATCATATTCCTTCAGTAACCTACTTCTTTCTCTCTTTTTTGCCTTTGTCTTTCTCTTTGTCTCTGTCTGTCTCTTGCTCACTCACTCTCTCTGTTTTGAAATTCTTTTTTCAAGTCTGGAGTGGTCAGGTTGAACTGTTCTTTTTCCTTATCTCTTATGAATCGTTTTTTTTTTTCTCACATGGGGCTTTTGCACTTAGAAGTCAAAGTAAGTGCTGAAAACTGCTGCTAAGCAGTAGACACACTTCCCTTTAGCCCAGAGTGCATGGGATAGTCCACCAGTGATTACTTTAATTATATTAGCCTGCCACATATGGATAGGAAATGAGCAGTCATAACCATGCTAGAAAGCAGAAACTATTAATGAATGGAGGGTGATATGCTCTCACAAAGGGCTGTGGAGGCAAGCAAGTGACAGTGGGACCATCAGAAAAGCTTCCCATGGGGGCTGAAGTCCTAGCTAGGTGGCTAATGAGACTGTGGCCATTCGTTTTGTCAGGGTCTTTGTTTCTCTATTCCCCAACTGAGAGGTATTCATCTTGGTCACCTCTAAGCTGCTTTTCAGCTAAGATTCTTTGTGAGCCTGGGACACTAAATAGTTCAGCTGAGAAAGAGCCACTTGGCCTAGGACTCCTTCCCTTTGATTTCCATAGGGAGGCCACGTCCACATAGCAGAAGGGATATTGACACTGCAGTTGACTTTTAAAATTCACTGAGAATGAAGATAAAATGGAAACACACCAGATGGAGTGTGAGCTCCCTACTATTTCAAAACTTAGGCATTTCCACTAAATGTTAGCACAAACTTAAATGCTATTTACAGTTTTCAAACTGACAATAATAGTAGTATGTTTCTAAATGAAAAGTGATTGTGCTAAGAGTGATTCTGATATTTTTTGAGTTTTGTAGATGGAACTATTAAAAAATTAGTTGGCTGTACAAATAATAGGCCAGAGAAATTATGCAGACAATTAATACCCAACTTCATCTCTGAGCGACTACAGTGAATTTTGAGGACTCCAGAAAGTACTGTGAACTTAGCTCATCTCACAGAGAAACACTAAATGAACATTAAAGTTTTTAATTTTTAGGATCCAAATCTGCTGTAGTTTTAGTCCATTTGGGTCACAGACACCTTTGTTATCCTTGCCAAAAGCCAGTAACACCCTGTTGTGAAAAATATTTTAAATATATACATAGAAGCCTTAGAAATTCACATTTGATTTCAAGATTTTTTAAGCTCCAAGCTCAGAAGTCCCTTCATGGTAGAGAGGAGAATGTCCTTAAAGGAAATTTCCAAGACTGGTTTTGAACAAAAAATAGTATACACACACTCCACATTTAATCATGGAATTATCTCCTTGTCCTGGGGAGTCACTGGATTTATGCAAGCTCCAGCTTTTTGTACTCAAGAACTTCACTGTTCAGTTGTTCTCCCAGAGCAAATGTCAGAGACCCTCAAGCAGGCCGGTGGGGTCTCTTGAAGAGGAAATTTCTACTGGACTTGGTCAGTAAGTTTCAGTAGAGACCAATAGTCAAACACACCAGACACATGAGTCTCTCACTTTTTAATTAAAAGTCTAGTTGCAGAATCTCTCAGTAGTTTCCAGATAACCAACTGTTTTTAGAAATTGTTTTTTGCACTTCTAAGTCTGTGATTTTCAGTGTTTGATGACTATATAACATCACAGAAGCCCAGAAAATGATTATCATAAATCTCTTTGAGTTGTTTAAGAGATTCTAAATTGTTGAGAACTAACCTCCTATCAACAGAAGAGGTTACATAGTTTGGTTTTTCATTCTTAAAATACTTTTCTTGATTACTTTTTAACTGCAAGATGACTCAAACTGTGACTTTATATCTAGAAGACCATTTTCAATTAGAAATTTCTTACAGGGATATAGCTCAATGTCACGGTGCCTACCTGGCAAGTGCAAGGTTGCAAGTTTGATTCTCAGTACCAAAAATAAATTAAAAATAAGTAAATAAGAAATTTCTGAAGATTCATGAAGCCTTTAACAATCTGAATGGTGTTCATATTTAAATAAAATTTCACATTTCATCATCCAGGAACCAACCTGCAGAAAACTGCTTAGAAGTCATTATGTTAGGTTAATGCAGACAATCAAGTTGTGTTCAGTTGCTAAAACTTTATGCTTTTATAGTAGAACATATATCCCTTTTCTCCCATTAATTGTATTCTTCTTTCCACTATAGTCCTTATTGAGGCCACCCCAACCTGGACAGTCCAAGATTAGCAAACTGAGGTCAGCTCCGGCTTAGTCTGGAATACTGTCCATGTGCTATAGTGCTATAGTGTTGTTTCCAGTTCATATCAGCTCTTCCTACCAAGCACCTATTCTTGCCTGGGCAGAAGTCCTGGTTTTCTGCTTTCCAAGAATTTTCTGAGCTTTGCCAAAGCATCCAAATAATGTTTTCAGTCTACTTTTGTCTTTATTGTGGGAGAAAACCCATAGTTTTGTGAATTCATGTTCTTTCCCCAATTTTCTGAATGTTGAGGTAGGAGATTTTGGTGCAACTCCAGACTACACTAAAATTGTCTGTGGCTAACCTTTCCTTTCCCTTACATTCCTTCCATTTCTTTTTCTTCCTTGTTGCTTCTTTTGAATTTTAAGGCATGGGTTCATACTAATAAGAGCATAGTAATAAATGTCTCTTGGTTTTAAACTTTATTTTCTGCTTGTTATTTTGAGTTTTGCTAGATATTTAGATTGGACAGAGAAAGATTATCCCTTGTTCCATCTGTGACCTTCATGATAAGGAATCAGTCACCATTACTTATCACCTGTCTTCAGGCCCACACTGACTCATTCCTATCAGATTCTGCTCTTAGTCCCCTCTATTTATGTAGATTATTGTCCCTTAAGTTAAAAGCTGCCCATTCCAAACTTGTGCAGATCCAGAGGTCTTGGCTTTTGCTTCTAAGACACTTTGAAATCTGACTGTACTTTCTCTGCGTACTTAATTTAACTCCCTTCTTCACAGATCCATGAGGAAACCCAATCTTTGCCCTCTTTGTGCTTTCTGATTGCTGTTTATGAGATTCTGAAAGCCTGCACCTCTGCTCACCCCTATCCTATCCAGACTTGTGAAAGACTTTCCTGGTTCTCCTGAGTGCAATCACCTTCCTCTAGACCTCACCACATGTTTGAGTATTTTAATTCTCAGGACAATAGAATAACAAGACTCCAGAATAACTTGCTGTATTTTAAAAATTAAAATCAGATCTGATGTTAGCATGGATTAATAATAAAACTAGTCATTATTTCCTACTTTGTGTAAGGCACTAGGATGGAAACTTTTCATATTTGTTAATAACAACTTTATTAAAATTTAACTAAAATACCAAACAGTTCACCTAGTTAAAGTGTACAATTAGTGGTTTCAAATGTATTTGCAGAGTTGTGTAACAATTGGCAATCATTCCAGGACATTTTCATCACCCTAAGAAAGAAATTCTGTGCCCAGGACCAGCCATTTCTTGTACTTCTTCCCCAGTGCCTTGGCAACCACCGATCTGTCTTTAGAAATTTGTCAGGCTGGACATTTCATATGAAAGGTATTGTACATTACGTGGTCTTTTTAGACTATTTTTCTTTACTTGCACAAAACTTTCGAAGTTTTCATAAATGACCACGCTGTAGTATGTATCAGTGCTTCATTTGTTTTTGGATTTTTATTGAGAAATGACTGACAAAACTGTATAGAAAGATGTCCAAAGTGATTATTTGATATATCTTGTGTATGTTATGAAATGATTGCCAAAGTCAAGCTTATTAATATCACGTTCTTACTCCCTTTTTGTGATAAAGACACTTAAGATCTACTCTCTTAGAAAATTTCAGGTACATAGTAAATGATTAATTCTAGTCACGATCCTGTACCTTCATCTGCAGAGCTTATTTGTCTTATAACTGAAAAGTTTTACCCATTGTTTAACAATCCTTCATTTTTCCCAAACCCTGTGTAACCACCATCCTGCTCTGTGTTCCTATGATTTCCATACTTTCAGCTTCTGGGTGTGGGTGAGACTGTGCACTATGTGTTTTTATATGTCTGGCTTATTTCACTTTACATAACAATGACCTGCAAGGTGATCCGTGCTGTTGCAAAAGACAGAATGTACCTCTTTTAAGGCTGAATAATGTTCTGTGTATACACACACACCACGTTTTCACTCGATATGGTGTATCCTTATTTTGGCTATTATGAATAATTTGAGAGTGAGCTTGGTAGGGCAGGTATCTTTTAGAGACAGTCATATTATTTTCCTAGGAAACATACCCAATGGTCAGGTCAGTGAATCATATGGCAGTTCTTTTTATAAATTTTTTAGGAACCTTCACTTTGCTTTTATATGGTAGCTGCACTGATTTACATTCCTGTCAGCAACATTGTTTCTGCATCAACATTTGTCTTTTGACTTTCTGGCAATAGCCATCCTAAAAAGCATGAGGTGATACCTCATGGTTCTGATTTGCATTCCTCTGATGATTAGTGACAGTGAGCACTTTATCATAGTATTTTAACTGTGTATATTTTTTCTTCAAAATAGGTCTATTCAGTTCTTCCATATATGTAAAAATTTAGGTTATTATTATTTTGAAATTTACTTTTATGAACTGATCTATTTTGGAAATTAACTCCTTATTTGATATGTCATGTGTATTTTCTTTGTATGGGTTGCCTTTTCATTTATAATAATTTCCTTTACTATACAGAAACATTTCTTTTTCTTACTAGGTAACATTCCATTGTATGACTAGCACATTTAGTTTATCTGTTCATTATTTAACATTGGGTTGTTTCACATTATGCCTCTCAGAGGCAGTTCTGTAATGAATGGCACTGTTCTTTTGTGAGTATCTATGTGACTTATGATTTCATTTCTGTTGGATGCATAGTGAGGAGTATAACTTCGTATGGTACCAACAAACTATTTTCCAAAGCAGCTGGACAGTTTTACGTTTCCGCCAGCAGAAGATGAAGATTTCAGTTTCTCCACATCTCATTAACAATATTTTCTAACTGCTTGGTGATAGTCCCTCTGTTGGATATAAAGGACCATTTCATTGTACCTTTGTTTGGGTTAGTCACCCTTGATTATTGATGCTGTTTGGCATCTTTTCACTTGATTTTTGCTGTTTGTACAACTTCTTTGGGGAGATCCATCCTGTGTTCATTGTTCAACTTGAGTTGTGTTTTTATTATTGAATTAGAAGAGGAATTTTTCACATTTACCTCCATTTCATCCTTGCAGTTGTACCATTCTGTGGTTTCCACCCCACCCTTATTTTGCAGGTACAGCAAGCCAAGCTCAATGGCGGTTACTGTTTTGCTCTAGCTCCCACAGAGAGGAAGATCCACCGAAGCTTCAGACCCCGGCTTTCAGACCTTCAGGCTGAGATCTCTCCTAACACTGTGCCCGTTCCTATTCCACATCATTTCACTCAGAAAGCAAAACAATGGAGAGTGGAGTTGACAGTAACTTGGGTAGTATATTAAAGTTTAAAAAGTAATTTAGAAACGAGCAGACTTAGTGCTATGAAGGAAAGCAGTGCTAAACAAGATCAGAATCCAAAGCACACAGACGGTGAGAAGTTATATTAATAGACCAAACCATGCGTACGTGCTGGCTTCTTTGCATCATGTTGGTCACACACTTGAAAGACATCTGCTGTTGAGAATGTTACATCAAGAAAGAATCCTTCATAATCCAAGCCAGACAGCCCAAGCCAGAAGCCACTGCAGCCTGGGTCTAGAGTAAAGGGGCAACTCCATGTACTGTGGTCTCAGGGAAAGCTGGGGGTCAAAGAAAGGGCTTGGGGAGCAGAAGCATGTGTTTTTGTCTGAGCGTAAGCATCCTTGTTGTGACTTCCTGGATAATGCGGGCCTGTCATCTGTTCCTGAGATTTACTCAGAGTTAATGCCTCCTGCAGTTAAAAGGCCTTGTCCCCTCATCCGCTTTGTTGACCGGCTGCCTGGACAGAGGCAAGGGCTCACTGGCCTGGTGCCTGCAGGGTTAGGCTGGGGCAGGAGCCACCAGAGAAGCTGTTGCTCAACAGCCTTGAGGTCCAGGCTCTCCCTTGAGGGTTTGAGCTACCTGAGGAAATAATCCAGTGGGCAGCACCTCATCTGGTGCTTGCAGTGATGCCACGTGACTATGAACAGAAAGCGTGGTGGCTCCAACTGAGCCTCCACTCTGTCTCCATGGCGGTTGGCAAGGGGGTTTGCAAGTTATGTCTGTGGCCAAGCTGGGTTCTGTAAATAAAGTTTTATTGGAGCACAGACATTCTCGTGTGTGTGTGTGTGTGTGTGTGTGTGTGTGTAGGTCATAGAAGATTCCATATGGCAGAATATACTAACAACGTATTCGACTGCTTGCCTCATTTGTGTGTGTGTTACATATATATACACACACACACACACATATATATATACATTGTTTTTTTTTTAATGGCTTAAAATCTTCACTATCTTGACTTTTATAGAAAGTCTTTTTCAATTCCCGGCCTGGCAGAGAAGTAGGTCTGTGGCAGCTAATTCTAAACCTTCTAGTGTCCGGCACTTTTTGATGTCATCTAGCTGGCACCAAGTGATGAGCAGCCTTTGAGGAGCTGTATTTTTACTGGTTACACTGAGATGTGTTTTCTACAGCAGGGCAGAGACCATAGCTGCCTGTTTTCTTGAAATGTTTAAATGTCTCCCCTCCTCCTCCTCTAAATGTGCTGGGCTCCCTAGACATCTTCTGCCTACGCGGTGAGCTCGTTTAGCCATTTGTGAACATCTCTGGGAGAAATGTCGGGGCTTTACCAACATCATCTCATGTGTTGTTGGAGATAATCCCAGCTCTCATTTCTACAATTAGGAAAGGAGCAAAATGCAAAAAGCCATGCCACTCTCCCTGGATCCCACTGTGAGTCATGCTTGGGGTCAAACTGAGGCCGGGAGGAACAGAAAAGGTGAAGAGCAATGTGGCTTTGCAAGGGAGAGATGGCAGGCAGGCCTAGCGGCAGAACTTCCTGCTGATTCTCAGTTTTCGATCTAGTGGTCATGGTACTCCTCCTGGTCAAATGAGGTGAGTACTATTTTCAAGCTCATAGACGATTCTATGTGGCAGGATGTGCTACCTGCCTAGTGGACTGCTTGCCACTCAATGGACGCATTGTTATGTTAGGTTAGCAGGCATTGTTATTGTTGTTATTATTCTTAGCACTGTCACTTTAAATGACCGATCAGTGTTTGAACTTGAACTTCCTGGCTCTGCATTCAGTGTGTCAGGTTGTAAGGTCAGGTGGGTTCAGAAGACAGGGAAAGACCAGGAATAATCAAAGTAAGCTAAGAGGAAGACAGAAAAGTTTAGAGTGTATTAATTATCTAAAAGATGTGACTGCATATTCTATTCTTGTTCATTGTTCCCAGATCTGAATGTGGATCTAAAACGGCCAGATCTAATAATGTTTCTGGAGATGCAGGAAGTCTATTTTAAATACCGGGAAACCATTTCCATTAAAAGAATCTATGTGTAAGATACTTCCAACCTGAAGGTCTATATCTGCTTTGCACTTTCTTGTTTAAAGGCACTATTCCTGAGAAGCTGTACTTATATTTGTTCACAACTAAAGATAGTTTCACTATTTCATTTGAGCATCTTGCAAATATTTGTCAGACTATTCTCATGTGCCAAGCTCTGGACTAACAGTTTAGACATGAGCCAGACAGGATCTTTGCCTTTGAGATATTCTCAGTCTAAGAAGAAGGACAATCATGTCGTGGAATAATTATAATGGAGTATGATTAGGGAGTGTGACCAACGTGCATGCAACAGGCCATTAAAAAAACAGGAAAAGGAAAGGGATTCTGAAGGATGGAGTATTTGAGCTGAGCTTTGAAGGATGAGCAGGAGTTTCCTAGATGAATAAAAGATGCTCTGCTGTGCCTCATGGTAGTCAGTTGTCATAACTGGAAATTTGGATCAATTGAAATTAAATAAAATAAAGCATTCAGTTCCTTTAATTAGATAGCACAGAATTCAGTTATTTCCATCATTGCAGAAAGTTCTGTTGGACTGTGTGTACCTCTGGCATAAATAAACTCACAAATATTCCAAGAATGTAAAGTTTAGAACGCAGGTTTTGGGATGTCGCTGGAGTGTAAATTGAGAGCTGAAGTATAGGCAGAAGGCTAGCAGACTAGGAATTGTGTGTGGTGATCCAGCACTGGTTTCCTCAGCTTCCGTATACTCAGGCACCTGCCATTCTAGAAGTGGCTGATGTCATCTGGCTCATTTTACTCATGGTTGACAAGTGTTTGGAGGTATCACGTGGTCTTGTAAAAGCAGTAATACCCTCTTTGTATTCCATGTTTCTGAAATGGATGACACACTCATTGCTTGAGGTAATGCCTGTGAATATTAAATATTTTAATATTTTTTCATAGTAACAAAATTATAAATGGAAAATAAAATTGAAATTAATTTTCCTTCCATACTGGTCCACATTTTTGAGCCATATTTGGGAAATTAGTAGATCATTTCTATAGTTACTCATTGACATATTGAGGATTACTAAAAGCGCTTTATTATACTTTCATTATTTCACTGTCTCTTGTACGTGACTTAAGAATATAGGTTGAAATTTAAATTGGTGCTCATGAAAAGAATAAGAGATTTATACTAAGGAAATTTTAATTTAATTTAGTTACTTTGGTGGTTGATGAACACTAACCACTTCTCTATTATCCTGAGGATTAGTCTTTGGTTGAATTAATCTCAGTGAAACAAAAGATGCAATTCAGAGTTTGATTTGGAAATTCTAGGACACTCTTTAGCAAGTGACAGTTTGCACCTGTTTTCTGTAGAGGATGCCTTTTTTCTCTGTAGTTCATTAGCACATCTATCCATTCTTCTGTCCACTCAGAAGCTCTATGGATGCATCTTCCCTTTCCATCGTGCCAGGCACTCTGCTTGGACTACAGCAGGGAATGAGACAATTGAGACCCAGCTTTCAGGGGGCTGTTTCTAGTTGGGGGATGAGCTAATGTAGAGTATCAATAAATGAGTAACAAATCAGCTTTCAGATTATGCCACACATTTCGAGGACAATGAAACAAAGTGATACTTCTTAAAAAGAGATGGAGAGGGCAGCTTTTTATCTTGTGTATAGAATAGGAATTATGCATGGTGACTCAGCACTTTCTCTGAAACTTTCTCTGTGAGGAGTTTGTTTGGATATGGTTCGTGGATGCTGGGAAGACCCTGCCATATGAGGGTCTGGAGGAAGAGCATTTTCAGGACAGTGCAGAAGCCCTGAGGGGGGAAGGAATCAAACTTGTTGGGTAAAGAGAAGATGGCCACAGTGTTGAGAGACTCATGTGGGCAATGGTGGGTCTTAGAAAACATTTCAAGACATAGTGAGGCCATTAGGGTTTTGGACACAGCAGTGACGTGATCGATACAGTCACGTCTTAGTACTCAATTGCTTTAAAACTCATCTAATTTTTTTTTTTTTTTTTTTGGTACCAGAGATCGAACTCACGACCTTACGCTTGCCAGGCAGGCGCTTAAGCCACTGAGCTAAATCCCCAGCAAAACTCATCTAATTTTATACTTGACATATTTTGATGCAAAATTTTGTCCCAGTACTTGCTGTTTGCTTGGTAGTTGATGTACAAGCCACGACTTGTCGGGGTCAATTGTCTTGTGACTCCCTACCCTTTCCAGCTAAAACAATTTGTTGGGGACTTGTCAGGAGCCCCAAAACCAATTAGCAAAAGCTATCCAAGTCCCAGCATACCCTGAAAAGGGCATCTGGTGATTGGTGTGTATGGAATGTAATTCAGAGGGCAATAGCAAAAGCAAGAATGTGACCCATTAAGAGATGGGGATGGTGGCTTGGCAGTGCTGGAGGCTTTGAGGATGGAGAGAAGTGAGTGGAGTCTATATGTACATAGTTTATTCTTGGGCTCTGTCTGGGTTCCAGTGACTGCTCTGGTGAAGACAGATATGCAGGGGAAGGGTAGATTGATTGAAGATAATTGGTGCCAGCTCCATCTCTTTTCACCTTACATATGATCTTGTTAAGAAAGAGATGCTTCCTGTGGGTGTGGTGGTGCTTGACTGTAATCCCAGTACTTGGAAGGCAGAGGCAAGAGGATCACTATGAGTTCGAGTCCAGCCAGTACTACCAAGGCCAGCTTGAAATGCATAGTGAGACCTTGTCTCAAAAAATAAAACAAAACAATAAAGAGGAAATATGGCAGTGTCTACCGCCCCCAAGCATTACAGAACCACTGCACTAGACACTGAGGCCCCAGCAGTCCTTGCTTGTGTGCTCCAAGCTTCTCGCTCATGAGGAAAACTCTTAGCAAATGGAACCGTGCTTATCTGTGTCCCACACTAATGCAGAGTTTGCCGATCTGGCCCTATTAGCAATGTAGACCAGAAAATTCTGAGGGTTTTTTTTTTTATTTTTATGCACACACACGTGTGTGTGGCAGGTGCCTGTGCACAACAGGGTGCTTATGGGCAACTCAACTCTTTATTCACTAGATGACAGAAACACCCCTCATCCCTCTGTGACAACAGAAGGTCCAATGACCTTTCCAAATGTCAGCTGTGGGGCAAAATTTCCCCCAGTTGAGACTGCTGCCCTACTTCCACACCACAGGTAATTAAAGGAACTCCAGTGTAGCAGGTTCACAAGTCTGTCCTCATTATGAGCCTGGTTTGAAAGCTTTCCCTTGCTTGTTACTGACAGAGCTAAACATTGGATGCCTGAGACCAGCTGGCGACATTTGGGGTGGAACCAGCCTCCTTCTGACCCTTTATTCAGTGTCGTTGAAAGTCATAGGTGTGGGGCTGGATGTTATTAGCAGTCTGGGAAGTCTGCAGAAGGCCAGATCATTGTTTTAAGTCAAGCTTGTACCAATTTTGATCATTTTGCAGGGCCCTGAACATGTGAGTTGCTGAAAGACTTTTTGATCTTTCAAAGTCCAAAGATGTTATAATACCACCATTCCAAAATGTTGTATTTGGAGGTTAGTTCTACGAAATTCATATTGTCAGTTATGTAAGAAATTTATAGATTTGACTTGTTCTACTCTACATGCCCACCTTGACTTCAAAGTGTAGTAGTTGTCAGTTATTCGCGTGAAGTGAGGAATGGATTCTAGAACACAGAGAGTCTGATGGTCAAAAGACCAGCCACTATTCTATTCTGCAGTGTTGTTAGCATCAGTGACTAGCCCTGTTGGTAATGAGGCTGATGTTAATTAAGTGAAAATTGTATGCTAGACATTATTAATGTCATTTTATCTCTTCTATTTATTCAATGCTCATAATAACCCTAAAAGATAATTATTACTTTTATCACTTTCTATATGATTAATTGAAGTTACATATCTTGCCTTGCTGGTAAGGAATAGAGCTAGAAGTCAAACATCAGTGTGTCTTCAGAATCTAACTTCTGAAATAAACTTCTTAACTTCTGAAATAAACTGCATCTCTAGACTTTGTTAACTGATCATGTTAGTCTTTTCCTCTGTGCCCAGTACACTCTACTTCTAGCTCACCAGTGATAATATTTGAGATAAAAACTGTCGCTAATACCTAATTCCTCTTCCTCCTCAAATATTAGGCTGTGAATTCTTTTGAGGTTGACCATGGGAGGCTAAAGACACATGTGAGTTAATGTGTGGTAAACTTTTAGGGCACATTAGAGCACACTAAATCTAATCTCTTTCCCTATTCAAATCTATCTCATTCATACTTTTTGGTTTTTTGGAAAGAGACCTGTCCAACCATCTGAAACTTGTAGGTAGAAGAGAGACGTACTTCTCTTTTATTCTTCCATTGTGCCCTTTGTTTGCTACCAGTGAACTGGGCCTGGGCTGCATCACTAGCTGACACTTTTATGCCTAAAATCCATCCTCTGTGTTACCAGTAAACAGGCCACTAGGAGAATTTGTTGTCTTTCTCTTTGGATGGCCCACCAGCTTCAAATAAAACAAGTGGGCCAACAATAAGTTTTGGCTGCATAAAAGGTTAAGGTAAATATGGTCACATAAAGATAATATTGTTGACTGGCCAACACAACTGTGTAATTATGAATTTCATAGATACAGTTGTAAAATCCAGGGTGTTATAAATGACAGTATATGTGATTTAATTTTTTACATATGGTGTTAAAGCTAGTTTAAAAGCTTCCATAGCTCTTATGTGGCCTTTGTACAAGCTTTTCAGGGATCAGTGTTTTAAAACTGCCCATATAGAACCAAAACACAAGTTCTGTCTTCAGTGTGGTATTAAGCAATATTTTACATTGATGGATAAGTAGTCTATTTTGAAGAGTCTTGATTTTGATCTTGGTTTGCTCTTTATGGAATTCTCACCCCTGCCTAAGCTATATTGTTATGACATAGGACATTAATTAATATCACTTCTTAAAATAGTGATTAAACGCAGCCTCTAGTATTAATATTGCCCTATTTCCATTTAGGTCCAGATTAGTCTCTGGGGAAAACTGTTTTGTAATCTTGCTTTTCCCATTCTGGCTTAATTTTTCTGGTCTCAACTCTGATGAAGTATAATCTACCTCTTCACATTTTTAACATTAAGGCTCAGGAAAGTGATGACTTTAAATTTACAGTTGTTAAGTAGATTGTTAATGACCAAACAAGCCTATACATCTTACTGGCCACAATTATATTTTAAAAGGTAGATGGTTAATTACCAAACTATTTTGTCAGTGGTTATTTTAATCACACTGACCGCCCTCCTTGGTGTGGAGAGCCATTAGGCAATAGACACAGGAGACTAGTCATTGTGGCAAAAGCGGGGCTGATGCTGGAAATTAGACCCTGGAGGGCAATTTGTCAGCTTGCTTAGAAGGCTCAAAGCTCACTTTGTTGTACACAAACACCACTGCAGATGTGACCTACTATTCTGACAATGTAAAGTCTTTAGTTCTTTCTTTCTTACTGTTCTTCAACTTGCGTATTATAGCATCATTATTTAGGGCTTTCAGGGCCTGTTTGTGTCTTCATGATCCCAGCAGACATGGTTTTTGCTTAAATCAAATTTTGGATGGGACTAACATTTCATGGCATATTATTGTCAAGTGGCATCTAGAGTTTTAAGCTTACTTTGGTCTTTTGAGTTCAGAGACAGGGAATTTTGATAAATTTTCATTATAGCATTTATCTAAATTCAGCAGCCCCCTAAAACCCCTTTAACGATTTTTGAAATGGATCATTCCTCATGGTCCTGTAAAATGACTGTGTTTACAAGATAATCATGAATATCCACTTTTAGGGACTCCTTTGTTCGATAAGACAAGGACACAAGTTCGTAATCCTCTGCTGATGCTTCAAAGAGATGTATAACTGCTGCTGTGAGACGCACAGAGACCCTGTAAGAGGCCCAGACCCGTCATCTGGCAAAACGTAGAATGTGGGTGCAGAGGTTTCCAAACATGAAGGAAGTATCTAAGATCCATGTATCACGTCTTGATTTATTGCCCAGTCGGTTTGCCTGTGATGTCAGGGGATGGACAGTTTAGAAGGACCATTCCTCTCATATCTGTAGCCTTAATGCTTCTCCATTTTCCTATTCATCAGCCTTCTTTTACTCACCCATGAAAATCCTTCTCATTGGAGCCCAGCTTAATCCCCAGAGTCTGTACCAATCTTCCTCTGCCCCTAATACAAACCTCTTCCTTTTTCATAGCATGTGTCTATCTCGTATTTGTTGGTTGTCTGTGGCTCTATCATGGTGACCTCTGTGAGAGTGGGGATCATGCCTCACTCATATTTTGTCTCATTTATTCCTACATTTCACCTATCAGAGTTCACCTTTGACCACTGATGGACAACTGGAAGGATGCATTCATTTTTTTTAGCACACAGATATGAAGTCCTTGGAGAGACTGGTGGATGTCCTCTCAATTTAGGAACCTAACCTTGAAAAGTATATCACCCTTACACTGGATAAATGCCGAGTGTGTGTTTGTATAATTACATCAAAATTGTTGGCAGCCACCTATTTAGGGAATGGGTACCAATTAACTTCCCAAAGTGTAGGCTTTGGGTACTCTAGAATGGTAACAGAGCAAAATAGAGGGAGGAAAAGAAGAAAATCCTATGGTAAATAACACTGAAAAATGATCAAACAAAATTAAATGTAAATCGTAACTGTAGAAATTCTCAGACCTTCACATTTTTCATGACACTTCCAGGAGAGATAAAATAAACAGCATTTTCAAAAGTGCTTTGAACTATGTTTTTTTTACTATGTCCTCCCTCCCTCTCTTACTCCCTTCCTCTTTTTTTCCTCCCTTTCTTTTTTCTCTTTTTCTCCCTCTTTTCAGAGCAACTCCATATTAATGTGTTTGAAACACCATACTCCAGCAATTCTGATTTCGACTATTAAGATGCATACACTTGTGTGGCTGACTTCAAAGTAATAAAAGATAATTGAATTGTTTCTCATTTTGTATATGAATTTTGCTTGTGAAACAAACGAATATGCTTCAGAACTTCCTTCACAGGAAGCGAACAGAGGCGGCATGGACATCCGGGAGCCCTCAGGTCAGCCTCTTCTCAAGTCCCTCCTTTAGGGTAGCACAGAGAAGGCTCATGCTCACAGGCCACCTTTCTCTTTCCAGTGTCCCTCTAGACAATCTAGAAAGAGCCCCAGGGTCATGTGCAGAGCTCCGCTTACAGCCATTCTAACACAACCAATGTGCGAAGTAGACAAGCAGCAATGGAGATCACTGTAAACTCCCTCCCATTCCCCACAGGAAACCCCACAGGGAGCCCACGGCTCTAACCAAGTGAGGTCTCTAGGACCCTGCAGGCTTTGCCTTCTCAAAGAAGTTAATTTCATAGTTAGGGATAATGAAATTACTGATAGATCAGGCTGGGCTCTCTGGTATTTAATGTCATCCATATCTCTGTGCCCTACGATAGTGCTGTCGATTAGCTATAATGTGGTATTCTGAGCACCATTTAGATATTAATTATTTTTTAATAACCTCCTCATTGAAAGCCTAAAGCTTTGCCTGAGATTCTAATGAAAGTTTTCACATGAAAGAGAGGGATACTATTAAACAGCACTAATAAATCCTCTGAGAAAATTCAATACCTTATCACTGACAAAAGAAAGGAGACAAGAAAAAAACAACATGCATTCCCAGCCCATGTGTGTCTTCTCATTAGGATTTTACATTCATTACTGTACAGTTGGTGCAAATTATTCTCGGTTATGTATGTGCTTATGAACCCATGAAGAATTAGTATGTTCTGAATAAGTACCACAGAATGTATATATTAAAAAATTCTTTAACCCTTATGAGAAAGAAAAAACATTTATGAGTAATTTTGACTTTGGATTTGAAAGTGTTTCCTTCGAAATACGTCTTCTCTTATTCAATCTTTCAGGAGGAGAAGGGCAAAGCTACAGGCTTTTTTTAATGAGGAGAATAGAAGTGGGTTGTCTGGCAAGCCAGGGACCACAGCAAGGGCCTCACACTGACGGCATAATGTGAGCTTTTGGGAAAGCTTTATTGAGTCTGAGAATAGTTTTCTTAAGCCCGTAAGAAGGGTGCTAGAATTGTCACAATTTGTCTCCGTTTTGGGCATCCAGGTAGGCAGGCAAATCCTTGGAAGCAGTCCGTGTAATCACCAGAACCTCTGAAACCGGTGGGGCTGGGTGGATGTTTAGGTAATTCACACCAGGAAAGCTGGACAGGCTGTTGGTGCCTGGTGTGCAGACCTACTCTGATTTGCCTGTGCCAAAGTATGGCTGACCACCTGTGATATCACCCAGGCAATACCGTGGGGACAAATTAAGACTAAGGGGATTCAAGGGCTTGACCTGGAAAGCAGGAGGAAAAACTGAGTATCTTAGTTGCCATTTTCATTGCTGAGACAAAACACCTGACACCCAAAGTTAAAGGAGGAAAGGTTTATTTCAGCTCACAATTTATCGAGGTTTCAGTCCACAGTCACCTGGTTCCTAGGCAGGGTGACATGGCAAAGGGGCATCACCAAGGAGAAACAGTCCACAGTAAAGCAGGCAGGGGACAGCAGCAGGGAGCCAGATTTTCCCTCTTCTCTCAAATAGGCTGTACAGCTTTTGGGTGGTGCCATGCACACGCAGGTAGGGTTACTCGTTTAAGTAATTCTATGCAGCCATATCTAGAACTATGCTAACTCCAATCAGCGGACTGATTTAGTACCATAAACCCTTAATCCGATGTCATGCCCCTAACCCACATTCCTACACCTCAGATCTAGCTACCTCCAAAAAGCCCCACCTATGAGCACATGAGGCTTTGTGGGGACTTGTAGATGCAGACCAAAACACTGAGTCTCCCCGAAGGTCAGATTTGGAGAGCCCAATAATTACACCATGGAGACTAGGATCGAGTTGTATTCCAGTGATATTCACCTAGAGCCCCGAAGGAAAGTAAATAAACATGAATGGGCCACCTCTTCCTTAAAGTGGGACTGATGTTTGTAAAGCAAAGGTTTTGATTTTCTCAGAGACATTTCATTGTACAGCACACAGAATATTTACCAGTAGATAATGTGTGACCACCATATGATGTAGGAAATAAAATGAGTATGATAGTGCATGGCAGAAGACCATCACTGCTTTGCCTTTGCTTGGACCCTTCAAACTGATATGTTGCTTGAACAATTAAAAGAAACTTACCCAGCTTGAATTTTCTGTATTATTAGATATACTTTAACTTCATATTAAAAATAGTTAACTGCTTTTTAAAAGGTGGCTATTGAGATATGCCGTGTAAGGCCATTTTTAAAGCTTAGATTAATTCGTTTACCAAGAGTACACAGTCAGCTGACTTCGCTGAGTACAGGAAATTTCCACGTCCAAATTACTGGCTGTCCCTTTATCAAGAGGCAATGTTTTGAAGAAAGAGATTCTTTTCTTTCTTCTTAAAGGTTGCCCTCATGGTAATGCATTCCTTGACATCCTTAGGGAACAAACTGGGGATAAAAGTTGGAAAGCATACCCAGGTTATTTTCTAAGCTCGGAGCAGGCCCGAGAAGAAAGGACGAATTTAATCAAAAAAGATTTTATTGATGAAGGTATCTTTCCTTCAGGCTAAACTTTGGCCCCTGCATACTAATCAAACCATCTCATCTCTCAGAAGTAGCCCTCTGCATATCATCCTGGGACAGATCCTGGGCAGGAATACATCTTCAGGAAAAGAACCTGAAGACGGTCAATCAGGTCTTGGCAAGGTCTCCTGCTGTCCTTCGCTGAGTCAGGAGGTGCTTGCTGTGCTATGAACTGGCTTATGTTTAATTCCTGGGCAGTCACCTGAGTGCCTTAGGCTGCTGGGAACCCACAGGCTGTGCATCTGTTCCTGCAGCCACCTCAGTCCCTGTCAGCTGAGGCCTCGGCAACTGCACCCTCCCTCGTATTTTCCTTCCACTGTCTTTGCATGCAGTGGTTTTACTGCTCAGGTCTGAACGTAAGTGAACTGGAGCCTCAAAGTTTTTGTGATTGCTGGTTGATAGTCTGTTTGTGTCCCTTCATTGGTGGTTAGACTGGGGCAATGTAACCTGCAGTTCTTGTCGTGGTTTTCTGTGTGTGGCAGCCAAAGGGGGCTGGCTGCCTTTCGCACATTCTCATTATAACTGTGCTTGAGAATATTAATAACAAAAAGTTTAAAAGGGCAGGCTTGGTCCAAATCTCTCCCATCCCCAACTCAGATCTGGAATTCAGCTTCTGTACAAGGAAGCTCTTTGCCAAAGACCATGTTCATATCTGGGGAACAGAGTGACTATGGAGGATGAGGTCTGTTTCTGGTTTTTGAGCTTTCTCTGAGGTCGGTGATGTTGGCTCATCTTCACACCTGTGTGATCTGGTTAGGTATAAAATGAATAAGTCACAATTCAGAGTCTAGATCTTTAGCTTATTTTCTGAGCATCTCTGAGCAATTGTTTTTCTTCCCTTCCTCCTTTCCCACTGTTACCTTTCCCTGTTTCGGTGCCTTCCTCCTCAGCCTTCCCCTCTGGCTACACATGATTTGCTGACTTTTCTGAGCTCCACTGAGATGTGAATTCCACAAGGTAACTTAGGGCCCACAGTGGGTCTCATTCACTTACCACACAAACTCTGACAAATAGTGCTCAATAAATACACATTTACTTTCCTGACCTATGTGATAAATGTACAAATATCACTTTCCTGGGTTGTGGGGAGAATTTGTTAATGACACTTGCAAAGTGCTTTATAAATAGCTGGCCGCAGACAGACAGAGTGTCATAGAAATTGAACTGCATAAGCCAAACTTGTCTTTGGGCTTTGGTGGGAATAAACAAGTGACCACTTGGGGAACTGAGAATGTAGGTGGTTTGTTTTTTGGTCCCCCCCTCCCGCATAATCACTTGTAGGAGGGTAGATTTCCAGCTTGTATAGGATAAGAATGCAGTGGTCCTTGCTTTTCTTGTTGTGTTTATTTGGTTAAAAATATTAGGTGCAGCTACGGAGCCCCAGGAGGTCTCCACATTGCTGTAAATTTGGGGAAGAGAACTCTTCTTTAGCTCTTCCACATCGGACCTTGCCCAGTGAAATAGTTTTCCCCAAATAGTCTTTTCACCTTGATCCATTGCCTTACTATCCTCGCAAGCAAATGCCAGGCATTGGCTTCCCTTAGGGTCAGAGTTCTGAAAACTGCAGGGAAAACTAGCAAATGTGCTCTTGGCTGAGGCCTAACTCCCTGCTGCTTTACTCACCCTGAGTGCATACAAGTTTTTAGAAGTCACTACAGGGAGCCAACTGGTGGTTGAAATTCCCAGTGGAAAGCTGGTTTCTTTTACAAAACCAAAGCAGGACTCCTGTCCTTCATACATGCCCTGAGGCTCCCAGGCAGGGAAGTCACAGAAAAAAATCCACCTGTTGGTGACACCCCAGGCATCTGTAGTTCAAGGACTAAAACAAAAAAGCAACAAAGTACCAGAGCTTCGGGCGGAAGATACATTAGGATGTGAAGCTGGGTCCTGACAAGGGAAGGATTAAACAGACCACTGTATTCTACTAAACCAAACTCGAGCAGGCTTCAGCTGCTGGTGTTTCAGTTCTGTTATGGGAACTCAGAATAGCTGATAGTAGCAAACTAAATCAGAGATATTAATAGTTTAATGAAGTATGTTTTCTGGGCACTCTTTGGAGTGGTTTCTGGGGTATCTTTCTTCCTGAGGTCACTACACTCTCCGGAGAGGACACGCTGCTGTCCACCTCTTCCCCAGCAGGAGCAGAGCTCGGTGTTCGTTCAGCAGTATTTATGGTGTTTGAAATTGAGGTTAAACTGTGGTGAAGCTGTGACCCCCAGTGGCTGAGCCCAATGCTCCTCCTGTTTCTTCTTCAAAACACTTTAATGAACACACTTTGGATACATCCAAGTGAGCCCTATGGCCATTTGGTGAGCTTTCTTGCCATACATAGGGTGAAAACAAAAAGAAACATCTGAAATTTTTTTTTTTTACTAAGAAACACTTTTTAAAAGCACAAACCGATTTTTGTATCATATTTCTGTTTCACTGTATTGTTATTCTGGTGAAGAAAATTTTTAAATGTTGTCTGGAATGTAAAATCATAGAAATACTTGGCTTAAGATCTTTTTTTTTTCTTTTTTTTTTTTTTTTTTTTTGGTCCCTGACATTAAATGGCTTTGAAGTCTAAGGTATTTGGATATAAATATTAAATAAAATCTTTTATTGTTATAGTGGCAGACATAGTATCATCAGAATTTAATATTAATGACTTCTCAGTTTAGTAGGTTCCTCCAAACCTTATAGCTATATCTCAGTAGTCTACTGGTAACTGGAAAGTGGGGGGACTTCTCCCATTACACATCTCTTGTCTCCTAAAAGTCAGTTTACCTTCGGTCTAGCAGGACACCCTTGTCTACTCTCAAAATAAGAGAAAAAGACCTCAGATCTGTGACCTTCTTGGTAATCTTAGTTCTTGGGGAAGTAGCTGGAATAGGTTGATATGATAGCCAAATACAAGTAAGTTTAGAGATGTAAAATGACTTTGATGAACTTTCACAATGACTTTATAAACCTCCCAGTCCCTAGTTTCCAATCATTTTGAAGTTGTTCTTGGGGAAGTTGAGTGATCATCTGCTACAGAGTAAATTTGTTGTTGCATTTATATCCAGTGGTACTATTAACTGGTTCTTGTATACGTGTGCATATTTAGCTACACACATACATATAACTTTATCATAAATTTTACTAACAACTTATGCATAGCACACAATTTATGACTAATCATAAAGTATATATCAATCTTTATTGTAAATTCAGTATAGTTAATTATAAATTCGTTCAGAATATTTTTGTTAATGTTGAATTCCTTTATTCATAGTCAACATACAGTTGAAATTCATCCATGATTTGTGACATTCAGATGAGGATTAAATTCCATGTTTCCGTGTAATTAGACATAGTTCCTTGGATCATTAACAAATGTGTGCGTGGATAATGAGTGTTGGTTGATAGTTTTGTTTGTATTAGCAAGCAAGGCAAAAATATCATGATAGAAATAAACATAACAACTGCTTTGTCAGTGACATAAGTAACTTCATTGCTGAATCAGATAATAATTTTAAAATACTAAAGAATATTTTCAAGTTTTGTGCTGTAAACCCTAAAACAACTACATATACAATCTGCTTTTTACTTTAATCTACATTGCTATTTTATCCATCATTTCCTTAAACCTATAGTCAAAAAAATAATGAACATGTCCATTTGTCAATTCTGTCACATAAATATTCTTACCTTAGCTGATTGCAAGCTTTATACTTGACATCACCACACACAGAGTAGGACAAATAGTCAGTGAAATACTATTTTGTAACATTTCCATCATACAGTACAACAGCCTAACAGCATAGGTAACAGTAAGATATAGTGAAGTAATTAAAGAATGAGGAGTTTTTGATATTTCAACTTTGCTTTTAATACTTATTTAAGGTTTTTTTTTTTTGGTTTTAAAACCAAAGTCATTATTATTTTAGTGGCTTTTAAAGAACTAGCTCGCAAACTCTCTGAAAACTTTGAAAGCAGCTCTTCTGAGCCAGCAAACCAGCTCTGGCATATCACTGTTAGTATCTTACTTACATGGATCTTTAATCAGCAGGAGAACCAGAAAGTTTAGAAAGAATGAAAAAGCGTTTACTTAGGGAGGCTAATTTCAAGAAGACACTTTCCACTGATCGTTCCATCCCGCTCTTCCTCTGAATGGCATAGTCATGACCAAGGTCGGTTTAGTTTCTCCTCTTACCAGTTTGGAAACTCTCCACCAGCCTGAGGCCTGTGCGCTCTGCACCAGGGACTATGCCAGGCCCCTTCAGGGCAGAGAACATCCGTGCTGACACAGCAGAGCTTGACCAGGAAACCGGAGTCGGATATTCCCATCTCAGGGCCGCAGCACTGCTCGCCAGACCTTCTGTCTTCCTCCTCTTGTATTACGGTTTGCTGCATGTGTGTGCAGGAAATCCAAAGTCGTTTAAAATTCCTATCCTCTCAGTTCCTCCATACACTTTCCTTGTCAGTCTTCTCCACGAATACTTTGCTTTATGGGGATGTGAAAGTTATCTCCTCCATTGGGATTATGGAATTAAAGGAACACTAGGGTCCATTGCCACTTTTATAGCTCTTTCCCCACAACCACCTCAGAGATTTCTTAAAACTCAATTGTTGGTCACTCGACTTGTTAGTGAAAACAGTATGCTATAATGATCTCCTATGTAAACTCCATTTCTGCATTTAAACGTTCTTAACATTTTATTTTTCTTTACTCACCTAATTGAAGATGTAAATGAGGACATGTCCATAGTATGATTGCTACATCTAGTAAGCCCATACATTCATAGAATTGGTTCAGGTCTGATCCTTCTTTGTAGATTTTTTTGTCTAGTTGATCTGTCTATTTGTGACAGTGGGGTATTGAGTTCCCCCATTACAAATGTGTTAGTATTTGTTTTTAGATGTCCATTAATGTTTATCTAATTGAGCACAATGGTATTTGGTGCATATGTATTTATGATTGTTGTAGCCTCCTCATGAAGTTTTCCCTTAATAAGTATGTAGTAGCATTCTTTGTCTCTCTTAATTAGTCTTGGCTTGAAATTCATTTCATCTGCAAATAGAATAGCTTCCCTTGTTTTTTGCAGATTCCTGTAAAATGAAGTGTTGTTTTCAAACCTTTGACTTTCAGTCTAAGAATTTCTTTTTGAGTTAAATGTACTTCTTATATGCTGCATATTTTTGGGTCTTATTTCTTGATCCATTCTGCTAACCTGTTTCTTTTGATTGATGAATTAAGGCTATTTACACTGATGGCTATTACTGATGCATATTGGCTTATCCTTGTCATATTATTTTCCTCTTGCTGGTTCCCTATCTTTCTCCTCTGTTCAATTGCCTAGTGGGTTCATTCTGATGGCATTCATGGAGTTGTAGTCTGTACTCCAATCTTTCCTTGACTTCAGGGTTTGTGTTGGAAAGTCCACTATAATTGTGATGGACTGTTCTTTGTAGATAATTTTTTAAATTTCTCTAACAACTTTTAATATTCTTTCCTGTGCTGAATTTCTGGACTCTTGATTATTATATGCCTTGGTATAGATTTATTTTGGTCATGGCTAACTGGAATTCTATATGCCTCACTTACCTGCATGTCAAGTTCTTTTTCAGTGCTTGAGATGTTTTATGCCATTTCTTCTGTGAATAGGTATTTTCATATCTTTTTTGTTGTATCTTGCTTTTTCATTGACTCTGATAATCTTGCAGCTGTTGGATTGATTTTTTGTGGTCTCTTGCTATTTTTAAGAAATATTTCTTTTTTTGTGATTGCTAGCTGCAAGCATGTTTTCTACATCTGATATTCTATCCTTACCTTGGTTCATTTCAAAGGAATTTTTAATCTTCTGTGTATCTGTTTGAATTTGTTTCATGGATTTCATTTTTTCTCATATATATTGGGCATATATGGCTTCTGTCATTTTCCTAAGCCCCTCTTTTTTTTATTTGTGTCTGCTCTAGATTTGGTGAGCAAGTCCTTCATTATGATTGTCATCTTTTTCTTACCTGAAAGATTACTTCTTTCTTGCAGCTGATATTCTGATATTCCTATACCCCCATGCATCTCTTTTTTCTCTTGTAGCATTTCAGCAAATTCAGTGAGGTGTCTTCTGATTTCCTCTATTTTGTCCTCTGAATTTGTCCTGTAAGTCTGTAGTTACATTTTGCTTCTGCTATTATTTCCTGCTTTTTACATTTTAATTGGTTTTCTGTGTTGATTTCTAAATTGCCCATGGGAGATAGCTTTATCACTCATATTGATGTTTTACTAGGAAATATTTATTTTTCAAAAATGTCTTCTAGATGTAGCTGGCTCTTTGCTTTTGTGTCTGTCCCAAGACCCTACCTCCCCAATTTATTAGGGATGAGAATTTACTATCTATTTGGCCCAGCATCCAGTCCTTTGGTACTGGACTATGGTGATGATTATGACTTCAGATTATAGTGTTTGAATATAATGGAGAACTACTATTTACAGCACCTTGGCTAAAATATTACAATTAGCAATATCAATAGTATCAAGTACAGCATAGAAACTGACAAACAGTGGTGATATTAATTTGGTACCATTCACAAAACAACCAGTATCTATAATTATATCGGAAAATCCAATATAATATAGGAACTTGTATGCAGTGAGTTTCCCCTTATGAGAGTGATTTTCTACCTTGTGGGATACGATTTAAGATGGGTAAGGGGAACATAGATAAATTGAGAGAAGTATAGCAGAAGCGAGGCTGAAGAACAAAGGATGATCACCAAACTTTGAGGAGCCAGAGAAGAAGACAGAGAGAAAGAATGAAAGAGAAAATAAAAGAACATCAAAATTAATCAGAAAAATTAGAGATAATGTTCTCTCACAAGAACTATCAAAAGTCAAGAAAGACATTCAAAGAGAAAAAATGAACAAAAGAAAACAAACAATTAAAGTAAAAACCTAAACAAAATGTCTTGGTTAGTTTTCTCTCACTGCTAAGACAAAATACTTGGCACTCAAAATGAAGGAATGAAAGGTTTACTTGGCTTACAGTTTGTGGAGGTTTTAGTCCATACTCAGCTGGCTCCAAAGCAGAGTGGAGTGGCAGCGGGACAGCAGTTCATAGAGGAAGCAGATACCAAAATCATCAAGAAGAAAAAAAGGAGAAGCATGGAAAGAAGACTCTCTCTGTCCCTATTATTGTATGGAGGCCACACTCATTTGAGTATAGCACTCACACCCATAATCCCAGCATTGGACCATGAGTCATTCACAAGCTCTAGAAGCCTGCCTCCATGGCTGTATGAGGCTTTGAGGTGGCATGCAGACTTAAACTATAACATTCAACCCCTGGACCCACAAAGACTCATGCACACACTTTATGCAAAAAATATTGAGTCCATTTCTAAGAGTTGCCAAAGTCCTAACAGTTTCAGCATTGCTGAAATGTCCAAGCACAAAGTCTCCTCTGAGATTTAAGGACAACTCTTAGCTGTGAGCTGCTGTACAAATGAAAAGATAGTTAAACGTTTTCAGCATTCAATGGCACAAGATGAACAATTCTATTCCAAAAGGTACAAACAAGAGAACACAAAGGATTGGGACCAAAGCAAGTCCAAAATCCAGCAGGGCAAACATTAAATCCTATAGTTGCACATGGAATATCCGAAGCAATCTGTAGCAAATTGTAAGCTCCAAAAGCCTTATGGAGCACCACTACTATGGCACTTCTGGTGGTTGTAACCCCCATGGCTTCTATCTTGGGCTGGCTTTGCTCTTTCCTTGCAGGTTTCCTTAGACAATACACACTCCTGGCTTTTCCCAACTTTTGGGTTTTCCACTGCACCTTTGGCTTTACATTCACAGCTTCACACATTGCCCTCTCAGAGGCACACTGCCTGGCCTCCCACGCTTTCTGAAATCAGGGTGGAAGCCTTTTTAACCTTAGAACTCATGCATTCTACATGCTCCTGAAACCAGTACCACGTGGATGCTGCCAAGATCTGTTGCCAGCTGGAGGAGTAGCCGGGCTTTTCTCTCTCTCAGCTGCAGGGGCTGAGTGCTTGGATTGCTGAACACTCTGAATCTTAGTGTGAGGAACAAATGCTCTATGCCACTGCCATTCTGGAAGTGGTGTAACCAGTGCTACTTTGGAACCTTGTGTGGCCATTCTGGAGTGTGGCACTCTGCAGCTTTGTTTTCTAAGTAAAGTCTTTCATTTCTGCAGTTTTGAGGCTGCAAAGGATGTAGAAATGCTACTTCCTATGATGTCCTTAGCCCTATTCTGTTCTTTCTCAGCAATCAAGATCTTCTGAGCTCTCTTTGTAGTCCACAGCTTTACTGGAGCTTTCTTTCTGGCCAAACTCGCAATGTTTTAAATCATCCTATTGGGCTCTTTGCTCTTGATTTGCAACATAAATCTAGCTAGAAGCCCCCAACAGTAGCCATACCACCACCTCAACTTTAGACTGCCTTGAAATTTCTTCTGCCAGATTAGTTAGTATACTACACTTAATCTCAGTGTCAGACAAAAGCTCTGGGACATGAGCAAAATGCAGACAAACTTTCTGCCAGGTCATAACACTCATTATGTGGGGTTCAACAGCCACTGCAGTCCTTCCCAGGAGAAACCACCCAAGCCTGATCACTACTGGCAGGATTTCTGTCAGCTTTCTGGTCTGCTGAGCTCTGACTAGAATTTCCAGTACAGAACAGCCTAAGGCTTTCTAGCTCTACTTATTCAGGTGATATCTCTGAAACTTTCCAAACTCCTCCCATAAGCCATTCCCAAAGGCTCTTGAACTGCATGGTCAGGTATAGTCACAGAAATGACCCCACTCTGTAGTACAAATTCTGTCTTGGTTACTTTTCTAGCATTGCTGAGACAAAATACTTGATGCCCAAAATGAATGGAGGAAAGATTTATCAAGCTCACAGTTTGTGGAGGTTTCAGGCCATACTCAGCTGGCTCCAAGGCAGAGTGGTGTGTATGAGGGACAACATTTCATGGTGGCAGCAGATACCAAAAGCAACAGGAACAAAAAAGAAGGAATGTGGAAAGAAAACTTTCTGTCCTTTATATTGTGTGTAGCCCACACTCATTGGGTGTAGCGCTCACATCCATAATCCCAGTATTGAACCATGAGTCATTTATGAACTCTAGTAGCCAAACTCCATGGCTGCATGAGGCTTTGGGGGGGCCATCCAGACTCAAACCATATCAAATAAAATTTTAAAAAAACAGAAAAAGGAAAACAAAACAAAACAAAACAAAAAGAACAATAAAATTCTTCTGGTGTCCACAGTTCCGTGGTAGTCAGTCAGAGCCCAAGTCTGTGCATTGTAGCCCCACCACATATGCAGTAGGATTAGGCTGGAGCTTACCTTGGGGCCTGGGGCCCTGGTCTTCAACCAGCATCTCTCTGGATGTCCTTTGGTGGCCTGCCTACTTCTCCTTACCCTATTTGTCTCTGTGTCACTTTCTCAGGTGCTTTGCACCCTCAGACAGAAACAGCTTGAGGCTGCTCCCATCCCCATTACAGTTGGATCCTCTAGGCTCTTGCACAGCCTCCTCTGCTCCACTCTGTGGCGCGAGTCTCCTCTCTCACAGGGCTGGGAGGAGGGCGGAGAGAGTGCTTTTGGCCTACTCACTGCCCTGGCCGCTGCTGTGTTTTTAGTTGATTTTCTGTGAGTAACTCCAGTGTGGCTCCTGTATTCATCCATGTCCTGTTTTGTCTTTCTTACCTAAACATTTTTACGGAGTTCATTTCATCATTTTATGTTTCCACCATCAATGTTTTTTATACTGCGTACAGGCTGACATTTAAAAGGCTGATATTTTGAGCATGGCCCCACCTCAGAATAAGCAGTTTAATCTGAACAATAAGAAAGATAAACACTTCACCGTTGAAACTGATTGGGAATGAGAAAAAGTACCATTTAATGAAAAAGAAACTAGGAAATATAGGGAAATTCTCAAAGTTTCCAATAGTAAATTTTTTCTTCTGTCCTGTGTCATTGTTATTAATGACAGAAAACTTGCCTCAACTAATTTTGGGAGTGGGGTGGAAACTGGCACATTATTACCTATTTAGAAATTATACAGCGACAGTTTTGTCCTGTATTTCAACTTACATTTAATTAATTAAAATTATACTATATGTTTATCAAATATCCCTTAGACTATAACCAAGCAAAGATCTTTCAAACTCATTGTATTCGATTACAATTTTTTAGCTCTTTATTTTGTAAAACTTCATTTAATTGTACATATTTTTGTTTGTCTGAAGAAGAAATGGTTATAATACAAAGGGAGTTATGGTGATTTGAAGTTTCCAAAGATCCAGTTTTTTTAAATTCTGAAATGTGTTGGTCGTAGATTGGCTTGAGTGGATCTTTAACCCCTTGAATTTATATGCAAACACATTTCAGTGTATTTCCTCAGAGATAAATAATTTCCATCAAGGGGCCTGTGATATTGTCAAGCTTAAGAACTACTTGTCTTATAGGGACATTAGGAGCCACTTTGTGTATATTTTCGTCTTTCATGGTGCTGGGGGTGGAGCTCAGGGCCTCGTGCATGTCAGGAAAGCTCTTTACCACTGGGACACACCCCCAGCTTGCTTTGTTCTTATTCTTTTTTTTTTTAATTTTTTAAAATTTTATTTTAAAAGGGAGTAAAATTAAACACAACAAAACAGAACAGAACGGGACATAAGAAAGCATACATTTCAAAGCTAGACAACCAGAGATCTTCACTATCTGTCATATTGTCTCTTGTTTTCTTCCAAATGGTTGTCCTTATCTTTGCATATGGGGAGCTCATACTAAATAACATAGCCAATCTTTTCACAAGATGTGTAGTTCACTGGCTCCCCTCTTGCTAAGCAGGGGGGAGGTGGAGGGGGACACAGGATGGGGGACAGGATGACATGAGATGTCTGATTCTCAGCCCAAATGCAGGCAGGATCACAGCCACCTCCCAGAGAGGGGAGAAGTTCCTTGTTCTCCTGGCTCCCTGAGTCAACCGCACTGTGCAGGTCCTGATGCACCAGGGTCTCTCTCCTTCAGGCTGCCAAAAGTCTGCCACACTCATAGCCACCCCCCAGAGAGGGAAGGAGCTCCTTGTTCTCCCGGCACCCTGAGTCAACCGCAAGGTGCAGGTCCCGAGGCTCCAGGGTCTCTCCCCTGCAGGCCTCCTAAAGTCCGCCATATTCACCTGCTATTTCTTTCTGATGAATTGACCATTCCATTTCCAAAGTTCTAAAATGGCCAACAGACCATAGAAAGAATTCTCCTTAGGCTCCTGTTTCAAACCAGCAGCTACAGCAATCTGCTGGCCTTGCTTCAGGGCCACTTTGTTCTTATTCTTATATACCCTGAAATGATTTTTCTGTTAATGAACTACTAACCACATGCCATTCCTTTATATCTTTGAAGGTGCTTTGTTGCTTCCAAGTTCTAATAAGTGGAAGAGTAAATAACCAATTTGTGAAAATAAAGTGGATTTTAAAAAAATTGATCAGTGTAGTAGAAATCACATGTATGGTCAACTGCTCATGATGGATTGGGACCTGTCCTCTAGAAGCAGGTTTCCTACCATGTGGCCTTTCTATCCTTCTATGTCAACACCAGGGCCAATTGGAAGCACTTAATTAGAAGATTATAGGATGGATAAAGGGCTAAATTCTGACTAGACCTAGCATCACTACTCATAGCAAATGTTTTTTAATGAAACATGTTTGTTGTTTGTAGTTAAGAGACTGATAGAACCAATTTTTCTCCTTTCATTTCTAAGTGCTCCTGAGATGCCTGAACCAACCATTCCATTCCCAGTTGTCTCAAATTGGAAGTGGTTGTATTATTGATACTTCTTAAAGTGATCTGTTGTCCGATACCCATTTTTTCCATTTAGTCTGAGCAGGTGAAACTTGAAGGAACACAGTGTTGTTTTTGCTAATGTCAAAACAAAGGCCAACAATAAGGAAGATGGATGATAGATCTAATACCTATATATGATAAATTAATTCATGCAAACAGTCACTTAAATGGAATTAGCTTTGTTCTCAGTATAAAAGGAACAGCTAATGAGTTTTGATGGCTTTATATGGGTGTGATATCATCTTAAGCTCTTTACTTGGATGAATTCATTTAGTCTTCACAGTTCTGTCATTCACAGGCATTGATGTTCTCATTCTACAGATGAGTGACCTGAGGCGCATAGATACAGAGTACCTACATAGGGTTGTGTGTCTAACTTTCTAGCAATGAGATTAAAACCAAGCAGTATAGTATCCCAGAACCCTGTGACTGAGAAGGTGCAAAAACATCTGGAAGCAAGAATGGCCCAGATGGCCATGGGAGCAGAAGCAGTGTTGGAGACTAAAGGGACTGAGAGTAGTGGCTACTTGACATAAATAGGTGGGGCAGAGTCCTTGAGAAAGATTCAGGATGGAAGGAAGGGAAGAGATAGAGAATCCTTGTTAGAGAAAAGAGCAAGTACAAAGGCCCTGGGAAGGAAAAGAGTATGGCGTGTTCTGGAAACGAGAAGAAGGAGTGAACAAAGAGTAGAGGCCAAAGGAGAGGGGAGTCAGGTCTCTAACCTGGTCAAATGAAAGTCTAATACTCTTAAAAAATCTCTGTGGATGTGGCTAGGAGGCAGCTGCTCAGCAATTTGAAGCTGTATTTCCTTGTCTGTGTGATCTTATGCCATGATCTTCTTGGGTTTCCTTTCTTATGTTCTTTTATTTTATTTCTACAATGGGTTTCTTGTGTTTCCTTTTATTTCCACAATGACTTCTCCTTCTTCTTGGTTGGTCCCTTTAGTGTGACCCTTGTCCATATCACAATTGGGAAGAAAATTATTTCACTGGTTAAAGCACTGAGCGAGAGGCTCAGAAATAACGCAATTTAAAAAAAATAGATAAAAGAACATTACAGTAGTGGAAGAAAGTACATAAAATGAGAAATGAGCCAGATTCTTTATTGGTGTTATATAAAAAAATCTTCCACTATTTGGCTATTTTTAAACTCAGCAATTGTTGCAATAATGTCATTATTATCAGCATCTAATATAATTATGGTATCTGGACTGTGTTATTAACTTTATTTTCCATTTGTGTGACCCTGTAAAGTATTAAGTCATTTGTGTTTTGTTTGTTATGTGTTTTTTCCCCAGCATTTCAATTTTGTCAAAGCGTGTGTCACATGATTAAGACTCCCTATCTTTGCTTCATCTATCCATTAAGGCAAATGGCAGTTGATTAGGGCTTTCTTTAGATCATTATCAATTGTTTTCTACCTTGCAGATAGTGCTATTAGGTAGAATCTATCATATTCCAGAGATCTTATATAGCTTGTTATTTCTGGGTGATTTATTACCCGCACTGTGGAAATGTTGTTAGCAAACATTGGAGAAGCAGAGGCCGTATTGAGAAATATCAATGTATCCTCATGTTCTGGCTTCGGTGACAGTCAGAGATCCATCTCACTGACAGTTACCTTGTTAACATTTTGATCAGATGGCAAATTTGTCATTTTTCATGGTAACAAGTATAAGTTTGCTCAAGAACCATAGATAGATGGGAAAATAAAACTTCCCTCCTTTACTTTTTCTGTATGATGTAACTGGTAATCTTTGGAAGTACTGAAATAATTATTCTGTGAAAACCTCATCCACTGGAAAATGTTTGTTGTAGAAAACACAGATTTTTCTTCATTAGGATGGAATATGCCCTTTTTTCTCTTTTCTTTTTTGCATTTGCTGACAGTTTAACATATCAAGCCTACCTGAACGAAACAGAACAAAAGAGTTTGTAGCTGGAGTGGTTTGGGTTAAGCACAGCGTAGGATATGAGCAAGATGGGTATAAATAGCAGCCCGCAGAGTTGTGAAGTACAGTGAATTAACAGCCTTGGGATATGGTTTGACTACTTCCTCCCGCTTTTAAAACTCATTCTGAAACACTGTCTCGTTAGCCTCAATACCAAGTACTGCATGTTCTTCTTCAAACACCTGTCATCCATAACTATGAGGTGGCCCATCTTGAGGCCTGGTGCAATCACACAGCTCCTGATGTCTTTGTAACCTTTTCCCCTATTTTTCTCCCACGCCCAGCTCCTGACACTGTGAAACCCTTAAACTAGGGATCAGTTTTGAAAGCTCTGAGCTCCATCTGGCTGTGAGCTCCCGGTCAGGGTGTGAGTGTGTCGGAGGAAAACTGCGTTGGCAGCATTGCTTCTTTACACTGTCTGAGAGACAGAAATGGGCTGTGACCTTCTTGTGACTGTGGTAGCTCTTGATACAGCAGACAGCTACTCATTGGAGCCCGGAAGGACCTCTGGCAAACTAGTACCAGTGAAACTCAGTAATCCTGGCATAAGTACATCTAGCAAGTTTCTCGCACAGGGCTCTGGTGCCAGCTGTGAGTGTCTCCTCTGAACTGTCACACAGATCACTGTCACACATGCCTGGAAGGCCAAATTATAGTTCATTTCCAAATGCTTCTGTCACATAGCAAGGCCTTTGGGGAAAAAAAAACTTTTTTATATTTGCAACAAGATACAACCATAGAAGGAGAAATATGCCAGGTACAATCAATTGTTTGTTTCATTGTACTATTTTTAAAGGCAGAAATGTATGTGGCTACATTTATTCCAGTAATAACATACTGTTAACTAAAGTACAGCTTCATGTTCCTTATTCGTTTTGCTTGCATGCATATATTCCAATGAAGAGTTGAAATTAAGTGGCTAAGGTAAGAAAAAAAATCCATGTTTTTAATTATCTTGTTATATCTCTTAGGACTGTTCCCTGGTCTGATAAGGGCTTTAGTGTTGAAATTCTCATCTGACTCACCAGGAATAGTAATCCAACCTCTTTGGAGAGACTTTCTTTCCATTTGCCTGTATGTACCAATTTAGATGTGTCATTTTGATGACTAGTATGCTCATAGGAAATACATAGAACATCATATGGAAATCTGATTTTCTAGGAGAAGAGATCTTGTGATATTCCTTATACCTACTATTATCACAGTGCCTCCAAATTCTATTTCTTTTAGTATTTGCTTTTTGTGATCATAGCTCAGACCCCCTTTCAGCATGTCTGAACAAGGTTGCTGTTTTAAAGTAATTCCTCTCTGCTCATATTTCTAAAGGCTTTGAAGGCTTTGTTTATATGTCCCACAAGTCTGTCCTACTGTCACCTGTCACTTGAGGCTGGAGATCACTGCTCTGAGCTTAGCCATCACCTTCGCAAGGTTACTTCATCCCCAGTCCCCCTTAATTCTCCCAAAGGCATAGCTACCACTGGACTATCATTTCTAATAGTTTTTGTGGTTTAAGGAAAATATGAAGGAATTGAAATTCACAATCAGTTAAGTAAAACATTTTCAGCTGCACAATGGAGAAAGCCCTGATTCAGAAGTCTCAAACATTTAAAGGTTCAAATCTAGGTGACGAGTTATTTGCATAAACATCTTTGTCAAGAATGTATTTCCTTCCCTTCTTTGAGCTCTTCACTCCCCTTGTACAGGCTTCTTCCTCAATCTTGTACTTTTCATGGTCACAAATACCTACAGTAATACAACCATACTGTCTGGAACCACAGCTGGAAAAGAATACTATCCATTGCTTCCTATGCATCTCTTTCAATGGACAAGAATTTTCATGGCTGGCTCTCCACTGGCTGAGCATGTCATTGGCCAAATCTTCATTGTCTTCCTATTCCTATCAAAGACCATTGTGATCAAGATTGAGATCCACTTCCCAAGAAGGAGATAGGTAGATGGAATGGCTAGCCACCTCCACAAGATTGGAGTTCCGTTTGGAAGACTGAGAGGAAGGATGGAAGAGGATACACACCTAGCAGAGAATGCTATGACTATAGAAAGTAAACTGGTTTTCACACATGTCTGGTCTTGCTGTGTAATGGGATAAGGAGTTCCCTGCTAATCATTTTATCATTTACTTTATTTTTGCTACCACATATCACGTGTCCTGCACTCTCAAAGTCAAATTGATGACTGTGGTACATTTTTTTCCATTGAGGGCAGTGCTAGCCAACCTCAAGCAGGGAAGGGTCCATCACTCTCCACCTCTCATTCTGACCCAGTAGGGAAAACACACAAAGCGGACTTCTCTCCAATTCTAGGTTATCCTATTATATATTATGTTGCTTACCAGACTCTAAAAATCCATATAGATTATAAACCTCCTGTAATTCATGTTGCTATTTAGGAAAAAACAGTCTCTTTAAGACTGTGGTTATCTATTTAAGCATTCAACTAATATTTATTTTTAATTTTAAAAATTATTTTAAAATACACATAATGTTAAATTACTGTTTTCAAGTACAATTCAGTGAAATTAAGTACATTTATATGTACAGTGAAAGGAATGAAGTTGGAATACATAATATATATTGTACCATCACTGACATTCATCTCCAGAATTGTTTTCATCTTGTAAAACTGGAACTCTGTATGTATTAGATAACAGCCCTTCATTTTTCTCTAGTTTCTAGCATCAACTATTCTTTTTGACTCCAGGAGTTTGACTTTACTAGATATCTTGTACAAATATATGATGCAATATTTATCTTTGTGACTGACTTATTTCATTTGACATAATCTCGAGGTGCATCCATGTTGCACCATGTATCAGGATTTTCTCCCTTATTAAGACTCAGTAATATTTCATTGCATGTGTATGTACCACATTTTGAAAATCTCATCATCTATCTATAGACATTTATATTCTTCTGTTTCTTAGATATTAGCAATTTTGGTGTGATGAATGTGAGTGTACAAACAACTAATCCAAACTCTGTTTTCAATTATTTTGGATGTGTCCCCTGAAGACACTGCTAGATCATATAACCAGTCTATTTTTTTTTCTATTTTAAAGAGGGTAAAATTAAATACAACAAAACAGATCACAAGAAAACAATGCAAGAGACACAGATTTCAAAGCAAGACCACAGGAGATCTTCACTGTCTATCATATTGTCTTTTGTTTTCTTCCAAGTAGTTGTGCATATCTTCATGCACAGTGAATTCATACAAAACAAAATAGCATCAAACTGATCAGAACAGGATGATGAAGGCATTTTAGGTCTCCAAGACCAGACAACAATGGCTGCCATAATGTCTCTCATTCTCTACAAAATAGCTGTCCACACCTTCACATATGTTGAAATTTAACAAACAAACAAGCAAAAAGACAGACTAATATCACTCTGAACAAAGAATAACAGTATTGCTAGATTTCATATCATGATGCTACGGAATTATCACTAGGTACCTTAGTGTCTCTTTTTCTTCAAAGTATCTTTTCATTTCATTGTACATTATATAATCAATTCTCACACACTGTCCAGAAGTTCTACACATGCATGAGTCTCTACATGTACACCTATCCTTTCTATATTAGAGGGGGAAACAGAACAAACCAAGGCAAAATAAAACAAATTCCTAGAAAAACACAAAACAAAAAACACATATAAAACCACAATACTAGGTGATCTACAGTAGTTACTATGATGTCTCTAGTTATTTTCAATAGAATTGCCCATATAATCAGGCATAGTATAATTGAACATAACAGTATATAGCAATATTAATAAAAACAAAACATTGGAGACATTATAGGACTTCAAAAGCAGTTAATAATCAAACCAGAATTGGTATCCTAGTGAATCTTGTCATCTTCAGAATAGTTGCCTGTACTCTCAGACTTGATACTGTAAAGCATACCAGATTCGAATAAAATCAGTCAAGACAAAACAGAGATCTAACAAATCAGACTCAAATAAGATCAGTCATAGTAAGACAGTGTAGGTAATACAGTGCTTCAGATTACATTAATAGGAAATTAAGGATAGTTACTATAGTATATCCTGCTATTTGGGGATGGCTTTCTGTGCCCTCAAATCTAGTACTAGTAGACAGACTGGAACACAATAAAATCAAACTAAACAGAGAGATAAGAATAATGTGGATTTTAAATCCTGATACACTATTAGCAATGTCCTCAGCCTTCCCTTTTTAGATAACTCCTCTCCTTTCACTTTCACAGGGTGCTTTGTACATTTTTAGGTCCCACTAACTCTTTTAGTTTTTAGATTAGGGGGGCAAACCACTCTCTACATGGTTTGGAACCCTTTTACCCCTGAGCTTGATGTTGAGTTGTATTCCTTTACTTACAAAAGCCTCAAGATTTTCCTTCCTTATAGCTGAGTAATTCTCCACTGCACAAAAGTGTCATGTCTTTCCAACCTATCTGAAGCTGCTGGATGAGCTGTCCCTATTTCTCTCTGGTTCTCTGTCACATAGAATATTGTTTTCTCATCTTGGACTTTCGGTTCATAAACACTCTTTCAGGTTGATCATATTTCCTATACAGAGCATCTCAATGGACCCTATCTCCTGATCTTCTCTGCCTGTGTTTCTTTTTATTAGTGTATCAAGGCCATCTGTGTTAAAGATTATAGCCAACCTTCTCTGCCCCATCTCTGCCATGCTATTTTTCTGCCATTGGTTGTCTACTTTTCTCCTTCATTCCACTGTCTGCCCCATTCATTGAGGCCTCTCTGCCACTGTTGCTGGAATCCTGGTGATTTTTTTTTCTCTCTCTAGAATGTCCTTCAGTATTTTTTGTGGGGTTGGATTGGTGGTCATGAACTCCCCAAGTTCCTCTTTGTCATGGAAATGTCTTGATTCTCCATTAATTTTGAGAGACAGTTTTGTAGGGTACATCAACCTAGGTTGGAGGTTATTTTCTTTCAGGGCTTGGAGTACTTCACTCCAAGCTCTTCTTGATTTGATGGTTGTGTCAAGAAGTCTGTCATGATTTTGGTGGGTTTTCCTTTATAGGTGATCTGTTTCTTTTCTCTGATGGCTTTTAATATTCTATTTTTATGATGAATTTCTGGGATCTTGATTATTATATGTCTGGGTATATATCTGTTTTGGTTGTAGCTGGCTGGAGTTCTCTATGCCTCATATATCTGAATATCATTTCCTTTTCCTATGCTTGCAAAGTTTTCCTTAATTATTTCTGTGTATTTCATTTGTGTTTATCCCTGCTTCTTCACTAACATTTTTTATTCTTAAGTTATAGATCCTCTTGTCATCTTCTAGCCTTTGTATTGTTACTTTCTGGTTTCTTGTTATTTTTAAGAGATCTTTCCTTTTGCAATCACACATTGCAAACCAGTCTTCAAATTTTGAAGGTCTAACTTTAGTTTCTATCAAGCAATTTTGCCAGCTTTCAATGCAGTTTTTAATTTCCTGGTAATCTCTTTGAATCTGTTTCATGTATTCTAGTTTTTTTTATATTCTTCATTGAAGGTTTCTCTCCTTTTTCTATGTTCCTTCATTCTTCCATTTGTGTCTTCTTGAGAGGTGCTTAGCATTTCTGTTATTAATCTTCTTATATCTTGCTTTATTTGTCTTAGTATTTCAGTTTTGTGTTTGTCTATGATGTCACAAAGATATTTCTTTATGTCAGCTGATGCCGTGTCTGATATTGCATGTTTGCTGCCATTGATCTCTTCTGTATTTATCTCTCCTGGACTTATATTCCCTAGTTGGTGACTGGAGGCTTTTTCTTGATTCTTTCTCTTGTCATGTTTCTGGTTTCTTTCAGACAGGTGTATGGTGGAAGTCTCAGGCTCTTTATGTATTGCTTTTGGTTTTTCTGAAGTGTGCTGTCTAGGGATTGCTGCCCTCTCCAGTTTGCTGTTGATCAGTGAGGTGCATGCAGGGGTGGTGTAGGATGGCCCCTCTCCTCCAAAACAATCAATCAGCAAGTGCCTTCACCACATTAGTCTGTGCCGTGCGGATGTCACCAATTTGGGACAATTTCATCCCTGCCTATTGGGTCCCGACCAGGAGTATGACCCAGCCCAAACAGATTCCACCAGTCTGCTTTGGGCCAGGAGCAACCAACTTATGCCACTGCAGTTCCAGGTTCAGACCCATCCTGTCCAATTCCAATATGTCATCCAGCTGGTCACCCCCTCCTGCAGGACCAAACTCTGAGCACTCACCATGGGTCAACACAGCTCTCCATGCCAGTTACATTCTCCATCGCAGCACGTCCTCCAAGCAAGGGTCTCGGGCTCACCAACTACTAACCTCAGCACAACTGCGACTTTGGCATGACTGCAAGTCATCTGACTCCAAGGCACCCAGTACAGTGTGGGACCAGCTCCAGTGAGAACACATCTGGCTCCAGCCTTCTGTCCACATTTTTCTTTTCTTTCTTTCTTTCTTTCTTTCTCTCCTTTTTTTTCTTTTTCCTTAGTTTCTTCCTGGGTCATGAGAATCCCTCTCCTTTTGTCTGGTCTTCTCCATCATGTTAAATTCTAGCGTCTGAGCTGTTTCTCTCAGAGAGGCGCTCTACCCTGCTACCTATCAATCTGCCATCTTCCCAGGATCCCCCAATCAGTCTATTTTTAATTTTTGAAGCACTGTTGTACTGCTTTCACAGTGGCTGTACTATATTCCCATACTCACCAATAATGCATAAGCATTCCAGTTTCTCCACATCCTTGTCAACACTTATCATCTTCTGCTATTGGACTTTTTGTTGCTATTGTTTCTAGAAAAAAATGCACTGTAGAAGACCTGCACTTACCCCCAAATTGAAATATGTTTTTTAGCTTTACTGGTTTTGTGATCCAAAGTTTATCTCCAAAAGTAAACTGTTTCAATTTTTAAAACAACAGCCTGTTTTTACAACTCAATTTAACATAACCAATACCTAATGTAGATTAAAGACATGGCTACCAAGAACTATAAATGCTGAATAGGTAAAATCATGCCTAAGGCACATGACTATCAGTGAGATCATCTTCAAAGTGATCCAAAAGCACTTACATCTTATACCTTGTCCCATTGTGGCAGTTCTTCCTTTCTGCTTGGTGGTGGGTATCAGCACTCACATTCCATTCTTGTTTCACAGCTTCTTCTCATTTAGGGAACCTTTAAAATGGAACTCAATGCTATGATTTCATAGAAATCCAAAGACATAGCATTCAGTGGTTTCCTCATAACAGGAGGAGACACTAGATAAATGTGTTAACATATCTGCAAGGGGTTCCTCGATAGATCATGTGTGATTGTGTGACCATCTTCATTTTGTTTCTGTTTCTACATGCTGCAGTTGATAAACTCTGCAATTTGTAATCTATGCCATTCTCCAACTAAAAGCACTTTTCATCAAATAGAAGAGTCCTATGGGATCTTAAAGTTATATGTGCTGGTGTGGTAATTTGATATCGTAAGGAAAGATGTAATTTGTGGCTAACATAAATATTATATGAAATGTCCCAAAGATGACACATGAATCCACATGGGCTATCTTTCCATAATAGAATACAGTGATACCTCAATTCACAAACTAATTTGTTCCACTATTCATGTTTGTTCAGGACAGATGGCCATGATCGTGTGTGTCACCTTATGCAGAGTTCAACACCAAAATTTTGCCATACACTTATGTTTGCATATCAAACTGTTCACAAACAAAAGGGTTCGTGAACTGAGTTACCACTGTATCCTGGAACTTCCCTTTGAATCTTGTTCAACCAGTAAGGCCTCTGTCATTTGAATTTAACCCATAAATAACTATCTCCAGGATAAACTGTTTAATATGATGAAAAGTAAAATTTCTTTTCTCTCAAGAGTGGGAGTGAGTGAACCCATGTGAATACTCTTAATATCACAAAAATATCGTTATTTTAAAGGCTTCCCCTTCACTGCACAAAAGGGATTACAAGTCACAGGGCATTTTTCTTATTCCCTGAACAAAGATAATAGATTTGGGGAAAGCTCCAACATCAGGCAACTGTCTTGATGACTCCAGTGAGGACGCCTGGCCTCACACCAGCCCTAGCTTCTCATATGATGATGGAAAGGGAGGCTGAGCAATGTCTTCCCAGGGATATGGACACTTAAAAAGTAAACAATGAGTAGTTAAGGGGAAACAGGTGACACCTCTGGTAGGTGCCTCAGAGGTCAGTGGGAATGTAGATTGCTTTCCCTCAGGCCTTGGTGACAGTGAAAGCAGGAAGTGTTCTAAATCATAGTCTGAATTACTGTATTACTTTAGTTAACATAAAAGAAAGTATTATGAAAATTGCCATGCTATCCTACAGACAATAGTTGTTATTAGTACATACAACAAAATGTAGATGAGTCTTCACAAGCTCAAAAAATAAATTGTTGGTAGCATGCAGTATTGCCCAAACTGGCCTCAGAAACATCCTTCTGGTGTGTGCAGTAGTGCATCCTAAGCAGAGCCAGCACTTTCTTGCACTGAGTAGGACTTGCTATCCTTCAGTCTAAAAGCATAGTACACGGCTTCCAAGGAAGGACTGTTGCCCAACATGAAGAAATGCATGATACCAGTCTGGGATGAGAAACTTTACAAGAGTTTGACATTACCACAACATTCAAGTGCATTGTCAGTGGTCTTGTCCTGTTGAAGGAGGCCAAGACTAGTTTGAGAATAGTCATAATGTGTGCTGCGTTATCTGTGCTCTGAGCTATGTAGTAGTCAGCCACAGTAAGGTCATGAGTCAGAGTGCTTTGGGTGGAGAGTAATTGCACATAAACATAATCACACACATGCACACATGCACACAGACACACACATAGAGCCCTCACTGCAGATGGTCTGAGAAATCCTGATATAGAGCAATGGTGCTGAACGTATAGCACATATGCTGTAGCTGGCTGTTTGTTATTATTGAAAGTTATAACAGGTTCGCCATCACTGATACAGAGGATACATGCCTATATACATGTTTCTAACAAAAGTAGAGGAAATGCATCCTTCATCATATGGTATCTAGAGGTTTTAAAATCTGAAACATTCTTATACTAGAGGCCGGACCCCAGTTTTGAATGTTAACACTTATACATGGTACTTTAATAAGGAAACAATAGAGATATCAGTTGCACCCTAGAGGTCCCTGTTTCTTGTTAAAATGGCTTACTACCTTCACAAATTCACTCTGAAGACATCTGAGAAAGTAAGGTGGGCTAGAGCATGACAAGAGGCAATCATCACTGCTATGAGAAGCCAGCTCCAGGATGAATGGGAAAGCCCATGTTCTTATGAGATAATTATGTTGTTGTTTCTCTTTTTAAATCATATTTTTACTGTCATCACTCTATCTTGTTGCCAGAATGCCCATTAAGAGTGGATTGAGAACAAGAAAGTCAAAGAGGAATAAGAATAAAGTAAAATAGAGGTGAACTAATTAACAACAATAGACCCATTGATGAAGTTCTTTGAGCCTCAGTTTCCTCACTTATAAAATGGAACTGTTTTTTGTCTTCTAAGAAAAAAAAATAGGAGTTAGATGAATCCATGCACAGCCAGTGGTGATGACAGTGCCAGGAGAAGCTACTTGCACGATACTTAGACAGTGGAGCATGTAATAGGCGAGGGCATTTTGTGGAGGAATAGAAGTGGATTTTATTCCAGGCTGTATTATTCGCCACTTCTCAGCACTAAGACCTTTAGCAATTTCCTTGGGCTGTGTAAACCTCAGTTTCCTCTCCTATAAATGGAGATGAGGATAGTAGCTGGCAAGAGGATAAAAGATAGGGTAAGTGATACTAAGCATACTCAGTACTCAATAAGTAGTAACTAAAAAGTGATGATGATTAATTTCATTGCAGAAGACTTCAGATCAACTAGATTTGGGTAACTGTGGAAAAGAAACTAACAATAAATACAGCAGGGAGCCTTCTTCTAGTAACTTTAAATGAAAAGTTCTGAAAAAGAATGTACTTGAAGAAAGGATAGAATAATGACTTATGCATGGACACACAGGTTTTTAGTATCAAGCACAACTTGGAGAAGAGCATTTTCTACTTTATCGTGATGCCTGTATTGATAGTTCATCACTCACTGAATGCATTAACATTACAGAAAATGAACAGAGCTGAAAGAGTAATCTGAGAGACACAGTCTCCATTCTTCTTGGCTCCTCTGGCAAAAGCAAGTGAGATAGTTGGATTTGTTAGTTTGAGAAAAAATTTTACTTCTGATACTGGAATCAAATTCCATTAGAAAAGAGTGATTTCAGTTTATAACAGAGTTGTTTCAAATGACAGTGAACTCCTGATGTTCCCCTCTGGCAAGATTACCTTTCAGTTCTTTCTGATAATAGTGCTGACATTCATAAAAATGTCTTCTGTATGTGGGTTTGGGTGACACATCACCAAGCATTCCTGTTCCCAAGCCACAGAACAGAATGTGATCAGCCTGTCTCATGACTAGAGCATTCGTGTGGGAGTAAGCACCTATATATGATCCAAAAGGAACTACTCAGGATCTTTCCATGAAATTTCCTCTTCTCTTCTTCCAATCTAGGTTCACAGAGTTGGTATAAATTAATCCAAGAAAGATCTAAAACTCTCTATCTCCTCTTTCAGGTTCCTTATCCCAAGATGAGTATGAAATTAACCCAACATCTATAGAAAAGCAGAAAGAAGCAATGAGAGAGCATGTAGGGGACTCTCTTTTGAGTATCGGAATTCCACTGCTTTCAGGAACAGAACTTGCTTTTGACGTTGGTTGGTATTGGAGCCCAGAGTAGATTTGTTTGAAGTTTTGTATCGCTATGAGAGAAATTCACAATGATCCAAGTGAAATTTGGGGTGTGTAAGCTGACTTGTAATGAAGCAATTTTGATAGCAGGGTGGCATGATTCAGGATCCCACATCTGCTCTCTGTATCACGGAGTACTTGAGTTAATTTTCTTCTCACGTCCCACTGATAAGGAGTAAGACCTTGTATTATGAATTTCCCATTATCATTTGGAAACATATCCAGTTTCAAATTTTATGACTGAAACCTGTACTTTTCTGCGAGAAAATAGCACAATACTAATCATATTGCTTCTTACTGATTTTACTGTAAGTAGAAAATAGAAAATCTAGTAATTTCCTTGCTTTAGAATCCAGAAACATGTTTGTAGAGAACCTTACCATTTTGGTGCATAGTACTTTTCAAAGAGGAAAGGGGTTTCTTGACCAGTGTGTTGATTTCTTTGAGAAAAAAAAAATCAGTTTTCATACTATTGTAAATTAACTTTTCTGATAGGGTTAGGGTTTTTATAGAGCGAAAACATGATAATAAGATATGCAACTTATTTGTCAAATGTTTCTGCAACAATTTGTTCACTGAGCCTAAAAATGTATTAGCTAAGTGTAAAACATGTTAGATTTTAGCCTCGAGATTGTCTCCAATTCTTCATAAGACCTTGCCCCTCGCTCTGTTTTTCATTCAGTTTCTTCAGTTATATTAAGAGCTCATTGAAGGAAATGTGTTAGCTGGCCTTGCAATTCTGCATTCTGACCACAGTAGGTCTGTCATCTCTCTGATGAGTGGTTGTGGAAAGGAAGATTTTATTGGTGAATTACGAGTGTAACTCTCTAAGGAATCTCTGACACATGATATTTGAACTTGAATTCTAAAACAGTTTTTAATTGCACAATAGTTTTCTTTAGCTGAGGCCTGCTAAAAAGGTGAAGGATTAAAGCCATCACAAATGGGAGAAAAGCAGAAGAGTGAGATTAGGTAATCACAAAATAAACCAAATTTCATGAAAACAGATGAAGCCACTATTTCAGTGATAGATTTAGAATCCGAGGGAAAAAATTCTTCTTCTTGTTGCTGAGTATACGGACAATGAGCAGTCTTAAAATGGAAGCAATTTGTGTCTTGAGATTTCATTTATGACTTAATTATGTGTTCTGCGGTAAATTCCTTTCACTGTAATGTTAATTGAGAATGAATGTGATTATTACTTATGTTTTGATCTTGTGTTGCTTCAGCAGCTTCTCAGAAATCACCCTTTTGTGATGTAAGTAGAGTGTATCTAAATTTTAACAGAGAAGGACAAACTGCATAACAAAGAGAAGGTGGGCAAGCTTTAAAAACTGCCATTATTGACTCATGATTTCACTAGGTTGAGAGCAGTTCTTCTGATTATTAAATAATTAGAGCCCTCTGTTTTTGCCATGAATTTCTCTGACAGTATAACTTACTATCTTTTCACTAATTATATGCTATCTATATGATATTGTTATGAGTAAAAAATACATTTCCTACATTAATGAAGTTTACAAACCCCTTATTTGTCATAAGAGACAAAAAAATTATAGTTTACTTGGTTTGTGGCCACCTTAGAGTGAAGGAAGTGAATAGGTCACCTGTACCCAGCAGAAGTGACATAAACCTTACATTCTCAGATAGATCTGGAAATCAGAATGCAGCAGCTGAGGAGAAAATGACAAATCATTCTCATTCCAGTCCAAAGTATTGTGCTGATCCTTGGTCCATCATTTTGGCCAAAAGCTTAATATAGATGTGGTGGTAATTATCTTCTTTTTGAACATACAACCCTCCTTCCCTTATCCACACACATGTTCCACCCCCTGCTTCTCAATTTAGTGATTAATGATTTGAAGTCATCCTCGAGGGCCAGCAGACCCACCTCTAAACATATCGCAGATCCAAATGATTTTCAGCATCATCAGTATTCCATCTCTCTTTTTGCCCTTATTTTCTTTTTTTTTTATTTTTAAGAGAATAAAACCAAACAAAAGAAACAAAATAAAGCCAATCAAGATAAAACAGTGAGTGTGATACAGGAATTCAAAACAAGAAAATGGGAAATTAACAATGGCTACCATAATGCCTCTTGTTATCCTCAAAATAGCTGCCCATACCTTCAGACATAGTAAAAAATCAAATAAAACAGAACAGAATAAAACTAATCAAACCAAAATAGTGAAAGTTATGCAGGATTTCAAAACAAGGTAATAGGAAATCAGCAATGATTACCATAATATATCTTGTTATCTTCAAAATAACTTCCCATGCCACTAGATACAATAAAATCAAATAAAATAAAATAAAACAGAAAGAGACCAATCAAAGCAAAACAATAAAATTATACAGGACTTTAAAACAAAATAATAGGGAATTAACAATGGCTACCACTTTCCCTTTTTAGGTGTTTCCTCCCCTTTCACTTTCACAGTATGTGTTGTACATTTTGGATTCCACTAACTCCTTCAGTTTTTATACTAGGGAAACAATATGATATTTACCTATGCAAGTCTGAACCATTTCACCTAAGAGCATGATAATGAGCTGCATTCATTTACCTACAAGAGCCCTGTGATTATCCTTTTTTATAGCTGAGTAGCTTTCCGTTGTATAAAAATGACATATCTTTCTTATCCTTTCTTGCAGTCATGGGCAAACTACCCCTGGTTTTTTCTGGTTCCCTGTCACATGGAGCATTGTTTTTTCTCTTTTGACTTTTAATCTATGAATTTCCTTTTGAGTTAATGTGTTTCTTATATACTGTATAGTGATCAATCTTGTTTCTTGATCCACTCTGTTTCTTTTTATTGGTGAATTGAGGCCATTTACATTAATGGTTATGGCCAACATGCACTGGTTTGTCTCTGCCATGCTTTTTTTCTGCCATTGGCCTACTCTCCCCCTCCAACTGTCTGCCCCACTTAGTGATAGCACTTTGCTGTTGTTCCTGGGACTGTGGTCATTTTTATCTCTCTCTAGAATGTCCTTCAGTACTCTTTGTAGGGTTGGTTTGGTGGTCATGAATTCCTTCAGTTCTTTGTCATGGAAGTATCTGATTTCTCCATCAATTTTAAAAGACAGTTTTGCAGGGTACATCAATTTGGGTTGGAAGTTGTTTTCTTTCAGGACTTGAAATACTTCACTCCAAGCTCTTCTTAGCTTGATGGTTTATGTTGTGTATTCTGTCATGATTCTGATGGGTTGTCCTTTATAGGCAATCTGTTTCTTTTCTCTAACAGCCTTTAATATTCTGCTCTTGTGCTGAATTTCTGGGATCTTGATTATTTTATGTCTGGGTGTAGATTTATTTTGGTTATGGCTAGTTGGAGTTCTATATGCCTCACTTATCTATATGTCAGGTCCTTTTTCCATGCTTGGGAAGTTCTCAGCTATTACTTCTGCAAATAATCTCTTTATGTCATTTGAGTTGACTCCTGCTTTTTTATCATTCTTAAATGATTTTTCTTTGCATGTTCTGAAGCTGTTGAATTGTTATTTCCTGGTTCCCTGTTATTTTTTAAGAGATCTTTCCTGTCACTATCACTAGCTGACATCCTGTTTTCAAGGTCTGAAAGCCCATTATCAGTTTCTTTTACACAGTTTTGCCAGCTTTCAATGGTGTTCTTAATTTCCCAGATATCTCTTTGAATCTGTTTCATTTATTCCAATTCTTCTCTATATTGTTCATTCAAGGTTTCCTTCCTTCTTCTATGCCCCTCTTTTTTTCTATCTATGTCTTCTTTAGATATGCTCAGCAACTCTTTTATTATGTTTGTCATTTCTTCTTTTACCTTAGATATTATTTCTGATCTGATTTCTTTTACAGTCTCATGAAGTAGTTTCTTCACTTCATCATCCCAGAAATTTCAGCTGTGTGACATTTGCTTTCTTCCATGTCCATGTTTCCAGAACTTCTTCTGTTTGGCCTGGAGGCCAGAAATTGCCTTTTGCTCCTTTGTCTTGACATTTTCCTGAGTTCCTCGGGATAAGCGGGTTGTGCGGTCCCAGGTGCTTCACAAGTTGGCTACCTGTCCACAGTGTAGGGGATAGCTTAGGCAGCTGGATTTCTCCTAAATGAGACTCCCCAGGAGGCAGTGGGGTACGAGCGGGCCTTCTCCAAGGCATAGCTGCCTGGTTTTCCTGGCCCTCACTAGCTACCCGCCACAGAATCCTGATGGTAGCTGGCATGTGCATGGGAACTGGGCTGCCTCTCCCCCTCTGTGCTGGCTTCCCGTGGAAGGGTCCCAGTGCTAGCCTGCTCTCACTTTCATAAGTGAATAATGACTGTTTTCTTCACTCCCATTCATTCCCTTGCCTCCCAGATTCTGTTCTCCATGCAGCAGAACTCATCATCACTTAGAACTTCACTTGCCCTGCTGACACCCTTCCATGGCTTCTAGTCACCTCACGGAGACATCTAAGTCTCCTGTTTGACTCTACAAGACCATGAAAGACCTACTGCCTTCATCTTTTCCACACCTGTCTTTACTCCCCAAACTAAGTTACACTGTCTTCTTTCATTTCATGGAAGTACCAAGATTTGTTCCTGCCTTGGGAACTTGGTATTGCCTCTTCATCTGCCTGGCATGGTTCTCCCCTCCATCACACAAGGCTGGCTGCTTTGATTCATTCATATCTAACTCAGATTCAAACCCTTCCACCAGTCTTTCCTGCCCTCTATATGGGGCAGTAGGCTTTAATCCATAGCCATATGTGCGTGTCTCCATGCCATCATTTAAATAAAATGCTTTTACTTACTTAGGGGTGTGTTTTTTGTGCCTAAAAGATAGCTACTGAATTAATTATTTTGAAAATAGAGCCCTACTGCTTATATCATATTTCACAGAACACTGAAATCTAAACAGGTATAGGATGAACCACTTGGGATACAATGAGAGTTGACAAGAAGACCCTGAACCCACTGAGCCTGTCTCTCTCTCCTTTACCCCAGCTTTGCTGAGCCTCAGGCTAATGCAGCCCATCCTGGCTTTGATGGCACCAGTGTGAATCCACAGCTCCAAATGTTTGGTTATAGAGTGAAGGAGAGGTTGTATGTATTTCCACTACTATCCACCTAAGTTCAAAGCTTGGCTAGCAAGTTCTCTTATGAATTGAAACATTCTCTCTCTCTCTCTCTCTCTCTCTCTCTCTCTCTCTCTCTCTCTCTCTCTCTCTCTCTCTGTCTCATTCATTTTACAAAGGAATCATAAGTGGTTGGCAAGGGGGTAAACTCAACCTGTTAGTGAGCGAATGAGTCTTAACAAAAGATCTTGCTTCTTTTAGGTTGTGCAGAGACTCTGACCTAGAATCCTCTTTGATAGTTTGTTACATCCCAGGCCCTAGTTCCTAGAGGAGGTCATTATTTCAGTCTGTAATCTGACATAAGGGCTGCCCATTTTTCAGCTGCATAAAGTAGTGTAGTATACATCTCAGCATCAAACATTAGGATTAACACCGACAAGGCTTACGTTAGAATGCTCTAACATGCAGCATCTCCAAAGTGCACAGAATAGCTAATATGCTTGCATAATGATTCTTACTTCTTGGGGAAAGGGATTTATGTTTAAATACTATTAACATTTTTACTGTGACAGCCATGGTTTAAAAGAGCATTGTATTCAAATGTAAGAATGAATATATTCTGCAATAATATCAATCTCTTATTATTAATTTTATGCTTTTGATTTCAATAACCCAACTCACTAATTAAAAGAATATCACTTTTCCTCTGATTTAATTTTTTTCTGCTTTTTCTTTTAAAACTGAAATGGAGATGGTACTATAAAGATGCAGCACACATACTGGAAATAGGAAGCTGTTTGAGAGTGGAGGAAACAGAAGTGGACAGTTTTAAGCTCAAAATGAATGTTAACCACTTAATTAGCAGTGACAGTAGTAGTAGCACAACTGTTTATGAGGAGGGAGCTCTGACCCCCAGTCAAGTGATGGCCGTGGTGGCTTAGAAAGGGGTCCACAGATTATGGGAGGGTGGAAGCATGAGGGCTCCCCTCTAAATGAATGGCACTTCCCCTTTATGTAATGTCCTAAGGGCTTCCCTTGAGAGATAGCATGTCTACCTTCTTCCTACACAGAACCACAGTGCTTGTAGGAGGCTGTGATATGTGCAAGGAGGAGAGCATAGCACAGGCACGTGGCTTTCACGGCTGCTCATGAGAACTAAGAACCATACCACTGCAGGTTGGGCACTGCATTAGTCGGGTAAGGGTAGGCATGGGTAGCAAAGAGTGCCAGTGTTTGACCAGTGAAAACGTGTTTGTCACCTGTGCTATGAGTGTCTGTGGGTTAGATGAGCTTTCTGCAATAGGTCACCTTTGCTCTAAGGGTATAAGCTGATCTAGGCTCTCCCTTGAGGGATACTGCTGGTTACCATAGAAGAGTAAAAGTAAGAGTAAACCATGGCCTGATTTTTTAAAGCTTTTCACCTAGCTGTGTTTCATTTCTGTTGTCACTCACTGACCGCAATCCACACGATCACACCCAATTTAAAAGCAGCCAGTACCAAAGGACAATCTTTTAATTTAATAAGTATAAAGTAAACTAGAAACGTCAGTATGCAGCTAAGACTATTACTGTCATCCTGGAGGCGGGCGGGCAGGGCCTAAATTCCAGCGCCAGTCTGTCAGCTAAGCAGAGAACCCTGGCTCCAGCCTTCATCTGCCTGGAAAAGGAAACACTTCCTCCTCATTTACTGAGAAATGCCTCATGAAGACTATGTAGTTTAGCCACCAGCAATGTGATCTGTTTTGCCTGGTAGATGATGGTAACAATTTCTACAGCTTCAATAATTTTTGCAGTCTGAAGTACTGAATGAGACCCTCCTGTTTGCTAGATGTGGGGGGCAGAGCTGTGAATACTCAGACATGGTATGTGGTATGTGGCCTCACTGAGTTTATGGTTTCTCGGGAAAGACCGATAATAAAAAAAAATCATTACAGATATGACGTGTGCTAATGGAAGGAGACGTGTAGAATGCTATAGGATAATATGACGGCAAGTAAGTTACATGATGCAGGCATTTTCTTCCTTACCCAGCATGTTGGCTTTCCCCTTTGGGGCTGACTAGTGGCTCTGAGTTCTTTAGACAGATCACTAGAGCAAGGAACAGATAATTTAGATGACTTGTTCTTCGAGGCATTGATGAGCTCTAGTGCACTCTAGGGACTAATGTGCATCTCAAAGCAGGTGCTGAAATAACCACGCGATTCTAATTATGACTGTGTCTTGTGATGGATGAAGTTGAGAGGCATAGGTGATTGCAGTGGCCTGAAGTCAAAGACTGGCTGAGGCTTCAAAACATCTTCCTTTAAAAGGACCTGCAGCAGATGGTTATTAGTGTGTCTCCATATCCCCTGGACAGCGACCATTCCTTTATACATTGACTCCTGGCTTCTGTCTGTAAATACCACTGCGTTCTGGCCACTGGGTGTCCACTCTGCCCGTGTGCAATACAAAGCAGGCTGAAAATGCTGGGAATTTCATCCCCTGCTCTGCTGCCTCCTCATCACAGCAGTGAGCACTGACGAATGATGGAAAATGAAGCATAAGGAGCGAGGCTTCTTCATCCTTTGGTAGAAAACTTTGAAAACCTGTCTCTAGTGTTCCCTGGTGGAATCAAGTTCCTCTTACCTACAGCAGCAGGCTGCTGGATGACCCACCTTTTGAAGACATCTTTCTGCCCTTCTCTTGCTTCCCCACTCCCCTACTGGTGACTTGAGAATCAGTTTCTAAGTCAGTGGCTTCCCTCAGCATGGCTTGCCTTAGAGAAATCCCACTGAAGGAAGGTTTATCTAACTACCTAACCAGTTCTACCAGTCAGGGCCTTTGAACCTTTCTCGGTCTGCTCCTCTATAAAGGAACTGCTATGAAGAAAGGTTGACCTCTGACATAGATAAATCAGAGAAATAGTGAGTGAGTATTGCTGGATGGCCACAGGGCCTCAGATGGCTGATGGCTGTCAAGACCACAGGCTTGAAAGCATAGCTGTTAGTTCCTTTAATCAGAGTGTGTGCAGCTGGTAGTGTACACTGTAGCATGATTACAGAGCTTTTCACAAGGGGCCTTGTGATAATCTGGCATTTTTGTGTTCATATGCATCACGACTAGGACCAATGACATGACATGGTTTTTTGTGGGGGAAACACTTGAACGCAGAATGAAGGCCATAGAAAATGTGTTTGGCTATTTTATTATTTTTCTCTGACTACTGTGTTTTGTTTCCTAGTTTGAATTCCTTCTCCATATCCATTGTTTACTATCTGATTAGTTGGTATAAAAATATATTGATTAGAAAAGTAAATGAAGATCCAATTTATGAAAGCAGACTTCAACTTCAAGGCAATTCATAGGGTGCCATTTGAAAAAAGGTGGTGAATGTAGTTTTCAACTGACTATCTGCATAAATTATGATTGATTTGCAATTCATTGCCTTCCTTCCCATTGCTCCTCCTTACCAGAAAGAGCTTGTTTGTGAATTATCAACGAAGCAATATTTTTAGGGATATGATTATTTGGCAGAGGTGATAATGAGGATGGGAAAAATTTAAGAAAATGTATCCAAACTGGAAGTTTCTGCAGTCTAAAAATAGCAAAGGTTTGTGCTGTGCTCCTTTTGAGTCTTTCAGACATGTACCAGCCTCAAATGATGCTGTCTGAAAATGAATATTTGTCTGCGAGCGTGTACACATGTGGTTTGGCCTCAAGCTTCAGGGTGTGGCGGTGGGGTGTCCCCAGCACTGTCTGCTGCCTCCCAGGCAGCATGCTTCCTCCACCTCCTCATGTTTGTACATTTATCCATTGGTGTGACAGGTTGTCTCTTAGATACCAAAACGCACTGACACACAAACCTCATAGACAAAATAGGACAGTATTTGTATATAACAATGCACACCCTCCCATCTACGTTATGCCCGCTCTAGATTACTTTATAGTACCTAATACACTGTAAATGTCACGCATACTGTTATTACAATGTATTGAACAATAATGACAAGAAAAAAGGGATTGTTTGTACTCAGTCCAGAGGCAGTGTCTTCTGAAAATGTTCTCTCCTGCCTCTAAGGAGGCAGGATGGATGGATACAGAGGGCAGACTCTGTGACCTTGGTATTCATATTGTCTTCCAGTGGCCCATCTTGTATTTTAGCCATCTTGGAGACAGAGTACACTGCCCCACTGTACCCTGTGTACCCTGTGCTGCCTCTGTGCTTTCTTCACCTCCAAACAGAAGATGCTTATCATCCTGGCCAACCGTGCAGAGTCTCCTTCATGTTTCTGCTCCATGCTACACTCTCCTCTCCTCTCCTCTCCTCTCCTCTCCTCTCCTCTCCTCTCCCTGTGTGCCCACATTTTGCCCCTCTGGAAGAAGCTCGAGTGGAAGGCTGGACTAGGCTAGAATAAAACAAGATGATATTTGGGGTCCGGTTAGCGTGAAGTCCAGTCCCAGCTCTGCCACTTATTAGCAGAGGGACACTGACTCTGCACATTGTAGTTTACCTAATTCCTAATTCCCAGGAATTCCCTAATTCCTGGTTCAGAGGAGGAGCGCAGAGAACAAGAAGGTTCTCTTTCCATCTGTCTTCTGAAGGGACTTCACACTGCGTCTTTCCACTCCCATGTTGTCCCTTTGCGTTCTTTTCTACCATGTATTAGATTGATGGATGTATGGATATATTTTATATCTCTCTTAAGCTGACACCCAAATGTCCCTATCCATGCTAGGCTGCACTTCACTCACGGGGCCCTTGTCCTCTCAGTTGCAGGCTTGCCGTTAAGTCAATCAACAAATAAAATACATCCTGTCTGTGCTGATGGTATAAATGGAGAATGTGAATATTCTTTGTGTTGTCTAGAATAATGTAAGGATTATGTTATGAATTATACTTCTGGACTTACTCAACATGCTCTAATAATGTTTTCCAAGTTCCATTTCCTATGTCAACTGTTCACTTGTTTGGAAGTTCAGTTTCTCTCTCTCTCTCTGTCTCTCTCTCTCTGTCTCTCTCTCTCTCTCTCTGTCCTTGTCTGTCCTCTTCTCTCTCTCTCTCTCTCTCTCTCATTATCTACACTGTCACCCTTTCCCTGTCTTATAGAATGAATCCTCCTTTTCTAAAGTAGAATAACCTGGCTCTTATCTGCATCTTAGATTATCAAATCCTCCCAAAGGCCCTTTTTTTAGCATCCACACACCACAGAAAACAAAGAAGGGATGTTAAGCATATGTGATATAATTTTCCCCCAAAACTTATGCTATTTTCTTCCTCTTGAAGCTCAGCATTTTCAGTATTTTTGAAACTGAACAAACCTTCACAAGAGTGGCAAGAGCTGCTGTATCCATTCCATGCAGATTATACAACTCTGAACATTTTAATGCATTTATTCTCTTTTTATCTGTCACACAGACATATACAGTCTTTGTCCAGTGTGACACCCGATCATCCATAGGGCATGTGTTTTCCCCAAGCAATTCCTACCCTCTTGCTATGGAATCCTTCCCAGCTAGCAATCAACACTAGCACAGCACGATTATCTAATCCACAAATCCCATTTCCATCTCACCAGCTGACTTACCAATGACTTTTTCTGTTCTGGGCTAGGACAGTTTCCAGGAACACATATTGCAGAATTTTTTAAAAGAGACATGGTTTTGCTTTGTTGCCCGTGCTGACCTCAAATCCCTGGGATCAAATGTCTTTCTGTCTCAGCTTCCTGAGCAGCTGGGACCACAGATGCATACCTGACCATGGGTTGCATTTCATTGTTTTTCATCTGTTTCCTGTGGTCTGGAAAGATTTTTAGTCTTTTTCTGACTTTTGCAGCGTCTAAGACTTTTTTTCCTGAAAGATCACCCACTGCCTGAATCTTCTGTAACTTCGCCATGAGCAGGTGCAGGTCGTGATTCTTACAGGCACTGTTGTCAGGAGTTTTATAGACATGTGCTCAGCGCTTCTCGATGTGTCACACCGAAAGGCAGCCACGTTGCCTGTATCTCCTCCTAACCTCCTGCTCAGCTTGGTGTTTGCCAGGTTTCCCCATCATTCTTTGAGCACATCTTTAAGTAATTCCAGGACCATCTTATACTTTCTGTGTCCAGCCTTGGAATCAGCCATTTCTTCAAGCACTTTGGGTAACTTTCAGTGGACAGTGATTTTAGAAACTATGATCTGTGTGCTCCGTGTGCTCGGTGCTCCCGTGATGTCATTGCTTCTGGATCCAGCCAACACATAGAGCCAGAAAATGCATGCATATGTTTGCATAAAGCATGTGTTTATTACTTCTATATCTCTGCATGTTTAGATCATTACACACATATGTATGAGTTCATATCAATATTTCCATTTCAAATCCAAGTCTTTTCCCTGTTCCATATTTATAAATATTTTCAAAGGCAGTGAAAAACTTGATTCTCATGATACTCATTATATATCCATTTGCTCAATATTAGCTTCCCTGCTGGCCACCTTTGTTCTCTCCGTACCCTCTTCTTGGTTTCCTCAGACATTAGGTGCATCACTCCTCCTGTCTCCTTGTGATACCTCTCTTCCTGCTCTATCCTGCTTCCTCCTATGGGGCATACTGCTGCCACCCCCACGAGACATGCCTGCTTCTCACCACCTGCCCCCTCACAAGCCACCACCTCTCTCCAGGAGGAGAAGGAAAGGTGAGAGAAGGGCACCATTTATGCCTTTGCACTGATAGATTAATTTGGGGAACCACTACACGTCTTTCACAATATTTGTCCCTATGCTAATCGAGCAAGTGTTTCCCACAATATATTTCTCCCTACCGTCTCTGAATCACCTACCTCTCTCCAAAGTTGTGTCTAAGCACAACTGTGAGCAGAAATCATTTCATGATACCCTACAGAGCCAGCTGGCATGAAACTTAGACCACCCCTGAGAAGATGAGGGTCACTGGAACCAATGGGAGGTGATATCAGGAGACCAGCGGGTGGGGATGAGAAGTTTGGTTCAAAATCTGTATATTCAAACTTCTTCGAACCCTCCTCACCATCTGCTTTTCCCTCCAAGCTCTTTAAAGAAGTCTGTTGACATTCACAGTTCCCAGTATTGCTGCAGACATAAATGGTGAGAAACATATTTTTGTTGTTTTCCTTTCCAAGGTACCAGTAATACAAAGACAAACATAAAGTATCTTAAAATATATTTTAAAAGCACCGCATGCATACAGCATAATGAGAAATGGGCTGCTGTGTGATCTTTGGTGGGGGGGGGTGCTCTCCACATCCTGAGGGCAGCTTGGCTCTGGAATCTTCCTTAGTCCTCCATGATTAGTCAGTACTGAACTCCTCTGAGGGAAGAGGTAAGTGGAACAGCGTGCCCTCTCCACCAGTTTCTCAAACCCTCCTGGGCCTTATAAGTTTCCTACCACTCACCTCTCAAGTGAAAACACTCTTTCACTTTAGTTTTGCCAGTTTGCTTGTTTGTGTGAATAATGGTATCCTATGGAAATATGAAATGGATTCTTGGCAGCACTCACGGTCAACTTTGTGGAGTGAAACCACAAACCCTGCCTAACATACATCATCATAAATTGTGTATCTCAGGAGACTGGTGGAGAATTCTAGGTGGGCAGGGAAGTGACCAGATTTTACAAAAAAAAATTCCTCTTCTGACCTGGAGCCAGTGCAAAGTGGAGGGAGCTTCTATGATTCATCAGATCCAATTGGTCCTGGAGGCTTCCTGGCAGGGATGAAGACAGGACCCCTTCCTGCCCTCTGACACCTTTCTGTCAAAAGTGCTGCAGTTTAATGTCCCTTGTCACAGATCAAACCCAAACTTGCAAACTACTTTCCCTGAAAGAGGGAATGCTTCCCCTGCCCTGTAGAAGGAGTTTTCATGCCTTTTAGAAGAAGTACTGTGACCCACAGCACTGCCACTGTGTGTGAAAAACTCACCGTGCAAGCAAGATTCAGAGGCCTCACATGCTTGTTCTATTGGCATGGTCTTTGCAAGTTGTGTGACTCTTCATGGGTCATTAAAATTCTGTTTGGCTCAGTTTCTTTATTCCTTAATTGGGAGTCATCTGCTCCACTCGAGGTAATTATATTAAAGGAGAGTTTTAATTTTTTTAAGCATTCTCAGCCAACAACCATGTACTTGATAAATCAAAGCTATAATACATTACTGTGAAGGGTTTTTACATTATTTATCTCCTCAATTCCCACAGAAATCAGATAGAAATTATAAAAAGCCATTTTGCAGACTAGGAGAACAAGTATGGGGAATTACATAAAATTTCTGTCTCATATGACTAAAATACCACTATGTTGCAAAGGTTATGTACTCTGTCTAAAATACTATGGTGCTCCTTGTGCACTGCTGGGGACAGTTTCTCATGGCTTAAAATTGAGTTTCTAGTAAGAAGAATGGTGTACATTTATATTCATGAGTCACATAGCAAGCAGTCCCTTGTGATGTTATGGTCTGGTATTGGTAACAGGGTCATAGTAACTTCACAGAATCATTGAAGAATGATTATTTCTATTACCTGGAAACATTTGCATAAAAGCAGAATGATACTTCTTTGAACATTTGAACAACATTTGTACTCATTCTGGTATTATAAATTTCTAGAAATGTACCTGATTTATCTAAAATTTAAAAATATTAGCCTATAGTTATTGATAATAATCATTATAATATTATTTTACCAGTGTTTATATTGGCTTTTTCATTCAAAAGGTCAATTCATTGTGTTATTTAATTGTATTTTCCCCATCTTCTTCTAATCACTCTTGCCAAAGCTTTATCTGTTTTGTGAATGTCATTAAAGAGCCTATTTTTGATTTTTTGATCTTTTCTCGGAAATATTTATTTTTTTTCCTCTGTAATTTCTACTCTTATTTTTATTGGTTTTCTTTGGAAAATGAGGACTTTTTTGTTGATTTTTTTCATATTTAAATTTGGTGGTTTATAAATTTTGAGGGTTTTTTCTTATAACTATATATCTTAATATGCGGCATTTTTATGTAATTATAAGGAACTTCAAATTCTCTATAGTAAAGTATTAAGAGGGAAAGGTGACCTTATGAGGTTAAGGATATTTTCTTTCTTTAGTTTTTTATTCCATTTTGTTTTGTTGAGACAGAGTCTCGCCTTGTAGTTCAGGCTAGCTTTGAACTCACTACTCACCATGTAGCACAGGATGGCCTCAAACATGCAGCGATCCTCCTGCCTCAGCTTCCCAAGTTGGGATGACAGGCATGTGCCATCATGCCCAGCTAGGATATTTTCTTTTTATAAACTTAAAAGTAGTTTGAATTGTGCGGCATTTGAGGAACAATTGTGTATGCAATTCAGCTGTGTAAAAGGAGGGGGTAATGTGAAACTTAGGATGACAGTTGCCATGGATAGTGAAGGCAGGGAGATAAAAATAGCAGAGGGCTAGATAGGAGATGGCAGTCACTGTTAGAGTCATTGCTTTGTTTTGTGTGTATCCCTTACAGATGTTTACTACACTTTAAAAAAATGACAACATTGGGAAAGTTCTCGTAACATTGGGTGAATGTGTTCCCATGCAGTGGGCCTTATTTTAGCATTCATTGAGTCCTGTCAAGGGATCCGAGAAGCGAAAATATTATTTATTACTAGCTTTGTAGATCCAAGTGCTGAGCCCAGTTAGTACTCAATCAAGTTGCTTCAGAGGCCATGGTTGTGCTCCCTGGAAAGCAAATGAAGTCTTTCTAATATTAATAATCAATTCTGCAAGATAGAGAGCTCCCTGCCAAAGGAAGGATTCTAGCAGAAGCTCTTTGCCCTTCCACGGATGTGCCATTGGGTCAGGACCCAAATGCATGAACAGCTAATCTCCTTTCTACTAGTACCAAAGGTGTCAAGACAGTCTGCTCACTTAACGTGAAAATCATTTAGGGAGTGAGACGGCTATGGCCGTGATGAGGACTCCAGAGTTTCCTAGACCTGAATTCAAATCCCAGTTCTACCCTTACTAGCTTTGTGGCCTATAATAAGCAAATCATCATCTTCACACTAGTTATAAAAATCACAAGACTGTGAAGGTTAAACAAAGTTCTGGGTGAAGCCACACGGCGCATGGATAAGGAAAGTGCTCGGCGGTGTGGGAGGAGGAATGGGGGGTGTGATGCCATCGCCCGGCTTCCCCGAGACCATGATCTCTGACTCCTTCGTGGGATGCAGTAATGACCTAAGAAACTGATCAATCGGTCACCCAGGGAGAACTTGTGTGGAAGCTTGACCCCTGTCCTCCCTTGCCTGTCCCGAAGAACATGTGTTATGAACACACAGAGGACCTTGCTTTACTGAGCCTCAATTATTTATCAGACATATTTATGCTCAGTGACACATATGGCAGATACAGATCCCTGGCTTCTTCCCTCTGGAATGCTTCTAGGGACTCTTTAAAGCATCAGTGCTGAGGAGCAGAGATTGATTTCCTTCCGGCCTTTTTCTTTCACACATCTCAGACTTCTTGGGAATTCCTGGCAGTGCAGGCCTAATGACTTTTTATACCAATCGATGCAAAGCTAATTAATTTACTTCACAATTTTCATGTACTCAAAACACCCAGGAGTTCAAATGATTTGTTGTTGTTTGCTTTATTATTTATTTATTTATTTATTTATTATTTTTGCTTTTGTTTTTAAGAATTAGTTCTTTGTTTTCCCTTTCCTCACGGACTAATTAGCTCCTAATGACTTTATCTATTGACAGGATTTAAATTGTGGCTTGGGTGTGGAATTTCAGGGAAGACACCCTGGGCTTCCACACTTCCCTGCTGTTTAACTGCTCAGTCTTCCTGACCCTTAGGAGCTAAATGGAGGAAAGAGGTCTGCGCCGTGTGTGTGTGTGTGTGTGTGTGTGTGTGTGTGTGTGTGTGTGTGTGTGTTTCTTCTTTGTCTCTTTATCTCTCTGTATATCTATGTGTTTCTCATACACACTTGAACATGATTAAAAAATTTGTCCATAAAAGTTATTCTTTATGTAAAAATTGTAAGTCTTCAACTCAATTTTAAAAACATCATTCATTCATAACAAGATTAAAAATTCATTCAATTTAGATTAAGCTTTTATTTTTATACATAGAAGTATTCAGAGGCTATTTCTTAGGGAAGAGACTACTTTGGTTTTGTGATAGTCCATTTTAAGTATAACCATCACAGGATTTGCAAATCATATCATACAACTGAGAAAATAAGTGATATTTCTATGGAATTCACCCAAGTTGAGTTTAAACCTTCACATTGAACTTTATAGAGACTAGTTAAATTTATGAACATTATTTGAGTCTCCAGAACCTCTGCTGATCATAATACTCTTTGAGAATACTTCAGAAGTGAATGTTCAAATGATATACCACTATGCACCTGCTGGAATGGCTGAGATCAGAACACTAACAATGCTGAGCGCTAGAGAGAATGCAGAATTGCAAGAAAGATTCACAATTCCTGGTGGCAATACAAAATGAAACAGCTACTTTGAAGATACTCTAGCAATTTCTTACAAAACTAAACCTACTCTTACCCTATGACCCAGAAGTTCTTGATGTTTACCAAAAAGAACTGAATACTTGTGTCTGCACAAAATCTTGTGTAAAGATGTTCACAGCAGTTTTATTCATAATTGCTCAAGCATAAAAGCAATCAAGATGCCCTTATAGTAAATGAAAGACAAACTCTTCTATCTCTAGCTAGTGGGATATTATTACTGAACACAAAATTTAATGAACTATCAATTCATGAAAAAATCAGAGGAAAGTTAAATGTGTATTAGTAAGTTTAAAAAATCAGCATAACAAGGCCACATACTGTACTCTTTCAACTGTGACATCCTGAAAATGGCAAACTTTGGAGATAATAGATCAGTAGTTTCTAGGGAAGGCTGAATAAGCAAATCACAGAGGATTTTTAGAATAGTGTGACTATTGCATGATAGAATAATGTTGGATATATTTTCTTATATATTTACTCAAACCTAGAGAATGTACAACACCAAGAGTGAACCTTAACACAAGATATGGACATTAAGTGATCATAAAATATTAATGTAGTATCATAAATTTTAACAAATGTCCCACTTTATTGGGAGTTGTTAGTGATGGAGGCTACATATGTGTAGGGTAGGGAGTAAATGGGTTATATATCTGTGTACCTTGTGAGTTTTTCCATCAATTTGAAATTTCTCTTATAAACACCTTTAGTTTAAGAAATTGATATTCCTATGAATAATGTATTTCTTCCTTTGCAATAAGTATTCTATATATGCTACTTAGTCTTGATGATGGTAGTGTTACTGTCTGATAGTTTTTTCATGACTCTGTATCCTACCTCCAAACAAAGCACCATTTAAAAGTTTAAAAATTAAAAGCTTGGGTTCCTGCCCAAGTGTGTTTAAGGAAATGGAATTTGGCTGGTTATGTTACAGACACAGATTCTACTATGCATTGAAGGCTTATGCATGATCTTCAGACATTAAGCAATGTAACAGTTTTTCAGGTAAAACACTTAGAAAGAACTAATGTCCCCCCACTGGGTGAATCTTCTCTCTCTCTCTCTCTCTATGGCGAGACTTAGTGCAGTGTGTATTAAAACAAGATTAAGGTGTAAATTAGAATCAGTTCAACTATATGTGTGACTACTATTTGTCTCTTAATTGGACAAGTCCAACTGGTTTGTTTAAAAAGAATTCCACAGTGAAGTCTGATTTTCATGTTGTTAGAAGCTCCTAAGAACTTTCTTCTGAGGAAGTTTCAAAATAACACTTTGTAACAAAAGTAACAAAGTACCAAGCATGACATCACTGGGATTCCAGGTAAATTCTGGTGGCCAGAGCAGTTTTTGATGGTGATGTCTGTACAGTTTTGGACAAGACACTGTTGTGTACTGAAAACATGAATGAATTTTAAATGCCTGCTTTGAGGATGAAAGGAGATTCTCTACAGTGTAGAGATCACTGAGAATAAAACTAAGCATTGCATATACTGGGTGAATATCAAATGACAATAAATGACATAAATCTGGACAGCCCTGGGCTTGAAATCCAAGTCTACCATCTGTTAGCTATTTAATTTTAGACATGCTGCTTAGCCTTTCACAGTGGGCTTTCTTATTCTTGTGACGTGTTTACTAACATGTTCCTTGCATGAAAGATCAAGTATTATTGTATATGTGAAACACACAAAATAAGGCTTACATAGAAGTAATATTTCATATATGTGTACTTTTAATCCTAATGTTTCATATTAAATACATTTGAATTGTCATTGAAGCAGTAGCTAGTGAACTTTGAAGTTTTAGCTAATTATGAAGCTGCCATAGTTCTGAACTACTGGAGTCACCACCACTTCTACAACCACCATGGCCATCGAATTAATTTCTCGTGTGAGAACACGCGACAGCTGATAGCCTGGACTCCATCGGGTTGACTATATCACAGGGTTCATTCACAAAGAGCCATTCATCAGAACTTCATCACCAGTGTCCAAGTCCAGAGTACAGGAGACTCTGCCCTTCAAATACTTCTGCAGTTTACCAAGCCCATGTGAACAGTGAGGCAGAACGCCTGTTACAGTAGGAAGCAGCACTGGCAGCAAACTAGGTCATTGTCTTCAAGAGGAGTTTGGTGGAATCAGATAGGTTAAAAAGGACAGTCAGACACCATCACCAACACCATCTCTGCCTCTTCTGGCACAGTTCTTTTTTTGTTGTGTTGCCACCATATTTACAGGTGTAGGAAGCCTCTTGCTTATAAGACACATGAGATGCCTTTTTATCAGATGCATGCATCCTTCCCCATTGCTCCCAGGATCAGTGATGAGCTCAGAAGCTGAGCAAGGCTGACTCATTTTTAATTGATATTTTAAATAAAGTTCTTGGTGGGACCATGTTTTCTGTGCCTAACTTCTCTGTTTAGAGAACCTGAGCTAGCTTTGGCTCATTAACTCTAATAGCTTGACCTTTAGCTGTTTCTCTGTGTGTGATGAACCAGCCTTCACTTCTGCTATGCAATTTAAGAGGAAAAACATATCACATTATTTTATTGGAGGACTAAGGTTTTTTAGGGTTATTCTAAATCAATTTGAGTTTTGTTTTAATGAGGTGATGCCAGAGGATGACATAGGATTGCATTACCTCAAAGAAAGGTGCCCAAAGCTATCAGCCCAACACAGTGCTTACGTGTTTGCAAACTCTGATTTAAGGAGACATGGATAAGAGCTAAAATTGGGAATTCAAAATCTGCCAGGGAATTTTGCAGGTTACAACATTTATTCATTGATAATTAAACATGACAAATTTTCCTCCTTGCTTAGATATGAATTCCAACATCTTTGCCTTGTAATTTACTTGGAAATAATAAATGTTTTGTGATAAAACCTTCCTCTTTCAGGGAATAGGCCTTCACCTTTCTGATTTTTATTGAAGTAATTGCCCAAGAAGGTTATTTCATGCTACCATTTGGTCCTTTCATATCATTTAAAAAATAAATTTAATTAAAACTATATTTTAAAAACCCAGCATGAATTACTTTAAGGGTATGTGAATACAGAGTGGTACTTGCATAATTTATTTTGAGAAACTAAATTTCAAAGATAGGTTTTATATCTTAGTTTATATTTTTACAATCTGAATTTCATTCAAATTTGAACTAGGCTTTTTTTCTTCAATGAAAAATAATGTTTATCTCATTCTATGAGCTAGCCATATACTACTTTTGATCATTCCAGAACAAGCCAGTTTTTTTAAATTTCTAAAACCAATGCAATCTTTCAGAAAACAAAGAAGTTACAGACGTTTCACTATGGATGGAAAAACAACTACTTCCCTCCTGAAATGTACACATCTCGTTTTGTCTCTGCCACACACTCTTTTGGGTACTTGCAGTGGAAAGCTTAAGAACCAAGTTCCTGGCAGCCCAACTGCCTTCACTGTCTCTACGTATGTATAAATCATAGGTCGAGGGTAGTTTGCAGGCCACCAGTCACACTGGAGTCTAACGACTTCCCCTCCTGAGATCGTAGCTGGGATGTGGCTCATTTTGCAGATATCATCACTTTATGTTTCTCATGTGCATTTAATAGCGAAGGATTCATATTTCCGAAAGTCAACTATCCAAGTGAATTTGAGTCAAATGTGCCTATGAAGGGATTTGAATCTGAGTTTCCCGTAGGAGAGCACTGTCCTAGATAGCATCTGTGTGATAACAGAATTTACTTCATTTAAAATTGAGTGATATTTGAGTGAACAGAAGTTTAAAGTCAGCACAGAATGAAAGATACAGCTACATACTCAAGAGTGAAAGATGAGAGAGCAGAACTCTGAAATGGTCTTTGGTCACAAATGTAAGGAATTTTCTTTGATATAGTGCTGTTCTGTTAGACTTTTTCCATAATATTTACACAGTCATACCTTTGGACAGATACTTTAACAATTATAAGTGCATGTAGATGGTATGGCCACATTATTAGATGACAAGACTGAAAATCTTATCATAGGCTCACTTGCCTGTTTCATTACTTAACTTCTATAACATAGAATTAAACAATGAATACTTCTGAAGATTTCAAAGGAAAAGTATTATGTTAAAAGAAGCAATTTGTATTATTTCTGTATTTTTAAAATAGTTTTCCAGTGCTTTAACATTATCTAAAAGATATAAATATTACTGAAATAGCTCAAGAATCCAGAAACCTGTTAAAGGTTTAACAGGCTGTCTTTTTATCTCTTGGCATCCACTCACTATAAATACAGATATATTAAAATATAATTGATGCTGGGAAGATGGCAGAGTAGGGAGCTGAGAAATCTGTATCTCCACACTGACAACTGTGTTGGCAGAATCTGTCTGATATAACTATTTTGGAACTCTGAAGTCTACTGATGGCTTGCAACTTCCAGGGGAAGGCTCAGACCACAAATTGCTTTTAAATCCAGTCAATTTCAGCTCTTAGCACAGTGGCAGATGCCCATACCTCACCCCTTTGTCCCATGGCAGGCAACTGTGCATGTGTTTACAGAGCAGTTTTCAGTTTGTGGAAGCCAGAGTGACCAAAAAGAACTCTCCCCTCCAAATCTGTGGGTCTGTGGTCTGGTCATTGATTGTTGCCTCTTCTCCTTGAGGTGCAGACAAAGAGATGCTGGTCCTCATTCTTGCACCTCCCCCTTCTTTGTTTACACCCTTCTCTTCCTGGATGAAGTGATTTCCAAGGGATTTAAAAGGTAGACATCTTTTCTCCCTTCCCTTATTTTATTTTATTTTTTTATTTTATTTTTTTTTACTTTCACTTTTTGGTAGTGAGGCACTGAAGAATAGGACATTTAAAAGAAGCACATGTATGAAAGCGTTTTGAAAGTCACTGAACTTACCCAATAGACAGTGCAGGCTCACAATAGACCAGAAGAAAATTTAAATTTGCACTTCAGAATGATTCTTGGCACATAAAGAGCTCACAATAGTAAATTTTAGAAAAGCAATCACCCTTCAATGGACAGGATACCTCAAGTGACCCAGAATATCAATTTCAGAGAGCTCCAGAAGAAGATAGAAATGTGAGGGGCAGAAAGGTTATTTAAAGAATTATTAGGCAAAACACCCCAAATCTAGTGAATGACGTGAATGCAAACATCCAAGGATTTCCTGGGTGATCTCAGGAGAACCACACCAAAACAATATTAATCAAACTCTGGAAAACCTATGACAAAGGGAGAATTTTGAAAGCAACAGGAGAAAAATGACTTGTCACATACAAAGGATTCTCTATAAGATTATCATAAGAAAAAAAATTTTAAAAAATTTAAAGAAAGATTATCATCAGATTTATCACCAGAAACTTTAAAGACCAGAAGGCAAAGGATCCAAAAATAGTTTATCTGGTAAAACTCTCCTTCAAAAATGAAGGAGAAATTAAGGCATTCTAGATAAAATGTGAGAGTATTTCACAAGATTATATCTAGACTGAGAGAAATGTTTGACGGAGTCCTAAGAGTTTTACAAGAAGGAACACTAGATAGTAATTTGAAGACATATGAAGAAATAATATTCTTCATAAAGATAAATTCATGAGCAGGCATAAAACTAGTATTACTGTAACAATGGTACAGAACTCTATGTTTTGTTTCTACATGAATAAAATAAATACTTTAAATTTGTATTGATACATAACATCTGTGTTGATACATAATATAGGTAAGATATAACACAATAATTCAGTATCTTTGTACAATGTATATTCATGAATTTAAGATAATTAGCATAACCATATCCTAAAACATTAACCATTTACATGTGTTTTAAATCTCTTGAGTTACTTCAAAATACATTATAGGTTGTCCTAAATTATAGTAATTCTCTTACACTACAGAGTATCAGAATAAATTCTTCCTACCTATATTTTGCTGACTTTTAGCTATTTTTTTAGACTCCCTCCCACCCTTTCCAGTCTCTGGTGATCATTATTCATTTCTCTTCTTCTATGAGATCAATTTTTAGCCTTCAGAAACGAAGGAGAATATGTGGCACTTATCTTCCTGTGCCTGATTTATTTCCCTTAATATGATATCCTCCAGTTACATCAGATAGATGCAAATAACAGGGTTTCATTCTGTTAAGGCCAAGTATTATTTCATTATGTGTATATAGCACACTGTCATTACCAATTCATCCAGTGATGTACAGTGATTGATCCCATATTTTTCTGTCATTAAAAAGGCTACAGTAAACAGGAGAGTGCAATTTTCTCTTTGGTAAACTGATTTCATTTCCTTTGTATATATACCTCATACCAGGGTAGCTAGATAATATAGTCAATCTCCCCTTAGTCTTTTTGAGAAATCTCTATGCTGTGTTTCATGTTGGCTATAGGACTTTACATTCCCAACAAAAAATGAGCAAGAGTTAGTCTTTTCTCTAACTTCTCATCAGCAGTTGTTATTTTTTGTCTTTTTGGTAACAGTCATTCTAACTGGGGTGAGATTAAATGTGATTTTGATTTGCATTTTCCTGATTACTAGTGGTGGTTGACCACTCATATGTTTTCTTTTAATAAATGTATAATCATATCATTTGTCTATTTAACTGGCTCATCTGTGAGTTTTGGTTTTGGTTGGCTTGGCTTGGCTTGGCTTGGCTTGGCTTGGCTTGGTTTTTGCTGTTGCTTGTTTGAGTTCCTTGTATATTTTGGCTATGACAGTCCTGCCTAAGATGATTAGTTTGTATGTATTTTCTCCTATTGTGTTTGTTCACGCTCTTATTTCCTTTTTTATGCTTGAGCTTCTTTGTTTTATATGCCTGTTTGTCTCTGTTTACTTTTGTTGGCACTTTTTCTGTCTTAGTCAAAAAATCTTTGCATACACTAATATTTTGAAGTGTTTCCCCTGTTTTCTTTATTAGTGGCATAGTTTCAGGTCTTATATTTAGATCGCTATCCATTTTAAGTTGGTCATGTATATGAGGAGAGGTAAAAATCTAGTTTCTCTCCTCTGCATACACATATGCAGGTTTCACATTTAATGAAGTGATGTTTCTTTCTCCACTGTGTTCTTGGCACATTTGTCAGGAATCAGTTGATTGTACATGGATTACTTTCTGAGTTCTCTATTCTGCTCCATAATTCTCTCTGTGTGCTTTTATGGTAGCACCATACTGTTTTGGCTCCCATGGCTTGAATTTATGTTTCAAAGGGCACGTCATGATGCCTTCAGCTTTGTCTTGTTGTTTAGGATTGCTTTGGACTATTTCAGATATTTTGTGGTACCATGTAATTTTAAAGGTTATTTTTACCATTTTCATGAAATAATATCCTTGTTATTATGATGGTGAATACACTGAATCAATAAACCACTTTAGGTAGTGTGGTCATTTTCACATTATTAACTTTTGCAAGCCAGAAACATGGTGTATCTTTTCATTTTGTAAGTGGTCTTTTAAAATATATTTTGTAATTGTTTTGCACTTTCATGTAAGATCTTTTATTTTTTTGGTTGAATGTATTTCTAAATACTTGATTTTTGTTGATATTTTAAATGAGTTTGCTTTTTTGATTTCTTTTCCTACACATTCATTATTGCTTTACTTAAAAAAAAAGACTGTTTTTGCATGTTGATTTTGTATACTGCAACTTTCTTGAATTCATTTTTCACTTTTACTAGCTTGGCAGTGGAGCTTTCAAAGTTTTCTTTGTATAAAATCAGGTCATCTGAATGTTTTTACTTTCTCCTGTCTAACTTGGCTGCATTCTGTTTCTTTCTCTTGGCTAATTGCTTTTGCTAAGCCTTGTGGTATTATATTGAATGAGAACAGTTAAAGTACACATATGTGTCGTGGTTCCGAATCTTAGAGGAAATATGTTCCTTGTTCCTTGTTCAGGATGGTATTGGCTGGGGTTTTATTGTGTTACAGGAAATTCCTTCAATACCTAATTTGTTGAGAATTTTGATCACAAAATATTGTTACATCTTATCAAAACTTTTTTCTGCATCCATTGAAATGATCATATGGTTTTTGTCCTTCATTTCTTTGATGTGATATATTACACTTAATGATTTGCAAATATCAGTCCCAGAGATAAAGCTTACTTGCTCATGGTGTGTGAACTTTTTGATATACTGCTGGATTTGATTTGCTACCATTTTATTAAGAACTTTCGTGTCTGTACTTATTTGGAATGCTGGTCTACATTTTTCTTTATAATATTGTGTTTTTGTTTGAGTTTGGTATCAGGGTAATGGTACTCTCAGAAAGATATGGCATTGTTCATTCCATTTCAGCTTTTTGCAGTAGATTGAGAAAAATAAGAATTAGTTTTGAAAAAGTGTTTGATGGAAATTAACTGTAAATCTAACAGATTTTAGATATTTATCTTTTGTATTTGTACATATCCAGAGTACATAATGTTCACAGTCATCTAAGGGAATAGGTACATATAGTGAATATATCTTGACTTATTTTATTCCCCTTCCTCTCAATACCCATCTCCTTTCATTTCTAGATATTCTTTCCAATTTTCATTATTATTATTATTATTATCATTATTAGTTCATGTTTACAACATAGAAAGATTATATTCATTAAGGATAGTTGGTTCATATACACGGCACATCTTAAATCCTTTTACATTCCCTTCCCATACCCTATAGTCCCACCCTCAGACTGTTGGTTCCTTTCCCATTTGCAAAAGATCCATCCCTGTTTCTTGTTTATCTATCTTTTGTGTTTTTCTTTGTTTATACTTTGGGTTACTCAAATGACAGAAACCATACGGTATGTAGCTGGTTGGTTGTATTTCATGTAACATTCTAAGTTGTATCCATCTCCTGTAAAAGTCTCAAATTATCACTGAGTAGTAGCAGTAGTTGTTGTATAGATATAACATTTTCCTTATCCTTTTGTCTGTTGATGTATAAATAGACTACTTCCAAGATTTAGATGTTATGAATTATGCTGCTATAAACATTGATATTCATGGTATCTCTGGACCATGGTGTCTTTAGCTGTTTGGGGAAGATACCTAGAGGGAAAATAGTTGCATCAAGTGGAATTTATAGTTTTAGTTTTTTGAGAAATCTCTATACTTATTTCCATAGCTGTTTTACTAATATGCATTCCCACCAACAATGTAGAAGGGGTCCTCTTTCACTATAGCCATGCCAACATTTTTTATTATCTGGTTTCTTTTGTTTCGCTCAGTCTTCCTGTTGTAAGACAAAATCTTAGTCTTAATGGCCAGAGATGGTGAACATTTTTTCATATATTTATTGGCCATTTGTAACTCTTCTTCTTCTGAGAAACGTGTGGTTTTGATTGGCTCTTCTATTTGGGGGCATCTAATTTTTGTAAATTCTTTATATATTCTAGCTATTAGCCTTCTGAGGAATACCTGGCAAAAGAGTTTTCTTTTCTCATTCTGTAGGCTGTCTCTTCACTCGATAGTTTGTTTTGCTCTACAGACTCTTTCTAATTTGTCGATTTTTGCTGTTATTTCTTATGCAATTGTTCTGTTCAGAAAATCCTCATCTACCCCAATGACTTCAAGAGTTTTACCTGTTTTATCTTCCAGTGAGTTAGGCATTTCTGTTGTAATACAGTATATAGATCTTTGAAACATTTTGATTTTAGAGAGAGATGGCGAGAGATGTAGGTCCACTTCAGTCTTCTGCAAATGAATAGCCTGTTTTCTGAGCCCAATTTACTAAAGAGGCTACCATTCCTCCCACATATATTTTTGGTCCATTTGTCAAAGTTCAAATCAATGACAGGTGTATGGGGATGGTGCTGCACCCTATCTTTTCTTGCGCCGATACCAATGACATTTTTAATCACTGTAGTCTTATAATATAACTTGAAGTTACATTTTGATGCCTTTTGCCTTGCTCTTGTTGTCTAGGATTGCTTTTGCTCTTCTAAATTTCTTCTGGTTCCATATAAATTTCAGGGATGCTGTATGTATTTTGATTGCATTTGGATTATATCTATATCAATTTTCTTTAGGTTTTCTAATTTTTTAGCATATATTTTCATAATAGTTCCTTATTATGAGTAGTGTTCATATAGCTTTAGACAAAAAGTTTCTTTTTTCACCTTTAATTTTATTTATTTTAATTCTGTTTCTTTGACAATCTAGATAAAGGTTGTGTTTCATTTATCTTTTCAAAATAACCATGTTTTTATTTTGATAATCATTTATTTTTTTAAGTTATGATTTAACTTCTGTATTTTATGATTATTATTTCTTTTGCTTTACTAATTTTGGGTTTGGTCTGTTCTTCTTTTTCTAAGTTTTAAGGCACATTGCTGTTTGAAATCTTTATATTTTGGGATGTATGCATTTACTGTTATAAACTTTCCCCCTTTTTTACTGCTTTTGCTGTATCCCATAGATTTTGCTTCAAGGAAAAATTTTAATTTCTTTTTGAATTCCTTCAATGACCTGTTTGTCTTCATGACTATATTGTTCAATTTCCATAATTTGTTTATTTTCCATTGTTTTTTGTACTCATTGTTAATTTTATTCCATTGTGGTCTGAGAAGAGTCATGATTAAATCTAGAATTGTGTCCTATAACATTCATGATTAAATCTAGGATTGTGTCCTATTACATTCATGATTAAATCTAGAATTGTGTCCTATTACATTCATGATTAAATCTAGGATTGTGTCCTATTACATTATGTATCCTGAAAAATGTTTCTAGTGCTGCTAAGAACATGTACGCTGCAGCTCTTGTAGGAGATGTGTTGTGACTTTCTGTTAGGTTTATTTGCTGTGGTACAACTGCAATGTCTGTATTGATTTTTGTGTCCACGTGATTTGTTCTTGATGAGAGTGGAGTGTGTAAGTCCCCAGCAAATACTGTATCTCTTATTTTAGATCTAATAATACTTTGATTTATATACTTGGGTTGCTTAGTGTTATATGCACACATATTTATAGTTTTTGTATCTTTTGGTTGAACCAATTCTTTTATCAGTCCTTTTTTCATTTTATACTTTTGACTCAAAAGTATAAAGATATTATTGTGAGTCTTCTTGCTGGAGTTTGGCTTCATTTTGCATAAAGCATGTTTTTACAGTCCTTTATTTTTAGTCTGTGAGTGTTGTTACTATTGAAGTGAGTTTGTTTTAGGCAGCTTACTGATGGGTCTTTTTTAATAAATTCATTTAACCAGTCTGTATATCTTGACTGAAGAATTTAATCTGTTTAAATTTAAGGTCATTGTTAGAGGTAAGAAGTAACTTTTTATTAATTTTCTATGACTCTTGTATATTTTTGTTTCTTTCTGCTTCTCTTATTGTTTATTTTTGTGGTTTGGTCATTTTCTGTCTTGCGAAGGTTTGATGCTTATCTCTTTGTCTTTTGTGTCTGCTTTCTAAGACAAGATTATTCTTTCACATTTTTTTCTGATGGCCATAAACTTTCTTTTGCCTCAAAATGTAGAATTCTCTGAAGTCATTTTAAATCTGGTAGTACTGATGAATTCTGTTTCTTGGTTGTCTGAAGGAAAGTTTTGCTAGATATAGTATTCCTGTATGACAGGTTTGTTGTTACTTTCCTTTAGGACTTTATATTATCCCACTTTCTTCTTACCTATAAGGTTTCTGCTGAGAAATTTGTAAATCTAAGGGGGATTTTTTTTTACATGTGATTTGACACTCTGCTCATGCTGTGGTTATAATTTTCTTCTTGTCTTTTATTTTTGACAGTTTAACTATAATATTCCTTGAAGAAAATCTTTTTTTAATTAAATATGTGTGGGCTACTTTGATCTTTCTGTGTCTGGATATCCATATCTCTTTCCAGCTGCCCGGATTTTCAGATGTCATTTCATTTAATAGACTCTCAATGCCTTTACTCTGATATTTTTCTGGAATTCCCATATCACAAGCCTTTGTTTTTTTTTTAAATAGTGTCCCAAAACACATTAGGCTTTCTTCTTTTTTTAAAATTGATTTTTAATCTGTCTCATTTATTTCAAAAGACCTGTCCTCATTTTCAGAAAATCTTTTTCAGCTTGATGATATTTGTTGTTGAAAGCTTTCAGTTATATTTTTTATATCATAGATTTAAATTTTCAGGTCCAATATTTTTGTTTGGTTCTTTTAAAAAATTCTCAATCATATCACAAATAGTTTCCCTTAATTTGTTGAATTATCTTTCTATATACAGTAGTCTTACAATGGTTAAGATCATGAATTTTATATTATGTATCTTTTACTGAAATTGTTTAAATGAAAGAAAACATGAATCTTTTCTACTTTAAAGATCCCCCTGGGCCTATGAATCCTGTAGACCTCAGTACAAAATGGTTCTTCCTTATAAACAAACGACTACTTCCTGTGTTTTAAAGGCTGGTTGGGTTTTAGGAATGTATGTGGTGCCTCCCCCTGGATATTGTGGGTTTGGTTCTCAGATGCAGTGCTAACACGGCATCTGTAGTGCAAAATATTTAGGCATCAATACCCAGGAAAGGAAATGATAAAAGTAGAACTGAACAGAAGAGAGGTTGAACCACGAGATGCAGCCTCCAAACCCTTGCCCAGGTCAGTGAGTAGTTTTGGGTCCAATACTGTCCAGCAGTATTGTCCTGTGCCGCACGGCAATGGCAGTAGTTTTCCCCACCTCCCTCCCTCAGGTAGGAGATTCTGCCGGCCTAGGAACAATGTAACCTTTAGGAAGGCAGCTCTCTGGAGTCTCATTCTAAAGTAACTGATGGAAAAATCGTATTTTCTGACCACTTTGCTCACATTTGGGCACTAAGCTCTTGCTTAAAGAGGAATCTGAACTGAATGTTTCTGTGTTTATCACAATGTATGCAAGCCCCATATACCACATGCATATTGATCTAATTTAGAATATATCTGTGATTTTCCTGATGACCCAATCAACATCACACTATTTGACTTCTTAAAATGTACACTATTTTCAATCATTAAGAGCACAGTAGACTCTGCTAAGATTGTAGCAAGCCCACTTGACCTTTGGAGGTAAAAGTAAAACCTGAAGATATAAATAGCAGTAAACCAGTGAGACTCTTGCAAAATCTAGAGCTGAATTGGAGTCACCATTGATTCCTGGGTACTTTGATATAATGGAACGTAAAGATGCTTCCAAATGACATTTATTAAGCTTCTATTGTATAGCTAAATGATTTAACATGTTGTCTCACTTAAATCTCACCATAACCCTGTGAGTTCCATGGTGCTATTGTCATCACTGTTTTGCAGCTGAGAAAACTGAAATCCAATCCAAAGTCCAGCAGAATAGTCCCACAACAGTTCCCCAAGGTCTGGCATGTTTCTGAATGGGTGTAGTGGGGACATTCCCTTTGAGTAGTGTATGCAGAAGATGAAAGAATAGGTATTTGTGCATTTTAGAAATCTGAGATAACATGGTATCAGATACAGTTGCTTCCCTTAAGGAATCCATGAGCTAAAACTTCCACATATGACATTGTAAATACAACACTTGTAAATACAAGGCTACAACACTGTAGTCTGCACATACAAGCTTAAAAAGTAGCAAAGGATTTCCAAAGGAGGAGAACTCTCATTCATTGGAGGGGATTAGTGTCAGCTGAACCTTCCCACTGAGTGAAAAATAATTTGAATTAATTGCCCACGTTTTAAAAGGAATATTTTTATGTTGAAAGCTTGATTTCTGGAGGCTCTTTTTCTAAAGGAAGATCTGACAACATAAGGTACACATTCCTGCTAGATCCCAATTTTCTGGGGGAATAGGGGTGTCTGTCATTCTTAAGGAGCTCTTGAAGGCATCTTGAGTTGTCAAATCCACTGAAATGGAAACATACGACATTATCATTTTATAATTACAAAGTTCCCTTCAGGTTTTCTGGAGAGGAAGGAGAGAAATCTACAAGATCAGCAGGTACTTTTCCTGCAGAAGAGATGTTAAAGTGAGAGGTCAGGGTCTCACCCTGCCCATCCTCTGTAATTACCCAGAGCCAAAGGGGAACATGGTCCACATATGACAACTCTGCTGTCTTCTGACCTTTCCTGTAGGCTGTCTGTATCCCCCACTCACACTAGTCTGGGTACCGAAAAGGACTTTTAACTAAAATGAGTGGTGAGATTTAGTAGTGGAACAGGAGGCTAAAAAGTCAGTAAAAGAAATCATCTTTCAGACCGAGGTTTAACATTGACTTGTCCCCAGAGGGGTCATGTCACTTCAAGCCTTTAATACCAGGCTTGACAAATATTTAGAAAATGTTCAGGCTGGAACCATTTTGCATCAGGAGAGGACAAGATGTCCTGGTAGATTTTTTTTCTCCTTTATCTCTAATATCTATGATCCTCTAAATCCTGCTAAGGAAACACAGATCTCAGAGGCTATTCTATGTCTAATGTTTGGTGCTGGACAAGAGAGATAATGGAGCTAGGGTGGAAGGTTTCAGAAGATAGCGCAGGATGCTTGCTCAGGCCAGAGGGTAAAAGGCCTCTGGGTGGGCTTTGTCTTACAATAGAGGGATTTCTGAGGACAGTTGTGAGCACAGCAGCAGCTTCTTGTCAGCAGGCATTTAATTACTCACAGGTATAATGCTCTCAGTAAGGGAAGGCGGGAAATATTTAGAATGATTCAGGTTCCTCTCTGAAGGAGAAGGCAAAGTATGTGGGGCGTGCTGTTATGTAACGGAAATAACTGTGCAAAGGTTATGAACGAGTGAGAAGACACTGCAAAGGGCAATAGTTTTTTCGTTTTCTTTTTCTAAAATAGATTTGTCTTTGTTATCTTTTCTTCCTAAAGGTTACCCAGAGCCCAATAATGTAAGGAAGCCCAATTAAAGTAGTTTACCTCTGGCTAAACACAGAAGCAGGGGCTGGGGTCCTGACAACTTCGCCTCTTCCTATTCATTGTTCCTACCTTTCTGTGGTACCTTTGACAGATTTAGGAATCTGCACAAGACATGTGGGAGAACTCTAAATGTGTATTGCATGTTTTTGTTTAAACCTCATAATCCCTCTATAGAGAGAACATTATTAACCTCTACTTTAAAATGACAGAAACTGAGCAATGGGAGCTACACAAATGAATTGAGTATCTTGCTATTTGCTTATTATGGAGCTGGGAAATGGACCCAGTAGAGTAAGTGCTAGTGTCTCATGCCAGAGAAGGAGACTGTGGTGACTAAGAAGAGCTCAGGAGGAAGGTAGGAGCTGAGATGGGTCTTAAAGTGTGGTAGAAACTTGAATTTATGCACAGACTAGTAAAGTCATTTCCAGACATGAACAGCAGGAGCAAAGGCTGGCATAAGGGGTTTCTGAGATTTTAAAAGTATGTGTGCACTGGCTTGTGAGAGGTTCACAATTTGTGTACTTGAACTCTACCATTCAGGCAGTGGAAATGGAATCACAGCGGATTCCGTAGGGCCAAGAAGATAGCAGGGTCCTAGGGAGGACTGTGTGGCATGAAGGATAGGAGGTACAGGAAAGAATGAGGTAGAAGTCAGAGAACACAGGTACAGGGAGGCTACAAAATTTCTGCACTGGGCAATGAGGATCTGCACTAGAGGGAGGCTGGAGACACAGAGGTTTCCAAAGGTAAGAACAGCACAACAAGAAGCAACAGCTGTGGAAGGGTCAAGAATAAACACAAAATGACTTGTGGAATCTGAATGGGAGACTGGGTGGAAGAAGGTGATGGAATGGTGGTGATAGTATTAACCAAAGCAGGTGGTACAATATTGGTGATGGTGGTGATGAAAACAACTAGTATTCCTAAGACTGTGGGTGCCAGAAATGGCTCTGTCTTCGTATATGTCACCTTGCTCACCACCTCCTTTAAAGCAGATACTACGAATATCATCACCCTCTTCTGTCTCCTTTAACACTAGAAAAACACAGATGCAGAGGTTAGGGAGCTTGCCTAAGTCCCTATAGCTAATGGATGGGGAGGCAGTGTACTAACCCAGGCCGTACAACTCCAAAACCATTGTCCTGTCCTCCATGCTAGGTGGCCTTTCATGGAAAATAGGACCAGTGCAGGAAAAGAGAAGGTGTTAGCCAAATTTTGATAGAGAAAATCAGTCTTCTCAAGTTTTATGATTACCTTCATAAAGCAGAATTTCAAATAATATCTTATGATGTCTCATGAAGAAGAAAATACATATGATGAGAAAAATACAATTTAAAAGCATTTTTAATAGAATAATGAGCCATGAGAATGGTCAGAAGCAGTTTCTATAAAGAAGTGTTTCCTCAGCAAATGTGAAAAACAATTTTTTCCACAGAATATTCACTTTGCGTTTCTCAAAACACTAGTATTGTGAAGAATATAATTTTGAAAATGATAGCATGGGCATATAGTGCATTCAGGAGCAGGAACGGCACTAGTCCAAGTAAAAACTTACCATTTGGAAGTAAGTGCGTGTCTTAATTATGAGCCTGGGCCATTCCAGCCTTTTGTAGACCTTCATTTACTCATGAGTCTGGGCACTGCTGCCCAGGGCTTGTAGCTTGTGTCTGCATTTCTCTTATAGGCAGCTTCCTGCTGAGCCCGTGTGTAACACACATGGCAGACAGTCTTTCTCCTTCGCAGGAAGTGGCTGCACCTGTTAACTGCCTGAGCTCAATTACTCTCAAAAATTTGGGCTTCAGCTGCTACACTTAGCCAGCAGTGCCTGAGTCTGTTCATTCCGTAATAATGTAATTTCTGATGACACTCCTAAAGAGAACGTGCTCCGTATTCTCACGCAGAAGGAAAACCTTGTATAAGCTCATCAGGCATGTGTACAGGTCAGCTGGAGGAAAGGAGCCCCGAGTGGGTTTCCTGGGTGCCACAGCACCTGACATCCTTCCTAAGAGATGCCCCCTCCTCTGGGGTGTCCTACTGAGATAGCCGAAACAGCACAAATGTGTCAAACCAGCAATAAGTGCCTTTGAACACACTGCATAGCTCATTTTATTCCTTGTGTAGCTGTCACAAAGGCGGAGAAGGCCTAACCTAACACTATGAAGTAGTGCAAAGAAACCCAGCCTGGGAAATTTTGACAGAGTTTCAGAAGAACTGCTGGTCTTCTGGTCTCTTGCAGTGCCTAGCAAGAAACCTTCTCCTCCCCAGTTGAAATTGAGGACTACTTTCGAATCTTTCAAATCTCCTTGATCTGAGAGGCTTATGCACCTCTCTGAGAGAGAATTTCATCCCGGTAGATGTGTTGCCTTCTTTGCCTTCCATGGATATATACACATGTGTTGAGATTCTGGGTGCCCTTCCAGACAGTACTTCCTGGAATGATCTGGAAACCATCCTCTCCTAGATCTGTGCCCCCCTGTTTACTGTGAAGCTGTCAAGCCTGTTTTTTCTTCATTCCCATTTGGCCAAATTTAATCATCCAATATCCCATTCTGTTAAGGCCTGGAGTTTGTTCTAGAATGGCAAAGAACTAATCAGCTTAATGAGCCAATGGTCTCCAAATATTTAGGTACTTCTCTCTAATGCATCGCAAAAAGAAATCTTCTCAACAGTGTTGTGATAAAGGGGGATGGTTCTAATGGCAGCAGACTGGGGGTTTTAAGTGAGGCCTGCAGGGAAGGTATATTGAGAGTGATGTCTTTTATCCTTAGATTACTCCAGCTGCTTGCCATTTGGTAGTCAGAATTTGATTTTTCATATACAGAAACTTGGGCCAATCAACTCATGAAATTAACTCTCTCATGAAAATTCAGGTTAATAGCCACATAAATATCAACAACTAGCTTCAGCATAATTTTTTTCCTTTTTTTGTTCTTTCAAGTACTGAAAAAATTATATATGAACTCTCCCTACTGTGAAAGCTAATGACGAATAGGAGAGCTTCCTGTTGGATGCAGTGTACGATAGACACAAAAATTGAGAAAAAGGAGAAACCACTGGTGTGGAAAGCAATAGTATCCTCACTTTTGTGTCTACAGAAAGCTTTTAGGTCTTGTTTGACATCCAAACCATTACCCAGATCCTAAAAGCTTAGTCCATTAAAACAGGAAAGTGGAAAATCTATGGTAATGACTATTTTGGCCCAGCCTAATGTAAGTCAGAGGGCCTTTGATCTATACAATCAATGTGTTGAAAGAAGATTGTAACTCCTAGGGAAAGATTGACTTCGTAAAGACAGACGATCAAGGCATTTACAAAGCAAGTCTGCATGAATAGGTGGTATCTATACATATCTGTATAAAATTAGGTTGATCAAATTCAGTTTAAAAAACAATATGAAAATCACCCAAATCACAATGTAGTAATTAATTTAAAGCTATTTGGAAATTTGTTGAAATAATTCACTACTTGATTTCTAATGGTTCATTTGAATTTTATACAGGCAGATAGAGATACAGATCATTACAGACTTGGAAGATATCGATGTATCTTTATATTTTGGAGAGATGCAAACATTCAGTCTATAACAAACATATACATATTTGTTATAGACTGAATATAGACTGAAAAATACATATGTATTTGTTATAGACTGAATGTTTGCATCTCTCCAAAATTCAAATGTTATGATTGTATTTGGAGGTGGGGCCTTTGGGCGCTAATTAATTCATAATAATGGAGCCTCATAAATGGAATTGGCGCCCTCATCAGGCAGTTCTTGAGAGCCAGCTCTTTTTCTGCTGTGTGAGGACATGATGAAAATTCAGCAGTACATCATGAAAGGTGGCCCTTACCAGAGCCTGACCGTGGTAGCACACTGATGTTGGATTTCTAGTTTCTAGAATTAGGAGAAAGAAATATTTGTTGTTTATAAGCCACTTCAGTCTATGCTACTTTTCAGTAATAACCGAAACTAAGCCTTACCTGTCTGTGTTTTTATTGTTTCACAAACATGTGTTCAAGGCTCAGTGAAACATACCCCCGTATTACAACAGTGCATTATCTAGTCATGTAAATAAGACATTGTCATCAGGAATCACTTGAAGTATGTGGGCAAACTAGAATTTAAACTTCAGTCTTCATGATTTTTCAGCCAGTGTGTGCAACTATTCCCTTCTACAGCCTCCTGCTGTTCTTTTGTTTCTTTGGATGTTGTGTTGGCAGATATGAGAAGATGGCCTTCGTGATATACTGTGGTGACTTCCATAAGAGATTTAGCATGAGTTCGGCAGTGAAAATTCACTTTATGGACTTTATATTATTTTCATGGTACCACTATGTTATGGTGTTTGGCCAGGTGCCCCCCCCAGAACCTCATGCAGTCATGGGGGTAGGCTTCTAGAGCTTGCGATTGATTCATGGTCCAAACCTGGGATTATAGGTGTGAGTGTTCCACCCACCTTAGAGTCAGTGGTCTACATACAATATAAGGGACAGGAAGAATCTTCTTTCGGTGCTCCTCTCCTTCTGCTCTTAGTGCTTTTTCTGTCTTTCACCATCATGAACTGTTGCCCTCTGCCATGCTGCTCTGCCTTGAACCAGCCACATATGGACTGAAACCTCCACAAACTGTGAGCTAAACAACGCTTTCCTCCTTTAACTGGATGCTGAGTATTTTGTCCCAGCAATAAAAATCAGGTGACCAACACACACAAATTACTCCAAATAGGTATCTTAAAATAAGAACTTATTGTTTCATAGTCTTAGAGGCTAGAATTCTGACTGAAGTCAGGTATTGGTAAGGTCTGGCTCCCTCTGCAACATATGGAGAAACCCTTCCTCGCCTCTGCCCAGAGTCTGGTGTTTTTTGCAACGTCTTTGATATCCTTTAGCTATAGGTTCATCACTCCAAATTTTGTCTTCATTGTCCCATGACATTGTCTCCTTGTGTTTGTCTTCATGGTACCATCTTCATATGAGCACACTACCATGTGAATTTAGGTCCTACCTTACTCTATTATGATCTAATCTTAGCTATTTACATTTTAAATACTATTTGCAGAAAAGGTCATGTTCTGATGTAGCAGTGGTAAGACGTTGCATATTGTTTTAGAGCTGAGGAAAGAACCCAAGTGAGTCTATAACAAATAAGTTTATTTGTGACACTGATTTATATCCTGTAACTTACTCCATGTGATTGCTGGTACTAAATGTGCCATATAAACCTGTGTTCCTGATATCGCTGCAAATGACTCCAGAGACCTAATTTAAATCAGTATTTGTTGAAGTTATACTACAATGCTATCACAGACTTACTCAAGTAACAGCGAAATGTCTTAGCTGAGAGAAGTCTTTGGTCTTCAGGCACAGCTTGGATACAGGGTCTCACAGGCTTTGGGAGCTTTTACGCCACTGTATTTCTTGATTCTACCTTGCATGGTAACTTTATCCAAGAATCAACTTTCACTCCATGTGAGGAAGGTAGTCACTAAGGCCCCCAAATTCACTTGAGAATGGGATTTGACCTACTGAGCTTTTATAATGAAATAATTTTTGTGTTAATCTTGATGATAGCAACAAATAACCAAATAAACACACATTTACTCTGACTTATGAATTCATGCCTGAAAGTGGCTCTGTTTAATCCTGTTCTATTTGTCTCTTATTCAAAGCCCTAAAGGAGAAGCTCACAGCTGGGCCATACTGTTCTCCCTGCAGAGGACAAAAGCACAGGTTATGCTAAACCTTGGAAGAACATTTGAGCTTCACCAGAATGTGGATATCTCACATTTTCACTTCAGGGACCAAGGGACATCATATGGTCAAGCCAGGCAATGTGGCGGGAGGTCACAAATGAGATAAGATATATGAAACCCTCTTCTTAGAACCAGAGAGGTGGTTGGGGTGAAAAAATACAGCCCACCACAAAGAGGTGGGATTAAATTGAAGAAGATAAGTCTCTGTGACTCAATGCTTGCAAAGTGCCTGTGAAGATCCACAAACTGTCCCCCTTGATCTGCTCTCATGGCTCCTGAACCCAAGGGCTCAGGATTCTAATAATAATATAATTATGAAGTTGTTCCCACAAAGTGATCACCTCTTCCAGAAGACAGAAATAAAGTGATACAAGCAGGGTAGTGAAGGCTGAACAACCACACCTTAAAATAGGAGTAATTTAGCTTTTGTACACAAGAGGGGAGGCCAAAGGGAAGCTGAGCTCTATGTGAACTTAGAGTTTCTGCACCAAATTTCATAGAGTCCCAAACAATATACGTCAATTAAGAAGGAGGGTCACTGAGGAGGGGGGATAACAGATTAATTTATTCAGAAGGAGAGAAGAAGAGACTATGCTCATATGGAACGATAACAGGGCAATATACTCAGCTACTCACAAAAAGTAGGACCACTAGTTTGGAGTCACCTTTGTCCTGCTGTCTCTACCTGCTTGACACACTCCTTCAGCGTTATGACCAAACTGAATCCACATTAGGAGTGAAAGGGAGCAATACTCTTTAATGTCCCTTACACACTCAGCTCTCTGGTTTTTGTTTTTGTTTTGTTTTATTCTGTTTTGCACAACTATTCCCTTCTACATTATGTGGTCTGGACACAGGTTACTTCCAAACAAAATTTCCAACCCCAATTATACAAGTTCTCAAGGGTTTTCAGCAGACAGTGTGCTTAGGACTTACAGTTCTCTGGCTAGGTTTCGCTGCTGAATCCGAGGTATTTTAAACAACCTCCATATGGGAAAAGCGGTCCATAGTATGGAGCTGGTAAGTATGAGCGCAATTTATGGCTGTGGTTGTGAGCAAATACGGAGTGCAAGGTCGTGACAGAGAACACAGACTCGAGTCAGACTGCCTGGCTTCTATGCTAAAGTCATTACCTCTTTGATTTTGGCAAGCTGCTTAAAATGTCTAATCCTCAATGTCTTCATCCATCAAAAAGAGTGAAAAATAAAAATTAGCTGGAGATATGGGTCAGTGTTAAGGCCTTGGATTCATGTCTTAGTACTGTGATAAGTATATATACATATATATATATATACATATATATATATATACATATATACATATATTTTTTTTCTAGATTGTTCCTCTGAGGATTAAATGCATAATCCACATAAATCACTTAATAAGTTGCTTGATAATGAGTCATTCAGCAAGGAGTCATTATTGCTTTTACCATTAACATAATGATGATAATTATATCAATAATGTATCACAGATATTTCCTTTCAATAATAGTTTGTAATACAGGTGACTATAATTTACTGAATGCTTGCTACATTTTTCTGTGCCAGGCACAATGCTTGAAGTTCTTTTCAAGAATATCTTCTTAAGAACTCTAAGAGGTAGGTAGGGTTATGGTCCGTCATTTTATAGATAAAGTAATTAAGGTTTGTAGAGAATAAGAGCTTGCCAGGGTTACACGACTAGGAAGAGGCAAAGTAGGTCTTTCCTCACAGAGAGGCTGGCTCTGGAGTCCATCTATTAACAGCAGACGCTTCTGATTCTTGGGATCACACAGAAATACTGTATAGTTCAAATCAGTGTTGCAGTCAGGATGCCCAGAAGGATTTTAAAGTATAGCACCCCATCTGTTTCACTGCTGCAGCTGGGGCAAGAGGGCACGCTGCTGTAAGAGTACCTGCTTTGAGTCCGCATCCTGGGTAAATCACCCAGGGAGCAGATGGCCTGATTATGAAGGTGGCTGCTGTGACGGATGGAAGCCTTCTGGAGCTCTTCACCATGAGCATTTTTGAGGGCAGCAAAAGACCCTGCTCGCAGGCCTACTGGGTTGTCTGTCTGAGTAGTTGACCTGCTCCACATATAATAAGAGAATTTATGTCTGCAGAATTATGTTGCATTTTGTTCTCAGACTATGGAAGAATGGACGAGTTAGTATGTTTTTCCTATAGTGATTAATTTTCAGCCTGTTGGGGAACACTGTACCCTGCAAAATCCCAGAGATTTTTCAACAACCTCTGATTGCTTTTTGAGTCAGACAGTAACACCTTCAGGTAATGATTTTGACATGGTACATTTCAAAGTTGCTAACCAGGTACCCAATCATGCATCTGCTTAGCATTAAGGACATTTCTTAGTGCCTACACACATCTGATGGCAGTTATATTTATCTTTATTTCCAGTTTTTACCTCAAATGAAAAATTCCCTAGAATTTCCTTCTTCCTTTCTTGGATTGTGCATACCTAATTGGTTCTTTAGAGTTCCTCCAATAATGTAGATACAAAAATAATGTGTCATCCTGTGTATCCAATTCTAGGTTCTATTGGCTTTGGTTTTCTCAGTATTTAGTTGTAAGGGAACTGGAAGTGGAGTAAAGCATTTGGTATTCCTAGAGCAGACATTGTATATTCCATCCCACCCAATCTGGTCTACTGTGCAAAGGCAGTGAAGGCTATCAAGTTATGGATTTTCTAAGTACAGTAGCTGATGCATTATGAAAGGGAAAACATGAAAGACTTTGCTGAATGAGATGTATTTTTTCCTGCAGGTCTGGCTTCCCAAGAGTTTCTTGATCTCTCATTTCCTGGTGCTATTAATGCAGAGATATGGGAACATTTAAGTTCATGAGCAGTGAGGAACTCTAAAGAAAGCACATGATTCACTTCCCTTGACTGAAATCTTGAGTTATGCATATAAATCATTTGATATGCATAACTATGACTTAGTTAGATGCACACAGATCCATAAAGAACAAATGTAAATTTTCAGAGACTAAGACGTTAGAAAAAATTAATTGTGCAGATATCACTTTAACTCAAATCTTGTTCTTGTTCATCAGTAAAATTCATGTTGTTAGTTCTAAGTTACTTAGCCAACCTGGAGTGATTATTGTAATGAATGATCATTTTCTTCTTGGTATTCAATGATTACTATGCCAGTTTATCTCATTTGTCAACTGGACTGGATTAAGAGACCCCTCGAAAGGTGATTGGATCATGGAGGTGCTATGCTCCTCAGCAGATTAATCTACTGATATTCTTGGTTGAATGCACTGTTAAGAAGTGGGGCCAGGCTGGAGGAGGTGGTTACTGGGTATCTAACTTTAGAGGGCATATGTCTTGCTAGCACTGTTCTTTAGTGTCCCCCTTCTTGGCCTCCACAAAGTAAGCAGTTTTGCTCTGCCAACCCCTCTGCCATATGTTTCCACCTTGGAGCCTGTTGACCATGGACTAAAACCTCTGCAACTATGAGCCAGATGACACCGTCTTCCTTTGCAATGTGAGTTTGGGGTATTTTTTCAACAATGGCAGAACTAACAACCACAGTTACCATATAGATGTGAAATCGACATAAATCTACATTAGATTTTCATCTTGTATTTCTATGGTTCATTTTATAAGCATTGTGATTAAACTAAAGAGACTGAAACAATTATGATTTTCTTTGCTTACTAGAAAGTTTACATAACACAAAATGAATTCCTTGACTAAATTTGTCTTGCTGATTAACTCAGTGACTTTGCTTTATATATGCAACCTGTACATATGCAGGGCCATTTTTTTTTTAAGAAAAACTGCTCCCTAAGAAAAAGTTAAAAAAAAATCAATAAAGTGCTTAAAGAATCACACATTACATTAGAAAGAGATATTATGATAATAAATCTTCCTTGACCCTGTTCAAAATACTGTTTTCCAATGAGTGGTCAACTAACTTTTTGGTTTCAAAAACTTAATGAAATCAGGCAAGTGTTTAGTGAAGTCTCTGGGTACTTTTCCTATGTAGCATCTGTCTGGGAACCTTGCATCTCTCTTTAAGGAGATGGAGACTTCAAGTCAGTGTGCTTTCTCAGCTTCCCACACATCCTTTTGGCTAGGAAAGCCTTGCTTCAGAGTGTAAAGAACTTGTCAGTGACTAAAAGATATATCAAAACCTTCTTTGAGAGCTGCAGCACAAAGCCAAGATTACATTGATTTCTTAGAAGTTACTGAAGCAATTCAGTAACTTTCTTTCTACATCTTTCCAAATTATTAGGGTACATGCCAGAGGGAAAATGTTTTCAGTCCTGGAGACAAGAAAATATGGTTTATTCCTTTTTGTTTCTTGTTTATGATGACCATTAAAAAAATCTATGGTGATAGAAAAAAAAATCAGTCCAAAATTAGGGCTCAAAATGAAAATTCAAATGAAACAACTCTGTGTTTATCATAAGTACCAACTAATTAGTTATGTTTCTGCCTTTTCCCAGAATTGAACATTTGTGTTATTTCATGATGCCATACTGTGGCTTTCATTTTAATTTTAAGAAAGATCAAAAATGTTTCTAAGTCTTGTGAAATGGGACAGTGTGGATCTCTAAATGCTTCCTTATTGTGATGTTTTGTAAGTCCTTTCAAAATGAGTATTTCACATCAGGATTTGCAGAAAATGATGGACTTAAACTATAAAGGCTTAGAGGGAATAAACACTAAAGGCCAACCCAACTTGCATTACTTTTTAAAATTAAAAATAAGTATTATCTCTCTGCCTTTTTGTGTTTGTGCTGGACAACCAAAGTAGATGACAACAGAAAATTTCAAACAAATAAGAAGAATGAGTTTATAATACAGTGGCTGAGGCTCGTTGGCATCAGAAGAACTAGGGTTTAAGTACTGCTGTACCTGAGCGATGCTACCTGAGCGATCTTGACCCTGTAACCCTGAGCTTTGGCTCTTCAGCTAGTACCCATATCCGTCATTAAGTGAGGTAATTTCTATAAAGCACTTGAAATAGCTGCTTTCAGGATGGGCATTTATGTGACTATTAGTATTCATGTACATATTTCACTGTCACTCAGATGGATGACACTTGCTGTCATTCTAACTATACCTTTGTACTGTGGCCCAGTACTTTGTATCCTGTAGACAATCTGTAATTATTTGTTAATGCTTTGTCATAGAAATGTCTGCTACTTTTGCCAACTCTCACTTTAGACATCATTCTCTTAGACTGCACTCTTCGAACTTAACTCATCAGTTTGTCCATCACGGATGAACAACTGACCACTATAGTGAAAAGAAATCAGTCAAACTTGTCCTCCAAATGCAATGCCTAATTTTTGCCTAAAACATGGGAAGGATTGGCTAGTATGTTAACCTCAAGTAGCATTATTCATGCACAGTCTTAGTGGGAGGGGTAATGTTGGGGCTTTAAAATATACATTGCACAGCATGGATTCAGGCTCAAAAGCACTTAGTAAATATTGGTTTAGAGGCTTTAGAGTGACTAACACAGAAAGCATACTTGACAGCTGGGTCTTACATAAAATATTACTTTCCCTAATAGTGTGAAAGGACTTTGAAATCTTCAAGTGATACACATAGAAAAGAAAGTGTGCCATTTCTAAAAGAACGTCTAAGATGCCAGAGGTGGACTAATTATTTGCCAAATGAAACATTAATTTTGTCCCACGTCTTGCAGTGCCTTTCAAGAAAACTCTTATTGGAGTCATATGAGTATTCTGAAAATGTGCAGAGGTGTGTTCAATTGTTCATTTGTGGATAGGGAACACACTGGGCAATTGGTGGGCATGGATCTACCATTCCAGATGCCATGCAACATGTATTGAACTCACACACTGAAGAATTCTTCCTCCTCCACTGCCAGTGTATGGTGGAGAAACACTCTGGGCATTGAGTAGAGCCACTGAAAGGACAGTGCATCTTAAAACCAAAGGCTTAGTAAAACACACTTACCAAATACCCACCATGTGCCACATGCTCAGGGTATATCAGTGAGTACACAGAGATCCCTAGTCCCCTGGAGCTCACACACTGGAAACTGTCCCAACTATAAATTAAACAGGTAAGTGCATTATGTATTAAACTAGAAGGTGATAAGCACAATGGAAAACTGAGGAGCAAAATAACGTAAATGAGGGTTGCCGGAGAGGGAAGAAGGTATGTTAAAGTTTTGCAATGAGATGATTGGGATTCAGGATTGCAGACAATAATTGAGTGAGATGTGGACAAATTCTCATTCATTTTGAGATGAAAACCTTCATTTATTTTAAACTGGAAAAACCCAAAGGATGCATGTTTGGGAAACATGCTTAAAACTGACAGAGTAGTAAAATGAATTTAAATTTCAAGATTCCTTCTTTTAGGCAAAAGCAAAGCACGAGGGACATTACTACTATTGGCAGATGGATGAATATGTAGATAACTAGATGGATGGATGATGGATGATGGATGGATGGATGGATGGGAAGGAGGAAGATGAATGGTGGGATGGATGATGGCTAGACAGATGGATGGATATAAAATGGTCATGAGAATACCATTAAAAACCAATAAAAATATAAATTTTTTATTACTGCGATTTAGTCACTCTGTGATTTCAGACTTCTAGTCTTAGTTGGAGTGTGGTGCCGGCTTTCAAATTCTGGCCCAGAACGGGTTGGGTAAATGATTTCTGGTGCTAACAAGAGCCTCAGTCCATTGACCTGTATCCTTTCTCTGTGCAACACCTCCATGAGAACCATTAACCATCTTTAGAATAAGCCAAACTGATGTGAAATCCACAGGTCTTATTTGAAAGCCTGATCCTTACCCAGTCCGTATATATATATATATATATATATATATATATATATATATATATATATATTCTTCTCCAGAAGCAGTGAAGTAGTATGCAAGGCTGAGCATCTTTCTGAGTACCCAGTACACGATGTAGGGAGGAAATTGATAATGAAGTAATCTGCATGGCCAGATGTGGCCAGGGTTCTCTGGTTCTCTCTCCTCCTCTGAAGCTACAAAGTGAAATAAAATGGCTGAAGTTGCAAAAGGATTTATTTCTCCCTGAACCACAGCAAAATTCACCTGCCCCCCCAGATATTGAGATTGCCTACAATAATACATGGAGGTGTCATTAACACCAACCAAGGTCCATAGGAAGTTGTTCTGCCAAAGGAAACATCCTCTTAAAAAACAGTCTTGAAAAGAAAATGACAGGATCTGAAATTAAAGATCAAAGAAGTAGGGACGATCTTCATAGAAAATCCATCCAGAGAAGAAATATGAACTAAAGCAAATAGGCAATAATACCACAACATATGCACTATCGAAAAAGAATCAAGCCCTTTGCAAGGCTGTGGGAAGGAATGCTCTTGAGGTACCAGTAGGAAGAGAGTAGGAGGCTCCAGAGGGAGAGAGCAACACCTCAAATGACAAACCCAGCCAAACAAACAGAACCTTTGCTTTGTTTTACTAAAACATACACAGTTCAGCAGATTTCAAAAGTTCTTTTAAACCCCTCTGCAGAAAGAACTGGAGAATGCTAACAGTAAAGCTTTCCAGTATCCACTGCCTTGGGAAGACAACCAAAGGAAATTAATCTGCCACCATGGGGAAGGAGAGAGGAGTGAGTGGAAGGATTAAGGAAGAAGTGCTTGAAAAAAGACAGAAAAGTGGTTAGGGGAAAGAGACTAGGAAAAAGTTCAAGTCCGGAAATCAGAAGTAAGGATGTAAACTACTTTCAGCATATGGATTTAATACACAGAATCTGCATAGTAATGTTGCACTTGTCCTGTCTCCTAAGACAAGGTGGGCTCAGAAATTGATTTTTAGAGTATTAAGCTTCAGTCAAGCTAAATAGTCTTGCCATTAAGAAATCAAAAAGAATGTCCAGTAGTCTTCCCTTATCTACGATTTTGTTTTCCACAGTTTCACTTACCTGCAGTCACCAGCAGTCTGAAAATAATAAATGGAAAATTCCAGAATCAAACAATTGATAAGTTTAAATTGCAAGACATTCTGAGGAATATGATAAAGTCTCTGGTAGGCTCACTCTGCTCTTTTCCACCTGAGATATGACTCATGCCTTTGTGCAGCACATCCAGTGCCTGCTAGTCACTTACTAATCCTCTAGTTTATCATTTAGCTGCAGAGTATCCTAAGGCTTATGTTCAAGTGACCCCAAGTTTAATTTTTAATGGTCCCAAAGCAAGACTAGTGATCCTCTACTTTGGATACTCCAAAGAGAACCTGTAAAGTGCTACCTTTAAGTGAAAAAATAAAAGTTCTTGTCTTCATTTGGAAAAAAAAATGATGCCATTGGAGGTTGCTAAGATATACAATAAGAACAAATCTGTTACTCTGCCAAATTTATAAAATAAACATCACCACAGATATGTTCATGTAGGCAGAAAACAAAATATGTAGGGTTTGGTACTATCGGTGATTTCAGGCAAATACTGGGGATCTTGGAATGTATCCTTAAGAATAAAGGGGAAACTATGAAGGTATAACATGCAATTACCCCAATGTGTTTAACATGAATTTTGCAGCATAACTATGAAAATTATTAATGGGTCTGCTAATTCAGAAGCTAGCCTACTTTTTCTGGATATAGAAAAATACAATCTTAACATACATGGATTGAGTGACTATTATGTGCCAGTATTGTACTAGGCTCCAAACATATGTTATTACCTTCCATATGCACATCTGCTCTGAAAGATGCCCTTCCAGTGCCTGTCAAATACAAGATTCCTAGCTATGCTTCAGACTAGGTTTCACACCATGCTTCAGTCCTGCTTTTCTTTTTCTCTTCTTTCTCTAACTAGGTGTCTCTTTCTCTTCCTCCTCCCCCCTTCCTCCTTTCCTTCCTTTCCTCCCACTCTTGGTCTTTTTCTCTTCCTATATAGGAAGAAAACAACCATAAGAATTTTCAAAAGGAAGTAATTCTTACCTTGGCACACTATGCTTGGTGGTTGATACATGGCAGGGCACTGAGTGGCTGACTGGCTGCTGTCTACTGGGCACTGATGAGAGAAACTTGTTCGTACTACCAGGCCCTGGCAGCACTGAACTGGGGGAGAACTCTGCTGAGCAGGGGCGACTCTAGCTAGCATCCCATCTGCTCTGTGGGGAAGTCATATTGCACGCCCCAGGGGGTAAGTGTGAGGAGACCATAGGGAGAGGCAAGACTGTAGTTGTCTGCTTGCAGAAGATGGTGTGGGATGTTTTCCATAGAAGCCTCTGTCAAAAACTGGTAGGAGATGCCTGACTTCCAGAGTGCTCTTCAGGCACACCGCAACTGCAGCAAAAGCTACTTCTGAAAGCCGACATCAGTTGCTTCTGCTTCCACAAATATTATTCATGTTTGTTTCCTTCTACGCTCTGATTACTGCTTTTCGGATTTATTCTTTTGCCAATCCATTAGCTGTTGGGGTTTCTCAGAATTCTCTCCTTAGCCCACTTGCCGCCAAGTGGGCATCATTGGTCTGTCTGCTGACATGAAGTCTGCTCTCCTCTCTCAGATGGTGGCCAATAAGTCTTTATCTTTAGCCTCTGCCTCTTTCCTGAATCTGAGGTGCATGTTTCTGGTTTCTTCCTGTACGTCTTTGTGTTCACATGAGATTCAGACAGTTCCTTCGATCCTACCGACCTGCCTGTGAACAGATTTCCTCTCAGGACCTTCATCTTGGCTAAGGCGTTCATTCAAGGCTCCAGCTTGGATATGAGAACCTGGCACCCTGTCTATTTCTTCTGCTTCACACATTCTGTCAGACAACAAGACCTATGGATTCTAGTTCTGTTCTATCCTTCATACTGTCTTTTTCTTTTCTATACCCTAATTCATAGCTGCTCCCTGTTCTGACCACCACTGGTCTAAATTGTCCTCTTTCCCTTATTCTTTGTATCCTCATCAAGGTCTGATTACAGCAGACATCTGTAAGAGATTGATGGTAAATTCATTAAGCTTTCTGGGCTGTGATGTGATGTTATAGAAAGTACTAAACTGTTCTGTTATAGTTCAAAAGCAACCATAGCAAATGATCACCACTCTGTTCCAATCAAACTTCATTTCCCATGAGCAGTGGTGGGCCTGACTTAGCCCATGGGTTATAGTTTGCCCAACCATCTTCAAAAGCATGAGAAATCACTCCTACCTTTTACCACAATGTCCCTTGCCTAGAGGAACCAATCTGAGTCCTGGCCACCAACCTGACTCCTTGTGGTATGCTGGGCACTTCAGCACGCTCACAGTTTGAGAGCTCGCCAAGTGATTCAGGGAAAAGGTATCCTTCAAAACTTTCCTCCTCAGACAGTGGTGGGGTAAGACTCACATGGAGAAAATCCCTGATCTGTGTACTTGAAACCCAATAACATGTTCTGCAAGAATGCCTAGAAATTGATTTTAACAAACCCTGCACAATCCTGAGAAACTCATTTCAGGATCACACCTTGAAGCACAATGACAAACTGCCCAGCCATAGTGTTTTTCATCATCTGTCTTAATCTACTTGTTTTTAGCTATTAGAGGAATCCATGGTAGGTCCAATGCTAGACTATGATTCTACTCCAGGATGGCAATGTCACCATACAACTGTGCCTAGCAGGTTGTCTGCACCAACCGGAAAAGAACCACACAGACAAGCATGTTGCTGTCTGTTGTCAAACTCTGTTCCACAGAGCTAAATCCAGAGTGGGCACATGTCCCATCTAAAGATGGCAAGTAGTACTAAGCTATAGCTAATTGCTTCTTTCTTTCCATTTTTTTCCATAAATTCATTATTTTTCCAAGTGACTATTCTCAAGCAGCTGGTCTTAATGTTGGGATCTAAAAATAGATAAAATGGATATAAATCTTTGCCCTCAAGGGTGTTAACATTGGAATGAGTGAGACAGGAAATAGATGATTGATAGATGATAGATAGATAGATAGATAGATAGATGAATAAATGATATATCAGAAAACTTGTAGAGGTGATAGGGAACACAATTAAAGCAGGGAATTTTGGAAATTCAGAGTAGAGGAATTTCCCCAGAACTGCTTTGATTCAGGCCACTCTAAATTATTCCTTCTTCTCACCTTTCTGTTTCTCCCATCGTCAGATCAGCTCTAGAGTTCTTCTAAAGAAGGAAACACCTCACGTGTCCTACACATCTGTAACTCTGTTTTGCCCAGAGGTATATGTCTGCTATTGGCAGATATGGTTTTAATATAACAAAATCATATTATCACAGTTTGCTATGACATCTACTGAAGCTGATTACTAATTCAACTGTGAAAACCTCTGGAAGACCTAGAGAAAATGTATCTGAAGACCTCATTGTCCACCACTGAAAGATCTCAGAGTAGAAATGTGGTGGTCCCAATGATTCCTGTGAAACTGGCATAATTCTAAGTGTAGAGAGAGGCATTTGGGTGGCTAAAGGAAGTCCTGTATACTGCTGTGTGGCAAGCACGATGAGACTGCTGTAGCCTGAATAGGTGGTTTGCTGCACAGATCTGCTCCTCCAGCAACTGAGGAAATGGTGATCCAAGGAGGGCAGAGACTTTCCTAAGACTACCTGGACAGTAATGGAAGAGTTGGAATAAAATCCAAGTGTTTCTACTACTCACAGCTGGTTTGCTTATTAAAAATAGAACCTTGACTTTCAGAAAATTAAAGGTAAAGCACATATGCTTTAATGATACGATACAGCTATAACAAAATACTTTAGACCAGATAATTTATAGACACTAGGAATGTACTTCTTATAGTTCTAGAGAATGGAAAGTCCAAGAGCAAGTGCTAACAGACGGGAGGTCTGGTAAGGGATTGCACGCAGCCTCCCTGGCAGTGCCTTCTCGTTCCCTATTCAGTGAGGGAAGGGATGAGTGTTGTACCCTCACATGCAAGAGGAAAGAAGAAGCCAGGGTGTTCCTTGCAACTTCTTTTATTAATAAGGGTACTCCTCCCATTAATGAATGAAGAGCCTTCATCATTTAACCACTTCCCTAAAAACACATCTTAATACTACAGCATTTCTCAGATTCCAACCCAAATTTTAGAGAGATACATTCCAGATCATAGCATCTGTGACAGAAAAATAAATAGGCAATCATGAAGCATCTCTTCTGTGAGGTATTTGGCTTTGTGTAATAAGAGAAACAACAAAAATAATAACTGTCTCCTACATATATGCAAATATGTAGAAAAATATCTGAAAGAATATGAGGCATTCTGATAATACTCTTAATGAATACAGTTAATGATTAATTAGTTCCAGAAAGGTAACTAGAATTGGGGTAAGGTGGCCAGAGAAGTTTGTAATCTTGTCTTTATTCTAAAGTTTTACCATTAAAATATGCAAATAAATTAATTTGTACAAATTACTTTTCCAAGAAAATTCATGAAGTTGTACTAGTAATACTCCCAACAAAGCTGCACGAAGTACAAACAAGCATATTAGCTTGTGTAAAAAAAAAAAAACTGACACAGTTGGTAAGATCAGAAATTTCTGGGATTTAGTTTAGATAGGAACCTAAAGAAATTAGTATGTAGCTTGGTTTTGTGTTACAGAAAAAGATTGGCAAAGAACCTAAGAGCATTGTGTTTTCCACAATTAAATATGAGCTTAAGTCTGCTGGTAACCTTTCCAAATCCAAAGCTCATAAGGAAAGAACAGTTACTTTGCTAACCGAGTAAGCCATATTTTTAACAGAAGTTGTATCTGATAAAAGACCTATGTTTAAGCTATAAAATGCAACAAGAAAAAAGAAACACAGCATATGGAAGTGTTTCTACACCACTTCAAGTCAACAGAGACAATATTTTAAAAATAACCAGGAGAAATCTCCAGGATATTTCTGTTTTATTATCTCTGTTCTCTGCATTGCCATTTTGGATGACTTACACAAACTGGACATTACCAGAAAGAGAAGCCTACAAATGAAATTATGGCCATGCTCATTGGGTGTCCGATTTTTCTCATGTGGGGAAGCTGGGAAGGAGAGCCTTCCTGTGAGTCTGTGCCTTGGGGAGGGCTGTGCAGGTGACCTGGGACAAGGTTGGTGAGCAGAAGTAACCTCACTATGTAACCCCTAGAACCCAGAGAAGCTGGCTGTTTCCCCAGCTTCTGGGACAATTTAATTGCATTTCATCTATGGTTCCCATAGAGCAGATCTGTTGCCCTTAATAAAAACAAAATTTACCCTTTATAAAAAGGGCTAACTAGTCATGATTTGAGCAGTAACCACCCCCCACCAAAAAAAAAATACGTTAACTTTTGAGATTGAGAATCTTTGGTGCATTACATTTCTATCTTCTGGGCTATAACTTAGATAGCTCTTACCAGGAAAGACCATAGGCTCGAGGTGAAAAAGAAAAAGTCAGCCCCTTCAAAGAGCAAATGGGAAGCTGGTATTCAGCACTTCACGAGGTGGAGATTCCTTCTCCGTCTGTGAGTTGACCTCGTTCAGGCTCAGGCATGGCCAGGCCTGTGCATTCATATTCTCAAACCTCTCATGTGTTCTTGGGTTCGCAAAGCTGTGTGTGAGCCTCAATTGCTGCCCCGGTCTGCATAGCCATGTGAGGCTAGAGGAAGCTTGGCTGATCCGTAATGAATGCTCTGTGTTTTTAAAGCAGGGTGAAGTACGCGGGATTGTAATTCTGCTTTGAAGTTTTCTGTCTTCGTCTTTGTAGTGGATCAAAGCCTCTTTTTTTCTTTTTTTTTTTTTTTTTGTCTTTCCAGAACTCATATAAGCTCTTGATACAGTGCCCTCCTCTCAGTGTGTCCCTCTTTTCCCATTGCAAATCTCCTTGCAAGTCTCTTGGTTAGAATGATATCCACATTCTCCCTTCTACGGTTTCCCCTCTTTTTCTTCTGCCTTCATTTTCTCTCTCTCCCTCCTTTTCTTCTTTCTTTTCTTTCCTATTTCAGAGTCTCCCAGAAGCCCTTATGCTCAGAGCATAGAAGATAGCCACTGACTCAGAGTGTTCTTCAGTCTGATTTCTTGCTAGTAAAACAAGGACTACTGGTATTTTTTTCTCTTCTTTTAAAAAAGCAAAATCTGCATTGGAGAGAAAACTAGAGTGAATAAAGCCAGTGGAAATGGCTTCAGGAGTTGCTTTGAAAGCTGTCAGGGCTGTGAAACAAAGCATTTTAGTGTCTCTAAAAGGCTAGCGGACTAGTTCCTGGGCTATTTCTATGGTAGTGCCTAAATTTGTTTTCCTCCTAACACCAAATGTTACAGTGCCACAGTGCAGGCGCTTACCCCGGAATGTGACACCTGGGCAAGTTCTGGTGCCGAGGGTGGCTTTCACACACCTGTTTCTGGACGGCACAGACAGACACAATCCTGCCAGCCAGGCCCTGTTGCTGGTTGTTCAGCTTTAGATCTTGACGTACAACCCCTCTGGGCTAGCAAACCTGCCATCTAGGTACACTAACACACACATAAACATTTAAATTAAGATCTTAAAACCTTAAAACAAACAGTTTTCAGAAAATAGAGGATCTTAGAGGTGGCCATTTAGAAAATTAATGCAAAAACACCATCTGGTCGACCTGGAATCTAGGAAAATGCTGCGGTCTGCAGAGAGACTATCTGCCACTAGGTCCGTTTGCTTCTGCCTGATTGTCAGGCAGATCTTTCACTGAACCACATCCGGTTTCTTCATTTCTTGTGCTTCCTTTCCAGGTCTTGAACAAGGTGTTAGTAAAAAGACCCTTTCTCTCACTGTAGTTGTCTTGCTTAAGTGTCTGTTTCCTCACATGGACATCTGGTTTTCTACAGATCCCCAGAGTGTTCATTCAGCAAACACTGCAACAGTGTCAGACCGGGTGCCACACCCTGCAGGGGACATCACTGTGAACAAGGGGCTGTCCCACTCCTTCAACAGGAATATCATTCGAGGGAGGGATAAGAAAGTTTAAATAACAAAGTTGGCATGGAGAAAGTGCAGAGACTGTGGGTCAGGAGGGAACATGTACATCTCATTTCCTCTGTTCGTGTCTTGGAGGGTACCTTGTGTTCCGCTTGCCCGGGCTGCTGGCTCTTGCTGCTCTCTGGAAAGAGATGGTACCAGCCGACTCTCGCCGTGTCTACTGGTGACTGTCTGTGGACTGACACGGGGATCCTCCATCACACACCCACCCCTGAGCTCTCAAAGCATTACCTGGAATGTTCCTTCCTCCCTTTCAAATCATGCCAAGGAAAGGATCTTGAGATTACATATTCAAGTTCATTGCGATCACAGTCCTCATCGTGGTTTGCATTTTTAATGAAAGCGAAGAAAGCCTACTTAAAATCAGCAGAATTCCTACTGAAGATGTGGTATATAGTGAGGACTGATGGCGTGCTATGTGGCAGGTGCTACATAGCACCTTATACTTGTCACTGCATGTGATCTTCCCAGAAAGTTCGAGAACTAACAACCCCTGTCCCCATTTCACACAGGAGGAATCTGAGGCACAGTGAGATTAGCTGACCTGTCTATGGTCACAGAATTTTCAGTCTCTAGCCAAGTCTTTTTCATTCTATGCAACATAACCCCCAGATACAGGGCCTGCAAACAGACTGGTCAGGCCTTTGCAGTCTGTCCAGCAGACATAGCAAATGGGCGTGCAAGTTCCTTCATAAAAACAGACGGCAATGGTCAAACAGTTTCTGTCAGGTTTTGGGTGTACTTTCTTTACTCTTTTTGGAATCTGCTTTCTTTTCTCTTTCTGCTGGGCCACATTTCCTTTGCTTCCACAGCAGCCTGGGTTGTGTCTCCTGGCCAAAGCTAAAGTCAAGGAAAGAAAATTTAAAAACAGAAAACTACAACTGCATTCTTAAGCAGTCAGTCAACCGGATTGTGGACTTAACATAGACTAGAGTGGGCCAACTCCTGACTTTCACTGCACTTGCTCCAGTTTCTCTGATGAAATGAGGCACTCCATGGATTACACTGAGCATGGCTCCCATGCTTGATCAGTCTTTAGGAATAGTTCAGCTTTCACCTCCTGACCAAGGGTGCATCTTTATGTCTGGCTGTCTGGGTTCTTGCTCCTTCCCCATCAGATATAAGGACATAAGGATTATATCTGTTTCTTCATATGTACTCCACCACCATCATGGTAGATTTCGTAAGAACTGAGTGATAAGCAGTGTCAGAAGTAACTAGAAAAGAAAGATGAATTCCAGTGGAAGAGGAGAGGGGAATTACATCTGGACTGTGAGTTCCACAAGGAAGGAACTGTGCTTCCAAGCTCCTAGCAAAGGTCAGTACTCTCTCTAGATAAATGGATATATGAGAGAGATTATTTTTAGAGTCTATGTGGCCTAGAAAATAAATAGGACATCTATGGGACAGAGGCTGAAATCTGCTTGGCCCTCTATTCTGATCTATAAAAGATATCAAATTTCCACCTTTGATGTCATTTCCAAATGAGTTGCCCATTATTTTATGAGTGCTAAAGCATTAATTTATTAAACACAGATATTGATAAAATGCAATGAAAAATTAAGCTTTCTCCATGTCATTTTACTTTGTAAAATACCACTGGCAGCTTCACAAGTGCTAGGGAGACAAACTCGTCAAGATCTTCGAGGCCTAACTTTCAGCCCTCTCAGAACATGAGCATGTGGCCCTACGTTGGGCCAGTGCCAAACTGTCAGCTATCATTTATTTCTCCCAGATGTTTGTAAGTTTCTTGTCTGAAATACACAACAATCATGCTATTTTCCAACAAGCCTGGTGTTGCTCTAGCTCAGTTTTAATTTTAAAACTGTGAATCCATATTCAAAATAACAGTAGCATATCTTTTCTTTGCTCAACCCCTCCCTGTTTAATTTTCAAAAGACAGCAGGGTTTCCTGCCCTGAACAATTCTCTATAAATAGTGTTGTGTGTGTGTTTGTATGTGTGTGTACCTGCCTCTAAATACATGCACACACAGAGAGAGACACACACACACATGCAGGCACACGCACATACACACACATACACACACACACACACGTCTTTTGCATGAAAGGAAATACAAAGTACCTGTCCTCCTTTCAGGAATCCCAGCCAGACACACCTATGAGACTAAGTCATTTGTGAGAACATCAGCCCACCAATGCAGTACGGCTAAGCATCCAACATTCTGCTCCCATCACAAAGAGTTTAATTTTTAAGTCTGTATCTCAGTTACGCTCTATAGACTGACTGTACTCCATAGCAGAATAGTTATATATCCATTTGTGTGCTGAATAGTATGTATGTGTAGTTTCCACCAGGACCCCGGAATACAGTTCTGAGCAAGGTGTTTGTGCTCCTTGCCCTTTTCATGTTTACATTACCCCATCCCCCAAAACATCACAATGAATATCTATGGTGATTCAAAGCGATCAAAGAAAATCTTGCCTCATCAAATTCTTGACAACCTTTCCAGTTTATGCTTAATGCTTTAAGCTGTAAAATCAACCTTCCTGTTCCAAAGAATACCTCCAAATCCTTGCTCTATCCTCTCTCAAAAATCCATGAATTTGGATCACACATTTATTATTAAGTAAGGGTGCCGGGAATTATTTTACTCTTCACGCTTTGCGCTCCCTGGGAACACGCTGAATCGCCTTCTTAAGTTGGCAGGGAAGCATGCGAGGGTAAGTCTTCACGCAAACGTTATCGAGAGCCAGAAGCCACACATTTCCAAAGCGTAAATATGCGGCCAGTGTCTGGGGCCTGAGATTCCGCACCGTGAGAGAGTGTTAAAATAAAATAAGGTTGACAGGACCACTCCATCAGAAACAGGCAATGAATTAGATGTTATGAAATGCTTATAAGCCTGGGGAGCAAGGTGCTCAAAGACAATTACCAACTAAACAGTTCATTAATGAAATAATGATTAATTATAATTACTAATTAAAATACAGGATTATACTGTTGGTTTTGAGCATTAATGGGAGTAATGACATTACCATTTTTAATGGAATTCCAGGGATGGAAATTATAACAACTCACAGAAAAGATATGGCTTGTGACTATGGTTAGGAGTTACTGTTAAACCCAAGGGCATGGAATTTTCCCTGCTGGTGAACTTAAGTTAAGTAAGTTTAATGCAGTGTAATTTAATTACTAAGCATAGTTTTCTTCTCAGTGGGAAGAAATACCAGGTTTATGCTTTAAAGAACAAAAAAGAAGAATGTAAATAGCTATGGGTAATGGTTGGATACTAGAAAAAAATCAAAGACCATTTAGCTGTCTTTTGCATAATATTTGAGGGTAGTTGTGTCTTTGCTTATTTGTAAATTTTATTTAATTAATGCCTTGAGAATTAACAGCAAAGTATCCAATGTAGACAAGGACCATAGTAATGTTGAGTATATCAAGAAAGTGAGTTTCCTTAGAAAGCCTGTCTCCACTGAATAATTAATGCACAGGCATTTTCGTAAATGTCAAATTCCCATAAGAAGTAGAAACTTGGCCCTCAGTAATAAACCATTTAGGCGTCATTAAATCTAAGTATCATTTTTAAACTGCTCACAATGGCATAATGCAGTATGTGTGCTGCAGTTGCAATGTAAAAGTGCCCAGTTGTTGGCTTTGGGGTGGCTGGAATTACCCCCAAAGGTGCTGTCACCGCTCAGTCTGACTCAGAGTTAACTCCGAGGAAGGATCCATTTCCTTTCATAAGTCCAGCTAACCCTTGACTGTTACTCAAAAACAAGGAGGAATCAGACCCTGTTTAGGACTCTCTCCTATGGCTCACTATTGGCCTTTTGGATTGTATGACTCTTTCTTGTGAGAAGCTGTCATTGTTGGATAGTGAGCAGCATCCCTGGGTTTGACCACTAAATGCCAGTAGCGCTTGCACACCTCCAGTTGTGTAAATCAAATGTGTACCCAGCCTTGCCTAATGGCTCCTGGGGAAGGGTCTCAATGGAAGGGACTTTCTGGCGTACAGCTTTTGCTACATAATTTTCATGTAGAGAGCTGGGACACCAAGGCCTTTTTCCCAGAAAGTGGCTTTATTTGTGCTGGCACTGACTCAGAGGTTTAGAATCTAAAGGCTGAGTGTGGAACATGACATATTTACACCCATTTATAAAATTTTGTGTCTTTAGCTCCCTTATGTGGGCATATACTAACATTTTACAGTCTGTTTGGTTATGATTTATGTTACAGAGCTATCTGAGAACTACATCTGTGTACACAGAAGCTGGTATCACTACATTTAAAAAAATTCCCACCCCAACATGTTGGCAGAGACCCTACCATATTCCTCCACTTCGATGCGGGGATCCCTCCCTATTTTGGGTCAAAGAGCATCATTCCAGTTCAGAAGTTTATCTGGCTGTTTTTCTTTTAGTCATTGTCTCAATGAGGCTGGAGAAAGAATTTATAATCAAGGGAGCCAGGCAAGGCAGGATCAAACAGGTTTCCCAAATCAGGAGTCAAATACCCATGGGGGTTTTGAATCCCCTGAGAGTTGAAAGCCATTCTCTAAATAGTTCCCCAGGTTCCCAACCTTTCCTGGTTTGGGTGGGAACATTAGCAGTTTTCCTCATTGGATCTGTAATCTCCTCTATGATCTTTCCCTCAGGACCTATCTGTAGATCACAGTTACCTAACCAAAATTAGGTTAAATTTTTCACAAATCCCTCCCTTGGAAGCCAGTAGATAATCTAAGGTCAAGCAGTTTTGGTAGATGGTAGCACATATTTTGGTCTGTTGTTTGGGTAACAAGTGAAGAGCTTTGGCAATTTCAGTAGTTCTAATTTCTAAAACTGCTTACAGTCTAATTTTTCAGTTTAGCATATAAGTGGAGATACAGTAGCCCATAACCCATTCTCTGCCTAGGTGAAAGGAGCATAATACTGAATTCTAAATTCAGGAGCCATTCATTGTCTTTCCAATTACCATTTTGAAGGGTTCTATTGTTTTCTCTGGGTCTCCTGTTCCTGTGCACTTGGACTCCTAGATATTGTCCCCTGGCAAGTGGGAGTAGAAAAATAAAAATGGATGGATTGTCCCTATTACAAAAGACCCTGACTAGTTTTGGGGGAAGTACAGAGCATGCAGTTCTTCCACGTGTCCAATACAATCCACCCGGGGTCTGCCATTCAATGTCCACATGGACACTCCCAGAACCTCCTTAGGTGAGAAAAGTTGGACAAAGAGTGATGGTCATGTTCAAAGTGGTCAGGGGAGCCCTGCTGTTGGTTCTTCCAGGTGAGCTGTAGGGCCTCTGACCCAGACATGTTAGCCTCCTACAGAGACGCTGAACTGCCCTCCCCACCTGGTAAGATAGTTTCTTCCAGGTATTGATGTCTAAAGAAGCCAAACCCCTGAGGTAGAAATGGGGCACTCTGTGCCAGTATAAGGAAGGCTCATGGGGTTCTAACTCTCTAGTTTCCCCTGAGCATTTATCCCACATATTGGTCCCCCACATACTTAACAAAAAGAGACTATTACAGTCTGGGCTACAGCCTCTGCTAGGGTTATGGCAAAAAGCAGGGCTGGAGACCAAATGCAGTTGAAAGAAAGGGGTTGCAGGACATTACACATAGCCACAAAAAGGACACTGTCCTTCTATGTTGCCAGTAGACACTGTCCTCAGATTTCTACCATGTGTAGACTAATCAGCCTCTGGCGTGATTAGAGCAGAGCTGTTGTCTTTCAACAGTGTTCCCCAGGTCGAGGTCTGCTTCCTTTGGATTGTCTGCTTGCATAGCGCTGATAAGTTAGGGATGCACTCCCAGTCCCAAGATGTTGACTCTACTTTGCTGTAGTTAATTCAGGGGACTAATTCAGAATAAGAGTGAATGGGTCTGTCATGGTTTATGTCAGTGGCCCCCAAGCCTCATGAATTATGGACTTGACCAAATCTAGTGTTTGTGATTGGTTCATTGTCTAGTGCTTGGATTGGTGGTGTGAGTGCTACACCCACCTAGGGGTGGAGCCAGGATACGATGTAATGGCAGGAAGAAGGTGTGTCTCCCTCTTTTGCTGGTTCATACCTTGCTGTTTGCAGTGGCCATGAATGGCTGTCCAACCATACCACACCATGCCTTAGAGCCAAACGAGTATGGACTGAAACCTCCAAGAAATGTAAGAAATAAACCTTTCCTTCCTTCATTTTAGGTGTTGGGTATTTTGTCCCAGCAACAAGTAAAAGTAACCAAGACAGGGTCTCTCCAAAGAGGTTTCAGGGTTTAGACATTCCATTCTTTCACCTACACAGTATCCAGTGAAAGACTGAGTATCTGTTATCAAACTCAGAAGCAGTGTTCCTTAACTCACTGGTATTGAGTGGCAAAGGCTGAGCCTAACGCTTGCATCTACTGTCTTAGAATAAGGTTCCCAAGCTCCTCTAAATCCACTCTTAGGCCCTCAATGAGCGGATGGGGCTTCATATAGAGCATTTCAAAAGGGGAAAGCCTAAAGGGTCGTCAGGCAGGGTTACTAAAGGTGGCTGGAGACCTGGGAAACTGAATGTCCTTGGCATGAAGTGCTCCCCAGGTCCCAGCTGCACAAAGTGATTTTAACTGTAACAACCACAACCCTGACGCATAGGGTAGAAGAGGGCGGCAGCCTAGGGTGAAATAATTAAGACAGAGGCACCCCTGTTTATGTCCTTCGATAGAAAAGACAGGACAGCAGTTTCTCACAATCCACACCCCCCCATATCTTTGTATTCTTCTCTCCAAACTCTGTGACCAGAAGTTCATTCTCTATGTTGTGTTCCTTCATCTGGAGCACGTTACCAGATAAGGTGGGGGAGATTGTTTGGTAAGGGCAGTCTCTAGAAAGGATAAAGTTTAAAGCACGTGTGACCAAGACATGAGCACTGGAATGGAAAGGACAGTTGTAACCAGTGGGCTCTTAGACCTATCTCCTGGTGTGGCTGGACACTGCCATCAGAAGTTAGCTACTGGAGCCCCGTGTTTAGCCTGCATTACTATAACTTTGTATCTCTGATTGTGCTTTTCTGCTGGGTGTTTAAAACAAAGTCAAAGTGAGACCATTGTTAATCAAAATTAACTTTTTTTTTTTTTTGCCAAATACCGAAGTCAGCTAAGGCTTCCAGGGTTTATTTGTGGGACCATGTATAGAGCTCCTTCAGCAGTTCTGTCAGTGTTAGCCACCAGATGAGTCACAGTCTTGCTTGATCATGTAACTTCCCATAGAAGCACAGCAGATATATCTGTCTTTAGTGACCTTGCTTTTTAACACACTGTACCTCAGCTGGTTTCTGTGCTTTGGTGTCTAACAATCTCCTTGCTCAAGAGACTGATTAACTTACCAAAGTTGTAGGATCTTGTAGGCTAGGTCTCCTATCCTGGGTCTTTGTTGATGTTGGAGAGCCAGGACGAAAATATCGGCTGTCCTTTTAGCCTAGTAACCTTTTTGACTTTGGTCCTAAACCTCAGGAAATCAGTTAAGGCAGCATTATAGTGAGACTAGTAGGTTTAATCTCATAGTCTTGTCTAGATATCAAGCACTTTGAAATATATAGTATAACCAGGGAACTGTTGTTTCTTACCAATTGTGTTTGTTTTAGAAGTTGAACACCTGCCAAATATTAACAGATAACAGTTATAAAGTTTTATAAAGGCACCTGGAGATCAAGGACAACATAACACATTATAACTATAATCACAATATCATTATATGAGAACCATTCAGTTTTTGTTATTATTTCTGAAACATATTTAAATTTTTATCTTAGTATCATAAACTTGTCAGGCCCACAACCTCCAAGTGAAGGCTTGAATAAAAGAGACAAGTGGTATGGTTTTAACCCTCTAGCAGAAGTAGAGATTCTCTGGGGACTGAGACAACTTCTCTGGGCAGCCTGTATTTATCTGGTTTCAAACAAAGGGAGAGGGTACTGAGGAAAACAATGGTAAAGAGCAGGACCTTGGGAGTCAATTCAAAGACTTCTCCAAGCAGTAAATTATGCTAACTAGGAGAACTATATTATCTCCAGCTTCACATTCACCAGAGGAGTGAGACACCTGGCTACAGTCTCTATTTAGTTAATTGGGGTTGGAGCCAGGTGTCTTCAACTGTGGCTTTATCATGCCCTTTGAGGCATCAGGGCATCACAGGCTACTACAGCCTCAGCTGGGAACAGTGATTCATAAAGGTTCACTTACTATGAATCTGCTGCCCATCTACAGAACAGGAGCCCAGGCCTGGGACAGACTCACAAGTAAATATAGAGAGCCAATTGATTAATGTTAGATTCTGCTCAGAGACGCTTCATAGTGGTCTCCATTATCTTAGTACAAAATGACTTTGTAGTTGGTTGTCTTTATCTAATTGCAGTATATCAAATGAAACTTTTACCTATCTTATCTTTTAATCAATTTCTGTTAACAGAGTGATATTTAAGTGGAATGTGCTTACTTGTTTTACAGATATACTTTATAGGTCATTTAGGTAATTAGTGTCTGATCTCTAATTATTATGACATTGTTGTAACTATACATGGTGTAGACATATCAAACTGTCTTAACACAGGGCCCGAGGATGTAGCTCAGTGGCCCAGCACCTGCCTGGCAAGTGCAAGGTACTTAGCCTGATTCCTTTTACCAAAAACAAAACCCCAAAAACAAGCAAACAAACAAATAAAACTGTCATAACATGATTATATAACATTCATATAAACATAAGCCTGAAAAAGTCTTTCAACATGAATGACTCTGGTTTGGAAGTTACCAGCGTGATGTCTTTCTCAAGTCCTGCGTCTTAAAAAGACCTATACATTTAGGGAAACCATAAAGTTATTTAACATACCATGAGGTTTGCAATAATTGGTATCAGAGCTATATAGAAATCTTTATATATACTTACTTAGATTTTACTCCTAAGGCAAAATTTAGATTTAGATTTTTTTAACAGCTTTGTACAGATTTCTTGTCAATTCTGTATTGCCAATAATTAAAGGACATGTTTAGAACTCTTACAAACTTAGGAAACAGTGTTAATGACCACCTACAGACTTACTACCCAATATAAGTGTATCTCATTTATATAATAACAAAGTGTTTATTTAATCAAAGCCAATAATGTAAATTAACTATGAGCATCTGACTGAAAATCTTACTGTCTTAGGGAAAGAGAGCTTGGTCTTCTAACCAGGTTAAGTGTATCATAATAATTTATTTAATAGCTGTTGGGATATGGCATTGTAAGGTCCTGGGAAAACTGGACAGGCGTCCATTACTGGAGGAACTGAACAAACTTTGGTTTAGGCAGCTGTTCTTTCAAACTGAGAGGAGTTTTATCCAGTGGCTCCCCAAGTTCAACGGGTTCTCACTTAGATACCTTAACAATTGCTTTAAATGACTCATCATGGCAGTTAACATTGTAAGCTATTTTATATTTTATCTTTGACCAAGGAAAAACTCTTAAAGTTAGTGCACACAGACAATAGTAAGCATTGCATTTATGAAATTAATTTTGGACATAATCTTGGTTACTTGGTTATCTAACAATCTGGAGAAAACATCACCAAGCTTTAAAACATCTTTATTCCTATCAACTGATTTAAATTAGTCTGCTGTGTAGCAGACATCTGAGCTAATATCATACATGTTTACTTATCTAGAAGGCAACCTATATAGAACATATAATTTAAGATTCAAATGGAGAAACATACACAGTGTAAATCATATGTAATCTTTATGTCCTTAGGGCCTCTATTTGTTAGTCCCATGTGATGCTGAAATCTCTTATCCCTCACCCTGTAATCTCAGAAGTGGACTTAGATTTTTTTCTTCCTTTCTTTCTTTTTTTGATTTTTGGTACGGGCAATCGAACTTATGGCCTCACACTTGCCTGGCAGATGTTGTGCCGCTGAGCTATATCCCCAGGCTGGACTTAACTATTTCTAAAACCCTAGGTAACTTTTCTTCATGTGGGAAGCCAAAAGAGCCAAATAAATAAATAAATAAACAAATAAAATTGCTTTCAGTACCTTAAAGCAATGAACAAAAAAGACAAACACATAAGAAATTACTTTAAATCAGAATGCACTCTTAGAAGTATTAGCCAAGTTTCACTTCAGCTACAATAATCTGTTGTAGATTCAATATACATGAACTGGTCAGAACTTTTGGGGGTAACCCCTTAGCATAGACACTTCTTACCATGAAGTAATACCAGTAAGGAAGTGGGAGAGGAAAACCTCTTACTAGAGACTTAAAACTAGAAAGAGGGTGAGAAGGGAGAGCCTTGAGGTATTGTCTTTCCATTTTCTAATTTCGTTTTAGAGGAAAAAAATCAACTTTTATTTTATTTTTTATTTTTTTAGTACCGGGGATTGAACTCATGACCTTGCGCTTACCAGGCAGGTGCCTACACCACTGAGCTAAATCCCCCATCCTTAACTTTTAATTTAACTGTAGATCACATACCAAGGAAACCAGAGGCCAAGAGCCCCCACCTCTCCACCTGGTGGGAGGCCCTAGGCTCTTCCACTCTTCAGCTCCTTACCTTTTTGGTAAACAACAGAAAAAAGTTAAAGGGGTCTGAGTTGTTCCCTTTTTTATTTTTAGCTCAACTTTTGATTTAAGATGATTCCTCTATAATTTTGGTTATACTTTTCTTCTTTTTCTTTTGGTCTCAGATTGTTACAATTTTTAATAGGACTGGTGTCAACAGACTTTCCAGTAACCTTGGATTAGTACTCTTCTGTTAACAACTACAGAAAACAGAGAAGAGAGCAAGTTAACCATAATTGTAGTTCAAGAATTTACAACCCATAAGAAGTGTTTTCAGCAGATTAATAAATAAAAAATACCAACATAAATTGGAAGCCAAAAGTCAATTTATTAATAGTGAAGATTTGTGATAATGGGCTCTTACTGTGACTCTGGCTTGGCTCCCCCAGTATGAACATGTTGTGACTGACTCTGTTTTCACTGGGCAGAGGCAGTTGTGTCTAATTTTCTCCCGAGCTGAGGAAAATGGAGGTCTTTCTCCCCTCAGGAAGCTGTGGCCAGGCCATGGCACCAGCAACTGGGCCCCTCTACGCCTGTGCCAGCTCCGGTCTAGAAGAAGCCATCAGCCTGGAGTGTTGGGAGTGACCAGCTGGGGATGGGATTCCAGAAGATCCATGTACAGAAGGCATCCAGAGTCCTTTCTTGTTAAGTCCCCAAGTTTTTAGGGGAAAAAAGAAAACTGGTCCCTGTCACCAACACGGGTGTAGTTTCTTTCCTCCAAAGACCTCGATCTTTTATTATTAAACAAATCCAGTCAACAACTGACATACCTAGTCCTTGTCTGACCCGACCTTTGGCCAGAAGACTGTTGGGGTGAGGGTGGGGGTTGTGGCCAATTGAAGCCACGATACTTTATCACGTTAGCTTTCTTTTTGTTTTTCACCCAAGTCCTTAATGTCGGTCCAAAGCGACTATCAGGGGTGTTTAATTCCCTGAGCTTCTTGATTTCCAAACCTGCCCTAACTGGGAAGCACATTTGTTTCTCATTCAGAAACAAAAGGCTGAGACTCAATCTCCAGTGCACTAAGATGTGTCACCGTCGGTTCTCCAAGCCTGAGACTCAGTCTCTGGTATACTGAGATGTCTTGCCAATAGTCATGTAAGGAAATTGGTCAGCATGCCTGGGGTCCCCTGCAACAACCCCGAACACTTGGCTAATTATCTTCTTATGCAGTGAGCCTTCAGCAGGCCATTGCACCCCAAATGTCAGCCAATCAATTTCACAGAAAGTCCAGAGCTTTCCAGGAGTCAGCTTAACACCACGGTCACTTCAGTATCCTTTTTAGGAATTGTTTAACACACACGAGGGCAGTCAGTTTACTCTGCTTTTCACCTATTTCCTCCCCCTAACAGACAACTTTCACACACAAGAGAAGAAGAGATAGGGAGGAGTCACACTCTCCTTTGTCCACCTATAGCTGCTCTCCTCATGGGGACATTTCAGGTGACTGGTAGCATTGGCTGAGCTCCCAGGGGCTATCTTTGCCCTTAGCCTTATGAGGATCATCATGGAACCACAGATTACTACTGAACACTTGCTTTCCACTGGACACTGTGGTCAGACCAGAGCCTTCCTGCTGTGTGTCTCATTCACACGCAAACACAGGGCACTAACTCGCTGCCAGGCACCAAGCACCTTGGGGCTACAGTTTGATTCTTTGTGAAGCTACTTGGGCAACTGCAGTCCTCAAGTCTGCTGTCCAGTTTCTGAGAGTTGTGCTTTCAGTTTCAAGGAAACTCACTCCTGCAACTCTAGGAGGTGATCAGTTTCCCTTTCTGCCTCTTAAATGGAACCCAGGTCTTACCAAACCTGGTGGCGGCACTCCTGAGCTCATCCCTGGGGCTCTGGGTTCCACCGTGTGTCTGGAGCTCTTGCACTTGCTGGGACTGACCTTGTGATCCTCCTACCTCGGCCTCCCAGGGTGCTGGGATTCCAGGTGTGCACTATGAAGGCCGCTGTGTCTTGTTCTTAAAAAGTAAGAATTTCTGTTTATGGGTCAAAACATTGCCATCACAGTGGCATTTAGTGTGTCACTAAAGTGAGGACTGCTACTCTGGGGACGCAGTGCTGCTTTGTCATCCCATCCATGCACAAATGATTCTTCTTCTCCTTTATGCACCAAACCTACTGGTGCTGTGAGCAACCCACCATTGTCTTGAACTTCAAGGAATGCAGTGAGTCACCAAGCTCTGTTCTCTTCTTGCCTAGCTCCTTTTCTCCCTCCTTTCTTTCCTTCTCTTCTTTTTTTCCCTCTCCCTCTCTTCTCTTCCCCCTCTTCCTTCTCTTTCCCTGAAAATACTATGGGGTAGGGGGACACCATGAATGCACCCCTCTGAGAAAATTTTTCTGGGAATGTTTGTGAAGTTTGAAAACAAATCTCAGAGGTTTTTTTTTTAATTATTATAGGACATAGATTTGATTTCTTGATTTTAAAAGCACACTTTTAATTCTGTGTGGGCAGGCAGGATGCCCACACATGGACTAATAAAAGAAACATGAAACTATTTGGAGCATCAGTGTGTCTACATAAAAGCAGAAACTGATTTGTCTAATGACTTTTCTCTCTTTGACTTTTAATTGAATCAAAATAAGCAGTTATTTCTTGGCACTTCATAGCCATCGCCTCTGCATTCTGTTAAAATACAGCGGAAGCGATGTGCTCGATGCAGATGTGTTGTCAGCGGGGGGCAGCGGTGAAAAAGAGTGTCCTTGAGGTTGTTGACTCCATGTGGCACCGTCACGGGGCACACTGTGTTTCTCGGTGAGAAGCCGAGATTGGTCTGTTACTGATGATCCGAGGGGTTCTGATTTCATCTGGAAACAACAGGTTCACCTTTGCCTGCCCACAAGTCACGCTCTGGCTGGAGAGCAGGCCATTATAAGTATGGTCACTTTCCAGTATTCCACTTTGAACAAACACGTTTTAAATTAAGCAGCCAAACACAGTTCAGGAATCCGAACCAGCAAATGAAAAATCTACTTGGCTCAAAACCTGAGTAAGTCTTATTCATTCAGAGAGTAGGAAGCTTACATGTGCTAATTACCAAAACTACTAATTAGCTTTAATTATAAGCTTGGAAGGAAGTTTAAGTGTGTTGCATTTGATAGTACTGTTGACCTTTTCAGTGTACTTGGTGGGGAGGAGGAGGCTGTAGAAGCCGAAGGGAGGTGTGATAAAATTCATCCGAGAACAATTAATTTAGTCTTCTGATGAATATGCTATAAATTAGCACATCTGTGCAAATCAGGACATAAAGGCCCTTTAATAGAGCTTCACCAGTGTCAACTCTGAGTATTCCAGCCAGCCAAGAAAATGTACTCATTCGACGTGTTATTTTTATTCTGTTCCTGTTATAAACCAAGTGACAGGCTGGGTCTGGCCAGATAGATGCTGTTATATGTAAATCATAAATAAAACAAATTCTGGATTGACTGATGTTGAAGACTCACAGAGAGAATATCTTCTCCTGAGATGCTCAGAACCTGTCTCGTGCTAAGGGCTGGGAGTACTGTCCTGTCAGCCTCTCACGCAAGGGCTCAAGCCCCTCGTCTGCTGTGGTGGGAGGCTCCAAGATGTTTTTCCAGGGCAAAGCAGCTCCTCATCTCCACTAATACAGATGATGACAGCTTGCTGGGATCACTGGTGAGGCATTTCAAACCCCACCTTCCCCTCCTCATCTAAGGAGCTTCCTCGTAAGCCCAGAAGAGACCCAGGAGTGCTTGCTTGTAAACTCTTAAGTTTCTCTATCCTCCAGCCTTGAAAGTTCTTTGGTTTGTCTCTAATCTCTTCGTGCTGATGTACCCCCTAGTAACCACCAGAGGGATCCCATATAATGTGATAAAATTATAATCAACATAGAGGGATCCCATCTCGCCAGCATGTGACAGCCTACAAGGCCGGGCCTTGCTCTGGCAACGCAGAACGAGGAACAAAGAATGAACATTGTAAAAGGAGGCTTTGCTTGGCAGCTTCAGAAAAGGGATCTCCAAAGATGGAGAGAGAAATCTGCAGACAAAGGGATCTGCAGGTCAGTCCTGCCCTTCTCCTGGAAACAAGCCAAACAAACACAACAGACCTAGCCATTAGAAAGAAAGTCCTATAGTGAGTGGAATCAGACCTTACTTGTTTCTAAACCTGTTTTTGGAATTTGAACACCAAATATAATAAGATCTAGTTATAGGAACTGGAGTATTTTTCCATTTTTAAAGTAGATTTGTATATTGTATAAAAGAAGAGGAAATCAAAATGTGCTCTAAATTAGTTCACTGAGTGCCTTAAACTGTTAGAAATATATTCTTTCCCAGTTCTGGAGGCCAGCAATCTGACATCAAGGAGTCAGCATGGTTAGGTGTTCTAAACTGCTCTTCAGTTTTGGGAATGCTCCCACAACACTCTGGGGGAGGACCCTTCCTTTCTGTTTCTGGTCTGGTGGCTGGGGGCAGCTCTTGGCATCCCTGGTACATCACTCTTCTTTCTGCCTCCATCTCCATGTGATGCTTTTCTGCGGATACTTGTATGTGCCCAAATCTCTCTCTGCTTCTAAGAAAACCAGTCATTGGACCAGGGCATACTGTAACCCAGCATCACCTCATCTTACTTGTTACGTCTCCTCACACTCTATTTCCAAATAGTCTCACATTCTGAGATTCCAGATGGACATGAATTTTTTGATGACACTCTTCAATCCAATATATACTCCTTAACTATTTAAAACAAAGCAAAATAAAATAGTAACAAAAAAAGCAGACAAACAGAATAGCCAGGCATGTTGGTACATGCCTATCATCCCAGCACTCCAGAGGCTGAAGCAAGAGGATCGCTGTAAGTTCAAGTTCAGTTGACGCTATGTGGTGAGTTCAAGGCCAGTCTGGTGTATGTAATGAGACCTGTCTGAAAAAAAACTAAAACAACTGCAACAACAACAAAGTAAAAATAAATTTCAGCCATGACACAAAGCACCTTGTGCTAACATGATTTCCAGTCATAGGACTATGACTGGAAAGTCATAGGACCATAGGAAAGTCATAGGACCATTATCATCACCTGGAGAACGATACTTTCACCACCCCCTTTAGTATCCTTTCCGCTTACTAGTTTCTTGAACACAACGCCACTCCTCAGAGCTGTTAGAAATCTCGCATTGTGTCTTTTTCAGTGGTTTCTGTGTGTGAGTGTGTATTGCACATAGAACACCAAAAAACATTATTTCCACCTTGCAGTCCCTTTGCCCCTAATTTTATTGCCTTCAACTGTCAGGTTTTATAGATTATCCTTGAGTTTATTGGGCCAAATCAATGTCATTAAAGCTCAGGCGATCTTTGCTTATCCCTGTTCTTAATACATGCCTGGATGTGCTAACACCAACCGAAATTCCACATCGGCCCAGCAGAAAGCTGTATGTCCAGGTCAAACATGCTCTAGTGAGATGGCGAGTAGCATACAGACAAACCAGGGAACAAGTGTTAACAGAACAGGAAGAAGGAAGTGAGACAGGAGCTCAGGAAGAGCATAGTTTGCAGGACATGAGCTTTACCATACAGTAGAACATGGTGCCACCCGCAGAGTTGAGATGGTAGGAGGAGGTCACCCCAAGGCTTGTGGGAGAGCCACTAGCTCCAAGCAAGGGGAGCCCCAAAGAGCCATCCCTTCCAGCCTTCTTGTACCAGAGTCCTTTGTACAATACTCACACTGAGAAGACTTCTACCCCTGCCTGAACTCAAGTGCGCTGGCCCCACTTCAAAGTGTGTTGTTCACTTCTGTTTCTAATTATATTATAAAATGTGGAGGGTGGATAACGGGGAGTTACTGCATAATGGGTGTGGGGTTTCCTTGAGGAATGTTGAATGAGTTCTAGAACTAGATAGTGGTGATAGCTGTACAACTGTGAGAGTGCACTAAATGCTGCTGAATTCTGTAGTTTAAAATAGTTCAATGGTGAATTTCATGTGTGTTTCACCATAATAACAATGAGATGTCTGTGAAGCCCAGCTGCTTAGGATGCTGAGGCAGTAGGATTATATGTTTGAGGTCAGCCTGGGAAATTTCAGTCCAGAATCAAAATAAAATGAAAGAGACCTAGGGATATAGCTCAGTGGTAGAGGACTTCTGAGTAAGAACCCCAGTATTACACAAAATTAACAATAATAATACTATTCTTCTTTCTGATCTTCCTACTAGGTCTCTACCTGCCCCTAAAACTAAACCTAAATATTAATTCCTCTTCTGTGGAGCTATATTTTTAATATTCTTTTCTCTTGCTTCTGTGGTCACCAGCAGAGTGACCACCCACCTCCCTCTACCTAATCTATGTTCTCCAACTAATCATCTGTGTCCCTCAGCTGTTCATCTTTGAAGTCCCTTATCCTGGATGCCTTCCACTGGGAATATCCCCTTCCCCTATTACTTTTTTGAAATTATTGTGCTAGTGCTGTGAACCTGACCAGCGTATTTTATGGGATCATCACTTATGCCCAGGGCTCAGCAGGCCATGGTCCTCACTTTAAGTCACTGTGCATCTTTAAACAAGCTATCAGCCTTTCTGAGTCTCCATTTCTTCAGCTGTGACATGAAAGACTAGATACGTTCTAACTCTCAAACATTATACCCTGTGCCTTGCTCTGGAGCTTGTTCCTGCTTAAGGCACCCAGGTGTACTCTGCTACTTAGCACCCCTGTTCCACTAGGAATTCTTACTGGCCGGGATTAAACTAGATCTCCCCCACCCCACTCCCAATGTGTGACGTGGATCTAATAGGCCAAATGAAGGATTTCACTGACTAAATCCTATCCCATTAGATATAGCACAGCATTCCAAAATGTAATTTTTTGTCTTCATTACATTATCTAACCTCCCACATTTTTCCTGTTTTGTGTGACACAGAAATCTGTATCAAGCAAGTCTCACACTCAAATTTTGGATGACAGGTAGGACTTCCTGATGTCCAGCTAGTGAGGGCTCCCTTCCCACACCCCAGACCTGCATCAATGGCTCCCTATGACTCTGCTATGTCTTAAACTGCCTTGAACTGAGACGAGATAGTCAGTGGAAAGAAGTCTGTTGTGAGCCTCTCTTTACCTTTTCTTAAGGCTTTCTAAGGAGTTTTGTTCTCTGTCTTGAGGTGGGAAGTGTACTTGTGTTCTAACGGTTCACATTTGATCTTCTATTGTTCTTACTGCTATTGTTTCTCCCGTAATGATTTAGGACAAGTAACTAGGGTGACATTCCCATGTCTCTGAGGTATTCTATACCCACATGTTTTATATATATATGATCTTCTAGTCTATAACGACTCATTGGAGAGCAGTAGTCACTATGGATAATGGGAAAGACAAGTGAACAAAAGTCACATTGGCTTGAAATGCCACCGTGAACCTGAAAGTGCTACCTTAAAATGCTTAAGGTAGCCATCACCAGCCTGGCTAGAGAGGTAGAAAAGAGCACAGGAAACAGCACACAACTTGGAAGATCAAGAGTTGGGTTAAATTCCCTCCTCTTGCCAGTTGTGTGGCTATAGCTAAGGTTTTGCTTCTCTGTGCTTCAATTACCTTATTTGAAAAATGAAGATTAAGCGAGGTTTAAATGAGTGCTATGTACTAAACATGGTACTTTGTGTGGTACTCTTTAAAGACCACTTCCTTCCCACAGAAAATTTGGGGACAGTCATCCCCCATATACCTGGTCTGGTGCTTGACTGCTCTTCGCCTTTCTTGTCACCAGCTCTGAGACAGTAGATTCACAGAGTGGGAAACCCCACACAGGGGTGCTGAGTCTTGGATTTCATGCTCCGGGCAGGCTTCTCCTGTTCTAGCTAGATGGAAAGGGCTCTGCCTCTCACTGAAGACAGACACAGCTTGGAAACAAGCCTACAGAAGAGTGTTGTCCCTGCTCGCCGCATGCTCCAGTCTACAGCAGGCTGCATTCACGTCTCTCCAACAGCAAGTGAGCAGGAGTCTGGAGAGAGTGCCCTGCCTGGAAGACTTTGTGTCCCTCCAGAACAATTGACCTTGACAATTCCCTCTGGCCTTTCTAGGATGGGTAACACCAAGAGTCACCTCCCTCTCCTGTTCCTGGAAGACAGTCAACAAAAAGGACCTCAAAAGAACAAAAGTGGCTGTGTCTCTGTTTTCATGGAAAAACCCAGCCAAGGGGGAGAAGAGGGTAACAACTTTTGACTCTGAAATGCTACAGTAGAGATAGCATGTGGCCTGCTAAATCTCTTCCACCTTGACCTCCCTACAACAGGCCCTTCTTGAATTTGAGGGCAGCCTTGAGACCTTCTTAGGGATCTGCAGTTTCTGCACAGCAGTTAGTAAAAATCTGCTGTTCAAATAGGAACCCAGATTTCAAGGTCCCATTTCCCTCCCCAGTTTGCAGAGAACCATTTCATATCTCTTTGTGGTGAACTGAGGAAGAGGAGATGACCAGGATCCTGGGAATTTCAGGACATGATGCATGAAGATATACAAGGACAAAAGATGTCCCCTCATCTTTGGAACCTACCCTCTTCTCCTCCCTTTCCTGCTTTGGTAGGACACTCAGCACCTGAAGGAGCAGGAAGTACTTACTAAGTCCTCCTGTTTACATTCTCCACCTTCCTTCCATTCCTGGGCAGTATGCCCACTGACCCCAGAGTAGCAAGTGTGGTACCTGTCCTAGACCCATGGCCCCAGGAAAGGGTGTACATTTGGTTGTCCAGTAAACATCACATCTGAATATGGGAAGTACATTGGCTATTAATGGTGGTCCTTTGCACCTGAAATTAATTGTAGTTAAATCCACTTCAAAAATGCATCCTTTAACTCTGAACCAGGTAAAAGCCTGGGTCACTTAATGAGAATGACAATGACTGAAAAATCTGGCCCTGCCAACTTCCTTGAGCTTTGCAAAAATTTTGCTATAGCTTCTTTCTACCATAAAGCGGGTGTCGAGTGAAGACTGTGTGTGTGTTTATGATCGTTATGCTGTATTAAAGAGGCATGTTGATTTCCAGAATGAGAACAAGGATGTTGCATATTCCTCTACCTGCAAAGCAATTAAATTATTGTCTGACATGTTTACAGCTGCAGAACCAGTAATCAGCTTTTAGTCTGAGTAGCGGATGTGGCTTTATAATCCAGTGCTTTGCTGAGAGGTTCATATTTAGTATTTGCATTTGATAATTTAATTTAAATAATACTGAGCGAGCACAGTTACACTTCTTGGCAATTGTCAGAGTAATGGGAAAGAATGCATTGCACAGACTGTTTTTGTGTAGATAATTTTGTATTCCAGAATGGTTTTCACTTCCTCATTATTAACTTCTGCTGCCCTTACTGAATGAACTAGAAAATGGTAGAAGCCTCTAAAGTCACAAGTATTATGTCTCTCTTTGGTCGTTTTTCCCTCTTTCCACAGAAACAATATCTGAGCAATCTTCAAATTTCCATGAGATTGTGAAAGACCCGCAGTGAACCATTAAAAAAGAAATTCCCCCAAAGGGATTTTTTCTTGCAAGATGCCTTTATGTATTAGAGATCAATTTTCTGATAAGATTCTCTGTTCCAGAGAAAATTTGGTAATTTTAGCAAAAGTAAGTACTTGCCATAGGAACAGTGAACCTCAAGGTAATGTCCAATATTGTCACCAACTAAATGAAATAAATTGCAGAAAAAGTGTCTTCTCTCCAACATCCCCTTTCAAAATAAAGTTTATTGGATGATTGCAGGATTTTCTTTTATAGGAAATTTGAGCTATCAGATTTCTTATTCCTTTCCTTTTTTCCCTTCCCTTCCCTTCCCTTCCTTTCTGTTCTCCCTGCTTCCTCTTTCTTTCCTTGTTTCTTTATTTCTCCTCTTCCTGTATTTCCTCTGCCTTCTTACGTGCTCTCTCTCTGTCTCTTGTTTTTTCTTTCCTTGGAGACAGGGTCCTGCTCCTTAACCCAGATCAGAACCCACTTTGTAGCCTAGGCTGGCCTCCATGTGGCGGTCCTCAGAGTGCTGAGATTACATGCATGGCACCATATTCAGCTCAGATTTCTTTATAGAATTATCGAGGCATGGTGGCTCACACCTGTAATTCCAGCACTCTAAGAAGCTGAGGCAGGAGGAACGAAAGTTTGAGCCCTGCCTGAGAAATTTAGCAAGACCCTGTCTCAAAATAAAAAATAAAAAAAGAATGATGAACCTAGCTCAGTATGAAGGCCTTGGTTTCAATCTTCAGCGCCACGCCCCTGCCTGCAAAAGTATCCCAAATCACTGCTCCTTCCATTTTCCCCCTTCCTTTTATTCTTAACTTCCCATGAGCATAAGTTCCACAGATTGTTTCCATCTATGAGTGTTTTGGAGATGAGAGTCCTTGAGAAATTATAGAATGATGTTCTGTTATCAGTATTTTTTCCCTTAAAGATTTTTCCTCCATTTGTCATGGCTTTTAAATCTTGCTCAGTATGACTGCCCCTCTCTTGGGTACCAGGTCTTGATTCAAAGTCAGGGCAATCACATGAAGCATCCTTCAGTGCCCCCTGTTTCTAGGCCCTCCTTTGCCACCCCAAGGGCTGATTCAGTACATGTGATGCCCACACCAGCCCATGAGAACCGTCGAAGAAAGTTCATTTGACTACAGAATGGCATTTTCTGACATGTCTTACATAAAAATGTTTAAATGAATTTCCTAGTATAAACTTCAGAGGGAAGACAATAGAGTAATAGGAGGAGACCAGAATCTTTTCCCCGGCTTCTTTAGATTCAGCTGGGATCTGTCAAGCTGACCTTCCCACTTGCCTTTCCTTCTCCTCTGTATCTCTCTATCTCCTGCCTCCCTGCTTTCTTCCTTTCCTTTCTTCTCTCTCTCTCTCTCTCTCTCTTTCTTTCTTATATCCTTTATTGATAAGCCATATTTAGTTTTAATATCAATTTGACATGTAATACATTAGAAGAGTAATGGTTTAAATTTGGTTAATATTTTTGAAATCTTTTCTCTTTGCATATATTTATGGGGTTCAATGTGATGTTTTACTGTATGTATTCATTATGGGATGATTAAATCAATCTAACATATTCACCACTTTATGTTCTTATATTTTGTGATGAGAAAATTTAAAAGTCTACTCTCAACAATTTTTGAATATGAAGTACATTATTAGCAACTGTAGTTATCCTATTGTACAGAAAATCACCAGAACTTAATACTCCTAGAAGATACTTTCTCTTTTGACCAACATTTCCAGAGGCCCTTGCTCACATTTCTGCATTTCCCAGCCCATAGTCATTCTTCTCACAGTTTTTACGACAGCACAGCAGGGTAAGCACTGGAGATTTCAGAGGCTACCCTCCTATATGTGGTGTGTTTTGGGAAATAGTCTTGTGTCTGCCCAGATGCCTCCTGGGAAGTGTCTCTTTTCTCTAAAGAGCAGCCTTTACACTCTCCCAACCATGGCTGTAGGTGTTTTCATCTGGAATCTCTTCGAAACCTCCCAGTGGCCACTGATCCATCAGTCCCCAATATCCAGACACTGAGCCTGAACAGTAGGAAAATGACCTATCTAGGCCATGCTCTCCCTGTTGGGGACAAAGAACTGAGTTCAAATGCAGCCTTTCCCAGCCAAAAGCCTATGCTATTTAACACATGTTCCGGCTACCACCTCTTGTGGACATTCACCAGTGTTCTGTCCAATATGAAGTACACCTGTGACTCTGGTCTGTAGTCACTGTGGTCATCCCTTATCCTTGTGAATTCTGCAGTGTCTGATTGTGAGAAGAGTTGCCAGTGCCCAAGCAGCAGTGATGCTTCTGTAGCCAGTGACTTGTGCATTTGAGTATCTCAAAGTCACAGGATTCATGTGATCTGAAAGAGACCTTAGATCGGTCCTCTTCTCCGCTGCTATCAAGGTCCTCTATTCAGAATTTGTACAAATCACACAGTACTAAACATTAGTTCATCTTACTCTGTACCTTGCGCAATTAAGCTGATGAGGGAGAAATGGTAAAACATTTTGGAAAGTACAATCATAGTCTCTTCTGTGTCTTGCCTTTTTCTGAGTGATGTCAAATGTCTTGTGTATTGTAAAGTGGGCATTTCGCACTCATAATCAAAAATCACACTTGAGAGAAGGACTTGATGTAGGGGGCTGAGGTTCTGGAATGTTCCCTGTAGAGTAGCTGAGAAACAGAGCCATAGTGTTCAAGGAGAAGTCACCAAAAAATCAATTGGCAGGTCTTCAGGACCATGAAGAATGACTCCAGCAAGTTTAATATACTTTCCTGTGGTAGCAAATGTTCAGATTCTTCACAAGAGCAGGACTGATAAAATCTGGTGAACATGGATACTTCATCATAGCAAATGTAATGATTTTCATCTGTTTTAATTCTATGATTAGTTCTGTTAATAAAAGTGTCTGTTTAAGCTATTTAAGACACACACTAAAATTCTATAACATTAATTTCATGGAAGAATTCCAACCGAACTATATTAGTTTTTCCCCCATTAAGGTAACATTATGGACTTTTAATAGCACTCTTAGCTATAATGATTTTTATTGACCTAATTATTAAATGAATTAAAATCTGTCTCAATGCATTGAAAATTATGTAATCACTGCATCAACATGGAGCCATGGCTATTGTGAGGTAAGAAGGAAGAGAACTTTGACCTCTCATTTTGTATATAAATTTCCTTCATCCAAAAGGAAATGCATGTTATACTTTCATTTGATGTCTTTTTTATTATTTACAAAGTTCATAATGGCAAAATAATACTATATAGTAATTGAATTATATGTGAGACATTTCTTTTTTCTCTTTCTTACCTGTCTTTTGTGATTTTCTCTTTTGATGACTTCCAAAACATAGGACCGGAACTTTAGAAGTTGTATTAAATATAAGACAGGATCTATTGTGAAGTTTTATAATTAGTTTCTAGTATGAAAGTAATATGACCAGTGAAATAAATTTGAACAGTGCAGACAAAGGAGAATAAAATAGCAAATCCCATTTTCCAGGAGTACCATGGTTAAAAACTCAAGTAACCTCTTTGAAAATTACTGATTTTGACCCCTAATAACTTCTGCCATTTGTATGGCATAAAGAGCAAATGTGTGGAACCTGGGCCTCTCATCCTCTTCCCCTCCTAAGTCAAGGGTCCTCAGAACTGCCACACCCTTCCTCCCCAAGAACAAAACAGTCATAGGCTCCATGTCAAAACTCTGCTCTGGACTAACTCATCATGAACGGACACCAGAACTGAAACGTATTTTATATCCTTGATGATAAAACAGTTTTGAAGATTTTTGTAGACACACGGAATCTTATTTGCTCATCAAATGCTATGAAATGGTGCATGAGCTTTTTGTTACTGTCACAAATACCAGAGATAAATCAACTTATATGGCAAAATGGTTAATTTTGGCTCATGGTTTTCGAGATATGCTGCTAACTTTGGAACTGTGGTAGTACATCATTGCAAGAACACATGATGGACCAAGACCCTTCTCTCATGGCTGGGATATAAAGAAAAGAAAGAGGACAAGAGGAAGAAGACCATTATCCCCTTTGAGGGCACAGCTGCGATGCCCTGAAACACCCCACTAGGCCCCATCTCTTAGCGTTTCCACCACCTTCCAGCAACACCAAGCTGAGAATGCCTGGGTTTTGAGGATAATTCAGATCCAAACTATAGCAGAGTGGAAGACAGAAGTCTATCAGTTCTATTTTAGCAGACTATACCTCAAAATGCAGTGTGAGGAATTAACTGATTTAGGGCACATGGCAGACATGGAGTAACTTAGCATGAGAAGACAAACCTCCCAAAGCCTCATCTCCAGATCTTTTTGTTGGTCTTTCACTGGTTCTTTCCACAAATATTAGTTGAGCACTTTCTATGGGTTAGTCCCAGGACATAAAACAATGTGTAAGACACACATTCTGTCTTCCTTGGGGAGTTTCCATTCTGGGACAGAGGAATATAGCAAACTTGTAAATAATTCAGGTGTTTTGGGTTAGTAGCTCATACTCTGGAAAAGACAACTAAGTGGGGTGAGCTGGGAAGTTTAGCAGGGTACAAGGAAGATCTCTTTGACAACTGAAAACTGAGGCTCCACAGCAGAAGGGGGTGCTGTAAAAAAAAATTCTAGCATAGAATGTCATTGGTAAAGTAGGAGCAGGTATAAAGAGCTAAGGGGTGGAAGGAGGACCATGCAATTGAGGCATGGAGAGTGCGCTGGGATGCTAGATACCCACAATAGGTCTGGTAGGAAGGAAAGGTGGGTTGGAGCCTGCAGGGCCAGGTGATATTTTTATTCATTTTATTGGGCCCCTATTAAAGAACATTATAGGAAAGACTTAACGCAAAAGAACAAAGAGAAGAAACACCCCATTCTGACCTCTGCACTTTCTATCAAATGAGAAAATTAGACATAGTTTCATCTTCAGTGCACCCTTAAATGAACCATGTCTTGGTGCATGCACTCACTCATGACTCCAACAAAGGATAAGAACCTCTACCATTTTAAAACTTGGTATCATTGTTTCTCCCCCCCACACTCTGTTAAAAAAGAACCTCTACCAAAGGAAAAGGAACCTAACATGGTGGTAGGTTGGGTGGCAATGAAGACATGATGACAAATAAAAGCATGCATTTGAGGTTTAACTCATACCTAATAAATGCATTAAATGCTGCAGAGTTTGGCATAAAGGCCTGACATTTTTTATGATTGTTTTCACCCTAATGAAAGCTAGCATACATTGAACTCTTACCATAGCCCAACTGTTTGCTAAGCATTTAGGAACAATAATTTCCTTTCATCTTTATTAAATACTGCAGAGAGTTGATATGGTACTATTTTATGTGAAATAGTAGGGCTCACAAACATTACCTGCTCAAGGGCCTTCAACCAACAATTCTGAGATTAATGCTCAGGTCTGGGTGATTTTCAAGCAGCCTTAGAATTGATTTTTCATGATTTTTGGATCACAGAGCATATTTAGAAGACTTACCTTCTGAATTCACAACTTGGAAAGTCATGTTTTCTTGAATTGTTTTGCCAGGTAGAGCTAAGCTTTAGACTAAAATCAGAAGTTGATTTTAGTTCCTTTTAGTTCCATCTGTTCCTTCCCACGGTGAAAGGCATTGATTTCTAGGTAGGCTTTGAGAGACCGTCAATTACTAGCTCTGAGATGGTTTAATATATCTGTTCTGTGTCCAAAAACCATTCATGGAATTCAAAGAAGAAGTAAAGCTTTAAGGGGCTTATCAACAATTTAACATTTCCAAAGCATGCGAGATTGTTGACATTGCCACAGAAATCATGTCACGATCTTTAAGGTCTAATGACTATAGAAACGCCAAAATGTGAAATCCATTTTGAGTCTGCTCCATTCCTACTGTATTAGTCTAAGCTTCTGGAAGATCCTCCTTGGTTGGCCGGGTGCCCTACGCTCTCTTCTGGTTGCCCTTGGCACCTCCACTTCTGAATCTCCTAGCCTTCTATGAGAACTTGATCCAGGAGGTCCCAGATCCCTAACCTTGTGGAAACAGCTATGCTCTAGAACTGTGCTGTATTTACTCAGTACAAAAGCTTTTCCTGAAGTCAAGGCCTTTACTTGGCAGTGGGTGGGCATACAGGACTGATTGACCCAGGCTGCCAGCAAGCCTGTGCTCAACAGACTGTGACATGAGGAAATGAAGGGAACGTTTTCAAGTGACAGAAACCCAACTCAAACTGCCTTAGAGGCAAGAAGAAGCATTTATTAGCTCTTGTGTCCTTCAAGTCTCATGGTAGAGTTGATCTGGGCTTGATGAAAGCCAGGTACACGTGAATGCATTAGGAATATAGTATCTTCTGCTTCCTTTAGGCAGCCTCCCTCCAAGGAAGGAAATGTGAGCATCAAAGCTTGAGGCTTAGCTCCTACCAGTATATCCCTGGAAGATTTCTATTCCAGGACGCTTATGCAGTTTTGCATAGAACCCTCTGGCAACCCTGAGGTATATGCCCTCGGTACAGTCAGTATCCCTGGCTGGGCCCTGGGTACCCAAAGAGCCCAGATTGGGATTATGAGCTCTCTCCAGAGACCAGTTAAAAATGTGACCAGCCCACTCAAAGCCTGAGGAAAAGGAAAGTTCCCTATGGGAAAGCGAGGATCCATAAAGAAAGAAAGGCTGGGTACGCAAAACACAGCAGGACAAGGACAAAACATTAGCGGAGCAAAGACCCAGGAAGGAGAAATGCTGGAATCGTCCCAGAGGGGTTGCTTCTGAGCATTGTCATGTAGGGTAAATAGAAATCTGTCCATGGTATCAAAGGGTCACCTGCAATTTAGTACTGCTTTGCAGCACTCCAATAGGAATGGCCTCAGAAAATAGCGCTCATTCATGGGCAAAGATTTACTTAGCCTCTCCCAGCACCACAGCTGGAACTAACTTAGTGCTGGGACTACTGATAAACAAGGCAGGGTACTGTTTGGATTCTCATGGATATTACCACATAGGGAGGAGACAAGCATTAAATAAATAATTCCACCACTGGTAAAATAATTCTCTTTTCCCTAAGTGCATAATAAGATGTCACTAAATTGACGATCACTGTGTAGTTCACCAAAAGTACGTATATATATATATATATAGATATTATATATATATATATATATATATATATATATCAGGATTATATATATATATATCAGGATTATATATATATATATCAGGATTATATATATATATATATATCAGGATTATATATATATATATATATCAGGATTATATATATATATATATATATATCAGGAAAAAAGAAACTTCTATAAATATTTTAATACTAAATGTATTGACACATCATGAGACTAATACAAATCACCTTTAGCTTCTACAATTACAGGAAGTGCTCAAAGTGATGGCCGTTGATTTCCAGGCACTTACTAGTACAGTGAATTGCTGAAGCTTGTATACATTTGTATATATGGGAGAGGGGGAAACAGATACCTTGTAATAGAGAATGACAATAGGAGCATGCGTTCCTATAGCTAGATGGCTGACTCTCTCAGTGCTACCTTAAAAATGCATCATTTCCATTCTGCCCAAATGGTCCATTTGTCCTCCCCCTCTGAGGGTGCCTGACTGTGCTTTCGCTTCTTTGTGCACTCAGTATCTTTAAAGCAGCCCTGTCCAAGCACAGGACAGAGTGCTGTTGTCTGCCTTATGTCATGCCCTGCATAATGCATGTGGGATTGCAAAAATGGTTTTTGATATGAAAGCAGTGAAATCTCGAGATGCTGCTCTTCAACTACTGACTCTATTATTCAATAATTTAAATTGATTACACTATTTTGTAACCAATCTGAGCACAAGAAGATTCCAATGTAGATTCACTCTGGCATGCATTTCCAGGAGAGGGGAATTTACCTGCTTGTTACACACTCCTGAAAATAGCAGTGGATGACAGACATGTGAGACCAGTGCAGAAGGCAGCCCCACAGTGATGAAGTGGCATTTGTGATGGAAAGTGTCACCGGTGATGGGAGAGGACTGTGGTGTTTGTGCATGTTCACTTTCACCTAGAGGCTTTGATTCTTTATTAAACGGAAGCCAGATGCTTACAGTTAACATTTGTAATGGGTTCACGCTCCCAGATAGCTCATAAAGTCCCACTAATACATCAAAGGCCCTTCTTAACAATATCTCAAAGGAGGTTATGATGTTGCGGATGTATTAATGAATTAGGAGCCCTAAAAGCTAGGTTCATAATTTTTTTCCCAAGACCTCCACTCTCCTCTATCTACATGGAGAAAAAAAAGAAAAGATTGAAACAAAAAGTCAGGGCTCAATGTCTCAATGTCACTGGCTAGCAGTGTGTCTCCCACAAGATAAACTGAGTTACCAAGAAAAAAATTCTAAATGATTTAAAGGACACAATGTAAATTCCATTAGATTTTCTTTTGAAATAAAATGCAATGAGTCCAATGAGAGTAAGATGTAAACCTTCCTGCAATATCTGATTGCTAATGAACAGAAGTATTAATCTTAGCAACCAAGAAGAGAAAAATGCATAGTGTTTTTCATTAAATCAACTAAATGATTAAATGAGTTAGTGGAAACCATTTTAATTTTCTGAATGTAAAATGTGTGGCTTCTAACAAATAAATTCAAAGCACCTTTCTAAGCAAGTTTTGACCATAAAAAATATGGGTTATAAAGATGTTTGGTATTTTCTTCTTTATAGATAGTCAATATTTTAAATGCAGTGACATTAATTGTGTGGAATGAAATGCCCCTACTATCTGGGCTTAAAAAATTTGGCAACCAGCACAACATTCCTAATGGATCTTCAACACTATTACAAAATGATTGATTGTTGTCATAGTCATTTTAGCAGCTTTCAGAGCTGTTATATTTTTAATTAAATTGGCTGTGAGTTTTGTAAGTGGCAAAGGTTGATAAACTAGCGCTTAGTGCAATATTACTATTCTTCTTAGCGCGGCTGTCACAGTTGATACATTTATATGCATAATCTTCTTAACATTCATAAGTCTCTTTGGTCTCAGGCATTGATCTGCAAGATTACTTGGTGTTTGGAAGTGGGGGAAAATGTAAAAGTCAATTCAGTGAAGAACATGGTCCTGTGACATTGTTTGGGGACTGAGAGGGGGTTCAGCCTCAGGACCCCTGTAAATCAGCCTGCAGCCCTGCTTGCACTTCATCTGCCATGCAAAGCAGGTGTAGATAGCACGTTGGTGTGCTAATTTCTACCTGTAGCTTCTGCAAGGCTTCTCTGGAACCCCAGGCAGGCGCCAGTGTATAAGAGTGAGTACAGAGAAAGACACGGTTTTCCCAGAGACAGACCGATTAGAGATGTCCTGGGAGGGAGAGTGCAATTAGAATGAAAGAGACTCAAACAAAAGTCCAGGGCTTGGGCGAATTTCCCCTGAACCAATGACCCTACAGTGGGATCTGAGGTTGGGATGGCAGTCGGCAAGAGAAGGAGGGGAGGAAAGTGTGTCCAGGAAGGGCAACAGTATGGGCATGGCCTCCAGGGTCACAGGGAGCAGCCTGGACACCTGAAGGTAGGCCCAGTGTACAGAGAAGGAGAAAGAGAAGTGCTTGCAGCCTTGCACACAGTGGGTACCTGCACTTCCAGGCAGCCCTGTGAGTGGGACTGACCAGTCATAAGGATCCGTGTTAAGAGGGCTCCCTAGAGAGAGGTGCTGATGGTCAGGTGCACTGCAGGAGGGCAGCTGCCCCTTTGATATATCTGACTTGCATTTGCCACAAGACAGTGAAAGTCAAAACCCAGGAGAAATGATGGGAGAGGGGAAGATGTGTTAATGGAATTACAGAGCGTTAGGACAGAAAGGACCTTCCAGAATGTGTCCTTTGCTTCCATCAATTTGTAGACTAGGAAGGTGAACCCCAGTGGGGCTGATGCTACACTTTGATTGACAGTGAGTAAACAGCCTACCTTGTTCGTAAATGAGGTCTCTTCCTGAAACACTGTCACTTCCTCAGAATTTCTGATTTTTCACTCCTGGGGAATAAGGCTCCCCTTGTTTATCTCACAAACAGATGGTGGCCATAAAGGTTTGTAGGAAATATAGTGATAGCAGATAAGAACATCTTGGGAGCTGGAGGGGCCTAGATTTGAATCCCACTTGAGCTGACTGAACATAGCAATACACTTGGACTCTAAATTTCCACTTTTGTTCAGTGGGGCTAGTAGGAACTTGGGTACAAGGATTATGTAATCCTTTATGGAAAGTGTTTGATCTATTCATTGGCATGTAACAAGCTTCAATCAAATGTATTTATTTCATCTTAGAGCAATTAAATTCACCAGAATATTAGTGCACAATTTCATTTGTTTCTGTTTTGAGAGGTCTCACTACATAGTCCAGGGTATCCTCAAACACTCCGTGATCCTCCTGTCTCTGCCTCCCAAGTGCTGGGATCACGGATGTGCACCACCACGCCCGGCTAGTTACCTTTATAGGAAAAGAAAATGGGATTTCACTTTTCACAAAGAGGCGGATACATTTTAAATGTGTTGATTTTTTAAATAGTCACTGATCGTCTCATGTATGTGAGAAATTTCACATTTAGGTAACTCACTCTTTGTGAGTCAATAACTTCCACTGGCCCATGTATGCTGTTGATTATGGGTACACAGACAGCAGTCAATAATCTTTAAAGATCACAGGTAATGAAAAGTACACCTCAACTCAAAGAACGGAAGGCATTGTTTGTAGTTTGACATGGCTGTGGAAAGAATGGAAATTTTAAGGTCACACAAATGTGTTCAAATCCTCGTGGGGGCACTTGTTTATAATCTGTGAGAATGAGAGCTAGTTAACTTTGCAGACCTAAGCTTTCTCTCAGTAAAAGGGGGATAACAGTGTTATTCTATAGTATCTTTTGAAACTGACTAAAAGGAGAAGTGTCACACCTGGAGAATACCCACCTGTTTGCTATTCTAGTTGTGCAGACTAATCCTGATAATTTCCACTGACTTCAGTACCAGGAAGGGGGTAGGGATAGACTATGTCCATTCAGTTGTGCAGCTTTTGGTTCTTAGGTAGACAAAGTGGGTGTCATTTCCAGCAAATGCAAAACTCATCTGAACAACACCTCCTAAAGTGTTTAGATCTGGCTCCTTGATCTCCTCCGTGAAGCATTCACAGCAGAATCTACAGAAACAGCTGGAGCATCCAGGGAACCTCACAAGACAGATGTCTGTGCGAGGAGATGGTGTTAGTAAAAAACTGCATGGAGTAAACACGGCAGTTACTTTTAGTGGTGTAATCTCCATAGTTTCCAACCAGAGGCTGCGTAAATTGCAGGGGACAGAAAAAGAGTATTTCAGTTTTCCTACACTGAGGTTACAGATGAGCCACACAGCTACCATTTGTATTTGCAGGCGATTTCACTCACTCTGCATGCATGCTCACCCTGGCAGCATTTCAAAGCACTGTTCCGCATTACTGTAGTATTTTATCACACATCACATGTCTGACACAGTTCTCTCCCTGGCAAGAGAGTGCTTCGGGCTAAGTTTCAGATTTTGTCAGTAGGAAAAAAGGAACCGTTACAATTCGGAAATGGCTGGGGAAACATACCTACAAGTGCTACAAATTTATGAAAGTGAAGCTCCAGCTTGGAAGAAAAAGGAGGGACAAGTAAGCTTGTGTCTGACCCATGGCTAAGCATTCTTTGTTGTGTTCTCCAGCTGAGCCCAGGACATAACTGGGCCAAGCTGCAAGAGGTTTTACTGGCCAGTGGCAGTTGACTTCTGATTTCACAGGGAGGGAAATGAAGGCGGCATCCCAAGTACTTCACATCATCAAGGTTTCTGTTTCTATCACCTGGGGGAGGTGAGTTATTGTCCTTGGTGACATGACTATCTGGTCATCTCATCTGTCTTGCACTTTGGAGTGACCCAGAACTGTGTGAAAATAATGAAGTTTCCCTATTTCTCTCCATTTCATCCAGCCAACCAACATATATACACCAGACACGGTAGAACAACAATGTATGCAAAAGACAAGGTCCTGGAGTCCACGGGTGCCGTGACAGCCTGTGAGGGTGGTGTTTAAGACAGTGGAGACAGGTTGGGTGGGGTGATATCTACATCATACTCCAAAAGGTACCTAGAGATTACAAGAATAACTCAATGTCTCCACTCTAAGCAGCTCTGCTTCTAACTTCTTAGCTTGGATGAAGGATAAGTCTGCAACAGATGAAAAAATATGGTACACATTCAACTAACTTCTTGTTTCCCGAGCATCAAGCATTAATCACAGTTTTTGCCTTCCCCTGTCCAGAAACTACTTCTATTACTATTTGTGTTTCTTGAAATCAACTTCCTTTTTCTGCCTGAATATATTCATTGAAAAAGAAAGGATGACATCATTGCTATAATAGAAAACCAGTGAAACGTGTCATAGGAGGAAGGTAACTGTGAAAATAAATACAGTGAGAAATAAAATAGTGTTATTAAATTTCAGCTGGATTCTGTTGGAGCCTGAGGCCTGTTTTTTTTCCTGGCTCAGAAAGGGGGAACATAAGGCTGAGAGTACAGGAAGGACAAAGGAGCACCAGCCTAAGCAACCACGGAGGGAAGCAAAGAGGTGTGGGAACTGTGCAGCCATTGTGTGATTCAGCGTGCTCTCAGGTCATGGCTGCGTGCTGCTTAAGTTCACCTTCTATTCTACAGGAATGTGCAGCCCTAAAGGTGGTCCAGTGCATGCACCTGGAACACAGAGACCTAAGGAATGAAGTGACAAAGGCTGTGGGTGGCTTTGTGGGCCTCTTTAAGGGATTTGGATTTTATCCTAGAAGGATGGAAAGCCAGAGGAACGAGCAGGTGGCTCATCAGGGCAGTTGGACTGGGACTTCAGAAAGACCACTCCTCTGCAGTGGAACCAGTGGATGGTACAAAGCAGGGCTGCAAGGAGGGAGCTGTGGGGAAATTTCTGAGGAACTTAAAGGGAAAAAAGTGCGAAGAATGGAAGAATTGCTGTGGGGAGAGGAAGAAGCTATGAAATCTGTTGATGGACTTGATAAGCATTGTAGTGGGTTTCTAAATATGTTTGCCAAATGAGGTTTCTTCATATTAGAAATCATTCTTATATTACTTTTTGGCCAAGAATTATGAAGCCTTAACTGAAAAGTATAAGCAGTTTATCCAGTGTAGTCTGTCAGCTAAGTGTCCGCTCCATAGCCTCATTGCATCCCAGCTTCCTACTTAAGACCTCAGGTTCACTCAGATTCCTCAAAAGTGAAATCTACAAACAAGATCTGTGATCAGATAATGACACAATATCCTTTTGTTAAGTGACAGTCTCTGCTTTTTCCCTGGAGATATTAATAGGGGACAATTTTGTCTCCAGAGGTGACAGTTGGCCGTATCTGGAGATCTTTGTATGTGTTACAAATGGACGAGGAGGGTGTGCTATTCACATTAAGTTGAAGGAGGCACAGAGATGCTGTTAAATATCCCGTGATTCAGGGAACAGCCACACAGACAGCTGGGGTGACCTGACCCACAATGGTAACAGTCTGAGGTGGAGAAACTCTGTCAAGATAGTGGGGTGTCCGCAGGTCCAAGAGGGAAGGTTGTGCTGGGGAAGGAAGCACATACTTCTCAGTGCCATCATTCACTTTAATAACACATGTGTTACAGGTGTGTGGGTGAGGGGCGGAGCAGATGGGGATGAAGGGACACAAGTTCTGTAGGTATTCAGAATCGGTCTGAAGAGGCAGCAGCCCAAGACTAGCTTCCAGCTTCAGACACCCAGGGCAGCTCCATGTGAATAGAGGGGGCATGGGGGTGACTCGTCATTGGTAGACAAAAATGTGTCCACAGGGCTATGTCACTCGGTCTATGGTGCCACAGCAGGTATGTTGAAATCACATCTTCATGCTGTCTTGGATAGTTTTCCAGCTCACCCAAAAAAGAGACATCTCTCTTTTCAGAAAATGGTAGTGGTGATTACTTTTTCCTAGGAGAAAATGCCAAAAAGATAAACACTTTGTAAATCACTGCATGCTTCATGCAAGCTCAGTGTCTATTTGGGAAACATTAATCTCCTCGTATGCTCACCTCTCCCAAATTACAATTTAATTAATAAACTTAAGATCCAGGGGAATGCTGATCAATGAGAAAGAGAATGGAAGGAGCTGAATCCGATGTATCAAGTTATTAAGCTGTCTTCAGAGAGCTGTGAGCCCTTCCTCCAAAATAAGCACACATCTCGCCCACTGAGATGCTGAGACAGGGGCTGACGTGTTGTGTAGCATTTGCGAAGTGACTCAGACAAAATCGCAGTCATTCTGTTATGATTCATGGATAAAGGGTGCGTTAGTCATGGGCACCAAATGCTTGACATGCACGATTTAAAAAAGAAAAGGTTTGTTTTGATTCATGGCTTCAGAGCTTTCTGTTCATGGCTAGCAGGCTTCAAGGCAGAAGCGCCATGGCAGGAGGGTGTGGTAAAGGTAAAGTGTTCAACCCCGGCAGCCAGTAGATAGAGAGCAGGGGAAGGGGTGGAGAGAGAGCAAGGGGCTGTGAAAGGGCATAGCTTTCAAAGGCAAGATATTGTGGTCCCTTTAAGATGTGGGTTTTGTGGATAAAAATGAGTTAACTTGCATGTGAACTGGGATCTGTTTTCATTCCTGTGGACGTGACTGTTTTCTTGGTATGAGAACAACCAAAGAGTCAAACACAAAAAATGCAGGAAATCTGTGCACACACCAAAGATCCCAAAAATTCCAGCTGAGGGCCTAGATCTCAAGGCAACCTCTTGCACAACTTGCTAACTACGTAATAAAAAGTAGAGAAAAAGGCCTCTGATTAGATATATATTGAGAGACGTTTCTATACTTCTTTAAGAATCAGTAGACAGGTCAGGTCATGTAAGAAGCAAACACTTTCATGGTCCCTCCATTGCTCCCCTACTGTTTATCTATGAATGGTGCTGAGAGGTGTCCTGAAAGCTAGATGTCAGAAAACTACACAATAATATATATATATATATATATATATATATATATATATACTGTAAGGCTAGTTAGAGTATCAGCATCATAGCAATAGGTTTAACATTTGGAAATAAATGACAACTTGCAAAGACTCACATCCCATGGGCAGCCCATGTTTCTGGAGCCTAGTGTACAAGAGAACGCTGAGCTAATCCTCATTTGGGACCACGTGGAGGTAAAAAAAATGCCCTGGGTTCAATATACAGCAGTTGCATCCCAGTTGACTTCAATGATCAATGCTGCACAATGAAAATATCAGCAAATTCATTATCAGGCTGAAATCTATAACATTTACCATCTCTGAGACAACTGAAAATCTTTCTTTTGTGAACACTTGGGCCAAGGATTATCTTTCCCTTGAATTATAGTGAAATCTGTCTTAAGTGATCATCCAGGGACCATCCAACATTCGTAACTTGGTAGAAGTTGAACTTTAACTAAAGGTCAAACAAAATTATTCTGGAAACCTTAGGGGTTGCTTAAAGGTGAAATAAAGAGCTGAAATGAAAATTGACTTAATCCCTGGCTTATGAACCAAGTATCACTGCTAACAGGAGGCTTTCAGTTCCTATATACACTCTGACTTATTTTTCTGAAATGACTCACGCCTCTGGTCAGGTGTCACAGTTTTCTGGCTTATTAATCATGGGCCCAGTCGTACTCTTATTTGCCAAGGGTTCCTCATTCATTTTGAAGACCTGTAGCTGTGGGCTTGATGCCTGGGGCAGGGGTGCTATTGCAATGATTCCAGGCCAGACCTTACTTGCTGTGTGACAAATGGAGCCACCTAGTTCTTCTGAGAACCTAAGTCTCATCTGGGACAAAGGAAACAGGCTTAACCAACATCAGCCTGTTTGATGTATTAAGGATTTTCTTTAAAGGGGAGGTCTTTATTTTAACCCATAACACAAAGCATTAAGTTCAGATTATAGCATGAGGCACAGCAGAGAGTAAACTATGTGTGCTACCTTTTTTCTAACCTTCTCTGAAGCACACAGAGGAGAAATCATAGCCATCTCCAGTTCCTGCTCTGTGTTGTAGCCTTGGCTGCTTTAAAGCCATATGATAGACTTGGAGGCTTGAACAATACACAGTTATTTCTCATGTTTTCGAGGCAGGAAAATTCAAGTTCAGGGTGTGAACGTGGTCAGAATCCTAGTGAAGGCCCTGATCTGCGTTACATGGTGGTTACCTTCTTGCTCCATCCTCAAGACACAGACAAGGAAAGACTCTGATCCCGTCTTTTCCTGAGGGCGCCGGTCCCATTACTGGACTTACACTCATGAACCAATGGAGGCCTGTTTCTCGTAGGTCCCATCACCAAATCCATGACTGCATATTAGTGTTTTAAACTATCAGCTTAGGATTGCACATACATTCAATCCATAGCACTCTGAAACTTCTGGAGTCAAAGATAAGAAAGAAGATCAGAGGCAAAAGGGGCCTGTGGGCCTCCTTCCTTCCTGTAAGTAGAGAAGGAACCAGATCCAGCAGACGCACGTTCTAGCTGTGACACATTTTGTAGCCCGGGCTGCTCATTGTAATCCACTGAACTTTTATTTTATCTGTCACAAGAACGAAATAACCCTAGTACAGCTAGTATCACTTTTGTTTTGGATAGCACTGGGGCCTTCACACTGAGCTACAGCTCCGGTTCTTTTATTATTTATTTACATTTTATTATTTTTGAAAAAAAAAATTTTGAGACAGGGTCTCACTAAATCATTTGAATTGTCCAGGCTGGTCTTGAACTTGCAATCCCCCTGCCTCAGTCTTCCGGAGTGCTAGGACTATAGATGTATGCCACCAGGCTCGGCTCCGTTTCAACTTTCTTTGACCTCTTCTGTGCCAAATGCCATGCTCTGTATGAGCACATTACCCGTAGTATGGCTGGATGAGTTCTCACCGTGACATTTTAGTGTGAGGACAGGTATTCCCACTAGAGGAGGTGAGGTGAATGTCTAGAAAATATTGATTAAAAGCATCAACTATTCAGGGATACTGACAACTTCCAGGGACAGACTAAAAAAAATTCCAGATATAGCCGTGAGCACAGGGGCACATTGATAGTGTCCATCTCTGTGGAAAGAAGAGTAGAATAATCCTGATGGAGCCGCTGCTGGCAGAAGGTGGTGGTGCTGATGTGTCTTACCTGCCCAACCCTACCACAGCAGTTCCACAAAGGTCAGACTTGCTGGACACTACTAATGTGTCCCTATGGCCAGGGGCTACACAGTCTTTCTCCTGTAATGGGATGGGAGTGTCCACAGCAGTCATTTGTTCCTTGTGTATTTATCAAATGCTGCTAATTGCAGAGAGCACAACAAGGAACTGAACAGATGTGCTCCCTGCTGGCCGCACTGGTAGTGACAAGCCCTATTGTCCACTTCAGGTCCAGTTGAAATGAAGGTGAAGGAAAAGGAGGTCCTGTGAAGAGAGGCACTGAGCCGAACATTTCTTGAATGAAAGCAGACTTAACTCAGTGTGCTCAGGTCAATAAATTCAGGCCTTTGTTGTTCTGTATTAAAGATGACTGCTCATTTGAGTAATCTTGCCTAGTTTTTACACAGAATAAAATGGGGTTTTGAGAAAATGATGTTTTCATGAAGGGACATCATATCCATGCTCTATGCCTGCTTCGCATAACTGAAGAATTATTTGCATGAATAATAATGGAGCTGATGTAACACACAAGATAGATCATTTCAGCTCAATAGTCTAATTGAAGGCTTTCTGCAAATCAGGCAAACAAAAAAGGCAACCCATAGAGAAGGTCCCGGAATGGCTTATGTGTATGAAGGCTTGATTCCGTTGGCTCCAGACCCTGGAACCTGGCTCCTGGGACCTGTCCAGAGGAACCATCTTTCTTCCCTTAGCAATATTTACTTTTCTGATCACAATGATTGTTTCCAAGAACCCCAGAGCAAGCATTGTACACAACAGTACCATCTTCTTTCTAGAAATCCTTTCTTACATCCAAGCTAACGTGCCAACAACTAGATGGTAAATGTTTCATATAAGCCAACAGACTTGAGTGTGGATTTCTCTGGCTGAAGTCATTCCAAGATTAAACTTAACTTGGTCTAATGAATCCGTAGTTCTCGTTCTTTTCTTTTATCATAGGAGGATATGTCCACAACCTAGTATATGCATTATCCATTGCTTAATTACTTTTGACAAGTTTAGTCAGCTCCAAGCATGCCTCTTACAAAAACTAGTTGATTAGTAGAAAAGATCAAAGCAAAAAAACTTACATGAACCACAGATCTATAGCTACAGATCAAAGAGTTTTGGAGAGAATTTAAGGTAAAAAAAAAAAACTAAACTAAAACCTGTATTTTACGTATGATTCTTTTTTGTTTTGTATGAGATCAAACTGACAACCTCACACTGGCCAGGCAGACACTTACATCACTGAGCTAAATCCCTGGCCCTTGCCTATGATTCTTAGGACTTGAAGCCTATTTCTCTTTGTAATAGACTTAAAAGAATGCCCTACAAAAGAAGACCCTAACCCATGGTTGTCCACTCATAGCCTACCTGCCTACCTGCCAAGTTGGACCTGCCACTTGTTTTTATAAAGAAATTTTATTGGAGCACACCCAGGCTCGTACATTGTCGAGGCTATTTTCTCACTACGATGGTAGGATATTTGTGGCACAGACCATATGGCCCACAGAGCATAAAATATTTCTTGTCTAGCCTTCTAGAGAAAAGAACGTGCTGCCCCTGCCCTCTCGTAAAATAGGGATGAAGTGTTTAAAGAGCACACTGTGTTGCAGACTCTATGAGGCTAGGGTCTGTGGCTGTTTTGTTCACCCATTTATTACCAGGGCCTCATGGCTAATGATCACTCAGCAAAGGAGAGATGTTAGAGTTTCTTTACTCTCTAGAAGAACAGTTCTTTTGTCCCCTTGTTCTTTATCACCTTTCTTCCTGCTTCATGGTTGATGTCCTGGCTTTCTCGTCTGTCTTCTATCTTACCTTTTGTTAGCACACTGTTAGCTAATAGACAAATGTTTACTCAGTAAATAACTGTTGAAGGTCCTTTAATCAGTAAATAATTATTGATCCCTACTACAGTTGCAGGCACTGAAAAATATAAATAAACATGCCAGATTAAGCCTAGGCCTTCAACGAGAGTCCTCTAGTGGGAGGAGAGGAAACCAAGCACACAAACATCATCTTCGACAGTGAGAAGAACTGGGTAGGATGAACATAGATTGCGCAGAATAGAGGGGTCAGGAAATGCCTTTGAAAGGGTTCACATTTCAATTAATAACTGAATGACAGGGAATAAATCTCGGGAAATTTGAGGCAGAGAGCTTTCCAAGTAGAGTGAATGGTAAACGCAAAGCACATTCACCCAGGATGAGCTTGGCATGTTTCAGGAAACAGAAGGCAGGCCAGGCTGCCTGGAGCACCGCTGAGCAGGCAGAAGGACCCATGGCTGCAGGCACAAGCAGTGCCCAGAGGTCTCCAAGGCCTCGTGCAGAGCTGCAGTAGAAGGGTCACAGGCAAGGGAGTGGCGTGATCTAAATTTTAAGAGAATTACTGCGGCTATGTTGAAAGGAAGCAGAAATGCAAGCAACAAGAGATTCATTTGGATGTTACCCAGATTGGCTGTGTTGGAGACAGGGCACATACAGAGATTTATCCTATGGGTACACAGGTAAACTTTATTGATGGAGTTGAACACAAAGGCTCTGAGACCCAAAAGGATTCTAGTTTTGGGGTTGAACTAGATGATCATTCTACTTACTGGAAAGTCTGAAGTAGGTCAGAGCAGTTAAAAGTCGGGCATTCCCTTTAAGTTATAAAAAATAGGGATTGTTCTCTCTATAAGGAAGAGAAATGATCAGGTGAGTCATGAATATACGAGGTTGGCACTCATAGAAAGTTTTAGGGTAGAAATGTAAATTTGAGTTGTGGAAGTAGCATTTAAAGCCATGGCCTGGAATGAGACCACTTGAGTTGGAAAAGGAGTAAAACAATGGAGTGAAAATGAAGCCTCAGTCACCCTGATATTTCCAGGTTGGGCCTAGGAGGTGGGGACAGCTCTGTGTGAGCCTTCCCCAAATACAAAGCCTGAATTGGACAAGCTTAATGTATTGGAGGATGTGACTGGAGCACAGAGATTGTGGGAGAGATTGGAGCAACATGTGGTCAGATTAGAGTTTATGTTTTATTCCACAGATTTTATTCTACAAGACACAGAATGAACACAGAATAGGAATTGTAGGTTTTCAGAATATGAATTCTGGAGGAAGGATGCCAGAGTTTATGCATAAATTTTGTTACTTACTGGGTCCTGTATTACAGATGAGGAAACTGAAGCTCAAAAAGCTATGCTAGCATTTACCACACAGGGATGCTATGAAGACGAAGCAAAACCAATCCTGTAATGTGTTTAGATCAGTCCTGAGAAAACTGTAAGTGCTTAAAAAATATCAGCTTTGCTGATATGGGAAGAAAGATTCACATGCTCTGATTGATACTTTTAAATAATGATGCTGAAGTGAAAGCCTTCCAGAGAAAAGGCAAGATTACTGTTGAAGAGGCTGTTGGGGTCTTTTAGGGGAAACACAAGCCTATGTTCTCTTCTCCTAGGGGTCCCACGCTCCTCTTTCCTTAGTCTCTCTTTGATGAAACTTCTCTGTCTCACTCTGTTCCTTGTACTAGTGGAACCAGTCAGCCCCACACTTTGCACCTAGATTGTGAAATGTCTAGTTATTGTCATTTAGCTCACATCAGTGCTCTGTCTTACCACTTTTTCCCCCAAGTTCTTAACTGGCATGGGACGGCGATCTTGTGTAGCCATCACTCTGTAGGAAAAGAATAGCAGGAGTCTGTCTCTCACACTGGGGACATGTGCAAACAACAGCACATGTCACAGAAAATTCAGTGGCACTCAGTGGGAGCAGAAAGGCTCTCTAAGTCTTGCTGGAGTGCTGTTAGCAACCAGCCAGAAGGAAGGTCCACTGCCCTAGAAGAAGTGTGGGCCCCTGCAGGAGGCTGACTCTTCAGCAGGCAGACAGTTTTCGGGCTCATTTAAATCTTTGAAGATCCATTCAAAGAACTGGGCAGGCAATTCAAATTCATTTTCCGAGGTCACAGTGCCAAACTTTGGCTGTGTGAGCTCACAGAAACGTTAATGGGGTAATGTGCTCCATCACGGAGAATGAGAATCAAAAAGACTTTAATGGTGCTTCATTATATCCATCTGTCCATCCATCACTTCTCCATTGCTCACTACTTGAGAAACAAGAACGCCCCCTGACTAATTAGATTTATCCTAATCTCCTTTATGCACCATCAATCCTCTCGGAGGCCATCTGTGAGTTTAGAGTTCAGACCTTTAAGAATTATGCTAATCAGTCTTTTTCTAATTTAGAGTGTTCATCTGATGACCACAATTTGAAATTTCTGGCTGTGACAAATGGGGAACCATTGCGAGATCTTTGTGCTAATTTTAAGCACCCATATCCTCTGAAGGGCCACATAAGGGACAGTTTCTAAGAAAATAGGCAAAGAGGGAGGGATCTTTGAGCAGATAGCAAGTAGTGGGGGAAAAAGCAAAACCAGGGTAAATGTGGAGAGAGCTTTGATTGGCTGATAATATTAGGAGCAAATGATTTGTCTTCCTTTGAAGGCTCATAAAAGAAGGTGTTTGAGCTGCTGTGTGGAATGGGTTGTGTATTTGTCTGTTTTAATGAGCTTCCTGGTGAGGCCGAGGCTGTGGGCTTTTAGACATCTTTGATGTGACAGGAAAGGTCAGGAATTTGGGGAGCTGAGTAAAACACATTTGGGAGTCACTTACCTACCACATGGTCTTATGCAAATTATTTCCTTCCTCTGGACTTCATACATTCGTCAGGTATTGAATCTCAACTGTGGGCCAGAATCTGCACCCTTTAAATAGCTGGAACAGATAGAAAAGTGTCCCTGCTCTCCCAGGATTTTTAATTCAGTAGACAGATAGGAGAAAGATAATGGCAAAAATATGTCAGTACAATGTGCAGTGATCACTAGCAGGAATAGTAATGGTGGCTAATGTTTCTTGGGAACTTTCTATGTGTAAGGCACATTTTAAAGACTTCCGCATACCTCATCTCATTTAATATTTATAATGCTTTTGGGACGGGTCTTCTTATCTCCTGTTTCAGAGACAGTCACTGTGGGAAGTCCAGCTTCCCACAACAAAAAGTGGTAGAGATACGACTTTTAAGCCAAGTCTAATTCTAGAACTAACTCTTGAGTAGGGATGAGAAAGCGTTTTGTGAATAGGGTCAGATGGTAGGAATGTTAGGCTCTGCAGGCCATTCATTCCTGTCACACCTACCCAGGCTGCTGCCTTCATGTGGAGGGGCAGGGGAGTGTGGATGGGTACAGTCCGGCGACAGTTCAGTTCCCAGACAAGCACCAGGCTGGAGCTGACTCTGGCTAGAGGTTGTCAGTGCCCATGCTTGGTCAGTATCTTTAACCAGCGCTTCTTGTAATCTGGAACAGATAGTCCAGTATAAATGCAGTGTGATCCATGCACGGAGTTTTAAATTGTGTAAATGTGAGAGTGAACTTCCACAGGCTTAAATGAACCTCGTGTTAGGAGCATTTGTAGGTACAAACAAATCACAGAAGCACTGTACCGCCACATAAGTGTGTAAGATTCACTTTGTCCAACTTATGAACAAATCCCACTTGCAAGGTTTTCACAGAACAGAACTTGTTTGTAAGTTAGGGACTAATTGGAGTGGCCATACAAAAACAAAATGTAAGATTTTAATATATTTAATAATTTACTTAACCCAAAATATTGTCTCAGTAGGGAAGCAGTATAACATAATTTCTTATCAGATACTTTACATTCGTCTCTGGCATGTCTTCGGAATCTGGTGTGTGTTTTGCACTTCGAGTACATCGCAGTGGGAGCTAGCCATCCTTCAAGTGCCTAATAACCACATGGACCAGAGACTAAGGTACAGGGCCAGGCAGCTGGAAAGTGCATAGGAGTCTTTTGGAGTGGGGCCTAAGATTCTGCATTCGTTACTGCCCACTAGGTGAAGGAAACACAGCAGGATGACACCAGAGGAGCAGGCAATGCAGAGGATCCCAGAAGCCCTGTGGAAGGAGGGAGTCACATTCAAGTTGCGAGCCAGAGGGTGGGAAGGAGCTGGTTAAGAGAAAAATAGCAGTGAACACAACTTGTTTCCAGTGGGGACTGCACGCACACGTTCCACATCAAGCTTCTATGATCTCTTGAAGTTTAGGCGTCAGTGTGAAGGACAACAAGGCGGACCACTCTGTGGATTCCCAGCCTCCTGCTGTCCCCTAGGCGGGACTACACATCCTCCTGGCAGCTCCACTGCCACCTGTGTTTCTTTCCTCACTGCACTTTGCACTCTTGCTGTGGAAGTGCACTTATTTTTTAGGTACCCAGTAGGGCTGTGAGCTCTGAGTGGGTGTCACATGGAGTGTGAGCACTGTCCTGTCCCCAGCTTGAGTGTTTGCAGTTGGACAGCTCAGGAGTAAAAAGCAGAGCCTTACAGAATATTTGGAATTCTGTGCAAATGCATCTGAATTGTGGACCCTTTGGAAATTGCATGGGTAGGAGCTTTGTAAAAGTTTTTGGGGCTGAAGTAAACAAACAAACAAACAAACAAGAAGTCTGTGGTGTCATAGGAGACCGAGATGCTCATTCAGGTAGGTGACTCAGGAGCAGAACAGCCTTCAGATTCGTTCCTTTTGGCCAGCAGATTTCACCATGTCAGTCAGTGTCTAGAAGAGGCCGAGCCCCTCTGCTTATTTTATGAGGTGCTGATTCCTTCTTCAATATCCACTGGTGCCCGCAGAGGGTGAACTTGAAATTTTGGTGGCTATGAGCATGAGAAGAATGAGAAAGATGGGGAAGGAGAGAAGCTCCTCTTTCTCTGGAGGGTCAGGCCACTCTGGGAGTTCACCAAGTGCTGCACGTGGTGACTTCAGGCGCAAGCTGGCTGCAGTTGTAACACTGTGCTCCTCTGGCCCGCTCCAACTCTGGAGCCAAGCCACAGTCTCCGCTATTGTTAATAGAAGACCTGCTGGCTTCTCCTGCCTTCTTGTTACAAAAGTTTCAATCACTTGTTGAACGTTGCCTAATCTACTGAGACTGTATACAGTGACCGGAAAAGCCTGTGTGTTTATACCCTAGCCCTGTGCCCCCTGGGGCCAGTCCCTAGGTCTCTCTGTGCTCAGTGTAGTCAAGCATTAAATGAGGAAGCTAATGACACCACCCTGGTAATGCAGCTATGAAGACAGGTGGATTAACCTATGTAAGGTGTTGAAAAGAGTCTACGAACACCAAATGCTCACAGTGACTGCAATAAATGGCTCCTACTTGTATTAGTGTGTGTGTTCCTTCTCAAAATCCTTCCCAAAACATGGTGAAAGACACAGGATGATCTTCATGTAATATTACAGGTAATAAAACTGAGACACAAGGAAACAAAGCAGCATAATCCAGAGGAAATATTAGATCTCAAGTCCAGGTTGTCTGACTCCAAATTCACTTAACATTCACTACACACTGACCCTGCCTTGGGCACGCTTGGGTGGCACCAATGTGAAAGTATAAGAGAGCTCTCCCACCGCGGTGGAGACAGAAGATCTATGTGGAAATCCAATCCCACGATGGAGGAGAGAAATCTTCTTGGTCAAGGTTGTTCAGTGACACATTGGTTACAGTCGCATCACACAGTTGCTGGGCTCCCCTGTGAAACCTGTGTATCGTCATGGGTCCAGGAACCTTCTAGAAGTTTCCTGTAAGCTAAGTGCAAGGTTGGGCACACACATTTTTTAGAAAGATGGGTTATAACTTTGAACTGATTCTCACATTTAATAAGAACCCCTTTCTAGAGCAATTCTGAGGTAATTTGTGAAAAGACCCAATAATCACTAACCTGTGTTTTGCGTGGAAATTTGTACATGTATCCACAGACTTGTAGACACCGCTGGTCTGAAAGAGGACAGAAGTTCTCCTTAGGATGCCTCCTCAGTTCTGTGGGACTGAGTCCTGTATTGTTCTTCTGTGTAGACATTCCCAGTAACTTGCTGGGCCAAGTAGACAGTTCACTTTTAATTATTCCACTCTGTAGAACTCTATTTCCTCATTAATAAATTGTCAACGTAATAGCTTCTACTTCCCAAGACCCTTGGGGAAGTTGAACAGTTTTATTGTAATACACACCCCAGACATAATAGACTACCAGGAACGTGAGCTTTCCTTCTTTATATGGTGTCAGGGTTTCCACTGGGTTTATTCAGCTGCTCCTGGAGAATTAGGTTATTTTGGGCTGATTAATTTTGTTTTGTTTTGTTTTGTTCTTATTCCCATGCATTTCCTCCAAGATAAAGATTTTGTTCTTCTAAAGACTTCTTCTCATTCCACTTCTATAGACTTTGTGAAGCAGGCTTATCTGCCTGCTGTCCTTTCCATCTGCTAGGACATCTTGAGAAAGCCCACTTCTTGTTTCTTCTGCACCTCTACTCATGCAGCTGTGCTCTGTTATTTGTGGTTCACCCTCATGGCCTTCTTAACTGGCAAATGATGTTTTGGTCTACGCATCTTTTATGTTAGAGATGAGAAGAGAACAAAATAACAATGCCACCTTCACCCAAAGAAAAAGAAAATTATGTGTCATCCTAAGCAGGAATACCAGGAATACCTTACGAAGCAGGTGTACCCAGAAGCCATTTGCAATAAATCAAAGGAGCTACATCCAGATATGGAAATACACCCCACCTAAGTCTGATTCTTGATTTAGATGCATAAAAATTGTTACAGAATTTCAGCTGTTTCTGGGATTTGTTGTATTAGTTTCTCCACCTTCTTGCGTAGAAGCATGTGGCAGAAGTATGGGTGGGGTCAGAGGCATGTGAATGTGAATTACAGAGACTTGGTTGTAGAGTCTAATCCTGCCACATGAAAGCATGTGGCCTTGGATATGTCGCATAAACTTTCTGCCTTGTGACATCTGTGAAATGGGGTGTAGGTAAGCACACTAATAGTTTTCTAGTTCTGCTGTAACAAAACTGCACCCAACCTGGCTTTAACCAAGGAACTTTATTGTCTGACACTTCAGGAGGCTGGAAGTTTCCAGATATCAGGTGTCTGAGCACTGGTTCCTTTCGAAGGCCATGAAGAATTTATCCAGCATCTCTCATCTGAATGCGGGTGGTGTGTCATCGATCTTTGCCATTCCTTGCTTTGTAGACCTGCTATCCCAGTCTCTGTTTTCACCTTCCTATAATGTTCTCTTAGTATGCAGAGCTGTCTTTTTGTTAAGGACACCAGCCATATTGGATGGGTGCCCCTTTCAAGCTCATATTTTAACTTGATTACTTTTGTGAAGACCTTGTTTCCAAATGAGTTCCACTTCGAGGTTCTGAGGGTTAGGACTTCAACATATCTTTTGTGAGAATAGAATTCGACTCACAGCTTGTGCCTACCACATAGGGTTAAGATGATCCTCTGAAACAATTTATAAAAAGGGGTTACCACAGTGTCTGTCACATAGTGATCCCCAGGTAAATTAATTATTATTTGTGCAGAGATTTATCATGCCTTAATTAAATTAGGAAGTAATCTTTCCCACAAGTTTTAGAGATTTTTCGTGGTTTTTTCATACCCTTTTCCTCTCACTTTTTCATCAATCCAAAAGGAAAAGGCAAAGCAAAGACCATAGGAGTTATCATTTGAATTTCAGAAGTATTTATACTTTAATTTTTCCTCAGTTTGAGCATATTAGTAAAAACAGATTTGTATATGTAAAAATATACAAAACCTACTATTGCATTCCAATATATATTAATCATTTGAGAAGCTATTTTAAATGCAAGAACAATTTTATCTGAAGGACAATTTTTGCAACTATGTTAATCATCTAGTGCCCATTTTTTGTAAAAAAACAAAAAAATCAAAATTAACCCACCGTCTGAGAAAACATGTTATTGGAATCAAATAAGCTGGCAGCAAAATCTGCAGCCTCCATGTGCATTGCTATGGTATCTGAAACATAATTATCAAGCTTAAGTTAATTAGACTAATGCTTAGAAAATCTGGCCTGGCAGCTTGTGGTAATTATATATACTGATTAAAAATGTAATACACAGTGTGTAGAGGCAAAAGAAACTCCATTCAAAATGGTCCGTGGACAGACTCCATCAAGAAGCCAAGTAAAGAGTGCACAGAGGAGAAGGGATGGCATAGGAGCCAGAAGGCACCGTGCCAAGTCTTCTACAAGCAGGATAGCGGTGCCCACCTTAGCCAACGGAAGGTGGCAAGTGGCACTGCGAGGCCAGCTTAGAGCAGGACAGGCCATAGGTCCTTGAGGCAGATCAGCCACACAACACATAGAGGAGAGCATGGTGCAGTGCTCATTTTTGCTTTATCCCAAGCTTCTTCCTCACACAGTGATTCATCATGGGCCATCCTGACACCATTTTCCTTGGTGATTTTCCAGCCTCTGAAACAATGAAATCATCATTAACTAGAGATCAAGAATAAGGGTAGAAGGCCAGCCTCTGAGCACATGCAGTGCTTTCATTTGTCCTTCTACTTGCCGTGTGTTTGGCTCGGTAGCCATCCTAGAAGGGAAGAATATTGCTTACTGGGGACCTGAGGCAAAGCTTAGAGACACTCAATGTTTGACTCTCTATGAAGATTCTTTACGATATTACTGTGCCCTAAGTGTTTGGTTATGTAAATGAAGAAACATTTTGAGATGGATAAGGGATACAAAGAAATCTTACTTTGTGCTTTATTACAATATGTGTTTCGGTTCTTGCTTTAGTATTAGAACATATAGTTTACAGAACATAATCAAATCATTATCAGATGACTAAGGATTGGTAGAACCATATCACCCTTTCAAATATTTATTATGTTGGCTCATTTAGACTAAAAGTAACAAGAACCTTCCATGTGCCTAGATCTGGTTTTTAAGGTCATTTTTAAGGTATCCAGTTAGACCATTTGGCACTGATGTTTTGAAGATCAAAGAAAGGATATCACTAATAGACATGCATTTGACCTTTAGGAAGCTTTAGTATAATGGAGATGACAGATCAGTCTGAAAGTACTTATAATAAATTTCCTCAAATCGACCCACGAAGGAGGACCACCTAGGCACCTGGAAAATCAGGGGAAGAAATACATTCCATGGAAGAGAATATTGTGTGCAAAGAGCTGGTGGTATGAGACATAAGGCAGGCTTTACAGAATAGCTCCAACCTACCTGGAATGGAAAGAGAACACAGAGCATTGAGAGATGAGGATGAAATGAAAAGCCAGAGTCTGTTGCACCTAAAAAGCATGTCAAGTGCCAATAGTGAAGGAGCAGAGCATTAAATGTCAGGGATTGGGAGACTCAGTTCAAAGTGCCCTGGGATATTACCTAGGATTCAATTCTACCTTTTCCATGAGACAGCTCCCAACATATGCTTCTTCAGTTCTGATCCTCCATTCAGGAACCAGCTGCAGGCTACCCCTAGTTATGCATTTGGGGGTCCTTTTTAGTGGAAAAACATATCAATGCACTTAATGCCAAGTTGCTGAGGACCCATGCAATTCACTGAGACCCCCAAGTCTTTGTTTCCTGCTTTGTATAGCAGAGGTAGCAATATTGTGTCTCTGCTGACTCCAAAACTGATCAAATAGAAACATGATGAAAAGTGTTTAATTTAGTGCCTCACAGTGTCTGCTGTTTAGCAAGTGTTAGATCTTGGTATATGATGAAATGGGAACATAGGAGCAGGGCCCTGGAGCCCCAACCACTCCTTAGCTATAATTTATGATCACAACTCTGAGCCCCAATGTCCTTACCTGAAATGGGGAAGACAGAGCCAGGGGGTAGATACTGTTATGAGGATGAGATGATACTGTTTTTGTGCCAACAGTTTGTGCCTGGCATTTAGCACAGTGCTGTGCAGAAAAGCAATCACTCCTTAGAGGTCCATTAAAAACAACACTAATGTAAAAACAACACAGTTATGCTGTCATAGTTTTGGGGCTCCCTTTCTTCAATACCTGCTTTCCTCGAACAGAAAAGTACCCAGCACTGGACAGAGTACATCTCGCCCTCAGCCAGGGAGAGCAGGACACTTTCACAGAGCAGTATTTGTTCCTTGTGATTTAACTGCCTTTTGGCTAAAGTGCTGCCTTGAATCTGACTTCTCTTATAAGAACCTGCATTGTTCTCTCCACCCAAATCCCAAACAATAATTTGCAGAGTGCAAGAACAGTTCATCAGTGGGTCATTTTGCTTCTCTGACGCAAATACATCAGTTTGCCTGATTTAACATTGTTTAAATTTTGACATGTAGTAGACACAATCTGATAACCAATTAAGAACCCTTGCAGATTTTGGACTAGTAAACTAACTAGTACACTTCAGTATAATGTTGGTGAACTAGAGCCAGTTGTTGCCAAAATCAAAAATTAAAAAGGGAAAGGAGCAAAATATCTTGGAAATAAATTACTTTTTTTCAATATCTTATTCACATTTTCTATGCAATAGCACTGAGTGTACCATGTGCTGCCCCATTTGTAAGCAGCGGAAACAGGGCAGAGTTGCTGCTTCTCAAAACACAGTCTTGGTGTGGGAATCAGTGCAAACAAAAGGATAAAAGCAATTAGGAAATGTAGAAACGTTAAGTTTATACTACTACTGCCGACATGTTCATTAAAATTTGGGTGAGCATTATTTTGCTTTGGAAATAAGACATGAGTAAATTGATGGAGAAGAGAATGTTTGGATAACTATCTCATGGGCATAAATCTGTCCAGGTACAGCAATTTTAATTAAGAACAGCATCCAAAAATAGATAGGGGTTGGGTTCAATGAAAAGTTATATCACTTTCAAACATCCGGAACCCAGTTAGTAACTTCAGCACTTTTTCATGGCAAATTCTACTGTGCTGTGATTCTTATGAAGGTTCTTGGAATCGGAAGTTTATTGTCATTATAAGGAAAATTACAGCCTTCTGCATTGTACCGTTACGCATAGCGGAAGGATGGGTGTTTGTTTTCTTTCATAACCTGCTTTTCTTTAGTTGTTTAATTAGGTTTACCAACTAAATAGTGCCTGAAAACCCATCACCTAAAATAAAAGCTGTGAATATAATCCCACACCAAATAAAACTGTATCTCTGAATAACAACTCTGTTTGCTGCCTTTCCCACTCTTGGTTAGGCATCTTTGTGTATCTCAGGAATGTATATATTTTTAGTTTTTTCTTTAACTTTATTTTTAGTTTTTTCTTTAACTTTATAAAAATGCATATTGTCTTTGGGAAAATATTATTCCTCAATGATAAATTATTATGACTTGTCTGTATGGGCTATTCAATCATGATCAAATGTCTGTTTTATTCCCTGTGAAATAGTCTATCATGTGAATATGTGACAGCTTTTTCACCTCCTGTGAAAGGATGTTAGTGATTTCTGACCTCTTGTTACTTTAAGCAGGACCAATTTGGCCATTCTCATCTATGTTTTCTTATACATGTGGGTAACTTTCTCTCGGATGTATACATAGAGGCAATAGTAACCTGTTCTCCAAAGTGGGTGCTCAATGTATCTACCTAACAGCATTTCCAGAGCAGCCTTAAGGGTCCAGGTCTTCTCCAGAAAACAGTGTTGCTGCCTGGGAGTGGAGTTCAAATGCACCAACCAATGCAACGATGTTTTTCTGATGTTAGCCTTGTGTTGTGTGTGCCTCAGATCTTAACTGGAGCTGAGACTCATGGGTAGAAGGTAGGGGAGATTTGGACTGAGGCTAGAGAATAGAGATCTCCAACAAGATAAATCAGACTGTCTCAAGTAGTTTAAGATGCTTGTACATGCAACACCAAGCCATTGTCTAAAAATCTCTGGGAGCAATCAGGCCAGAGAGATTCAGATACCACATGACTCTCTGGACCGCAAAGCTCTACAGATTTGTTTCAAACATGGAATCTAGGAGCAAACATTTTTCAGATATTTTTCTCTGGAACTCTAAGTAGAAACCTGAAATTATAAGAAGGCATTTCAAAGAATTTTTACATTTTGTCCTTTAAAAACCAACCAAGAACAAAGTTGAGATTCATTAAAAAACTAGGTCTCAAAAGATTTGAGTTTTTCATTCATAAAGTTAACTCTCACAAATATTTTCAACTTTAATGGAAATATTAAAGATTTTTTTGAAATAAAATTATATTTACTTTTGTATATCTATACCTATGTCTTCCAGGGTCTGCTCTTTATTCTGTCCTCTTAGGTCAGTAATAAGTATTTGGGAGATGAGGTGCACAATAGGAACCTGAGAAAGTTGAGAATGTCTCTTTTCTCATCTGATGCTTCAAAGTGAGTAACAACCCTGGGGTACCACATAGCATTCTAATTTTTCACGATGGTAAAGGCGTGTGTGTATGTGTGTGTATCTTATATCTCTGTTGCTTATGTTGATTTCTGGATTTGTGACAATTATAGGATATATAAAATGAATAGTTAAACCTATAACAAGCAAATCTCTCTCAAGTGTTCTGGTGGAAAAAAAAAAACATTTGAAATCCTCTGTGACAAAGATCTGTCATCATGCATGGCAAGCTTAGCATTTCAGCCACATCCAAAGCTTTATGTCTTCATTAAAGAAGGTTTTTAAATGAAATGAGAGAGAAATTTGGGGAAAGTTAGCTCCTAATTTGTTTGTGCGACTCACTCACGTGAGCCAGTTTCTCGCAAGGACAGTGGAATATCTTCGTGAGAAATTAATGGATTTGTAGGTAGCAGAGCTATGTCACTTCCAATGTGTGAGAAGCACCTTCAGAGGGGCCACTGTCATAACCAGAGGCAGAATGATGTTGCTACAAAAAGAAAGACACATCTTCATTTCCAGGGACTGTTAGATATCCTTAAAATATAGACTTTCTATTATTCATTTTAAACTTTCCAATGCATAGGTCCTGGTACCACCCTTGCCCATGTGGTGATAGCATAGCAGCTGTAGTTTAGCCCAGCATACGGTGAGCGTGCAGGAAGATGCCTTCCGGGTCAGCCGCATCCTCCTTCTCTGTGGGGGTCACCCTTGTGTAAAGAGCTCACTGTTCACCTCTTTCCTGTGCAGATTTTCCTCTAGCTGGGTAAGATGTTAAGCCGAACAAGAGGCCCCGTAGACAAGTATGCAGCCATCCATGACGCTGCCCATTTTCAGGAGGAGTCCAACTGTTCTCACTGTCAGCTCGCTGTTCTAGAGACTTAACCACATCCTCACCTGAGGAACATTCTGGTAAGCCTAGCACAAGGAAAGTGCTCCATTAAGTGGTAGAACTGAATAAACCATCCAGGGCCTCTTCTTTACCTACAAAGGGAGAGATTTGCCTGCTTCTCCATTGCACCTTTACCCTTTCTTTAAGAACTTCCTCGATCTTTTTCCATCTCTTATTTCTGGCCGTCTCTTGTTTTTGCTATACCTCTTTCCTTCCTGAGAACATTTCACTTGCTGATCTTTCTCAGCTTAGTGGTCACCTCCTCCAAGAAGCCTCCCCAGATCACACTGCCTAGTGGAACTTCCTCAGTTATTCTTTGTTACAGTAGCAATATATTTGATTACAATCAATCTTATAAGTATTCATAAGTTCCATGCCCATGGATTCAATTAACCACAGATCAAAAGTATCAGAGAAAAACTTACATATGTACTGAACATGTATAGATTTTTTGTTAGACTTATTATTTCCTAAACAGCACAGTATAAAAACTATTTCCATAGTATTGACACTGCACTAGATATTATAAATAAGCTAGCATTGATTTAAAGTGAGTAGGAAGATGTGCATATGTTATATACAACTATGGTGCCATCTTAATAAGGACTCGTGTTTCCTTGCATTTTGATAACCTCTGGTGGTGGAATGCCTTCTGGAATCAGCCCCCTAAATTGGGACAAGAGAGAGTGGTACATGCTAGTTGCCTCCGTTCTCCCCTAGAATGGAAACCTCTCAAGTCCACCACGTGTGTCTCCTGCTCATCACTGCACTGTGACATGTGATGTGCCAGCATGTGGCAGGCTGAGCACCGTTTGTGAGTAAGCAAATGAGTTCTGCAGAGGTTGTGCAAAGTGCCCGTAGAGGTCAGCTTTTCCGGTTGGTTTGACCTGAAGAATCTGGCCGCTGCTCCCTGCAAGTGTGTTAAGGAGGACTCAGAAGCTATGTTTCTGTTAGTGCTTTGTTAGCCACATACTTGTCCCCCTTGCTTGGTGGTGTGTTTGCTTAGCTTCTTGCAGTGCAGACATTAGACACCACATGCTTACACCCTTGGTTGGGGGCACCTTCCTTGAAGTGTGCTTCCAAAGTCTCTACAAGGTGCCTTTGAAAACATAAGCCAGATGTAGCAGGAGCAAATATGAAACAAAATGTTCAGGAGATTCAAAGGAACACAGAAATTCTTCCTATGCCGTTTTCCATTTCTCCTTCTGGGTATCACAGGTTGACATCACTCTAGGATTAAAGGAGAACACTCTTGCTCAAACACCAATATCTGAAACACTAGGGAGAAAAAGCTTTATAGAACCTGACTGGCCAAGGAAATTGCTTTTTGAATATATGCTTCCTTCACCGAAGTTTGCTACATCACAAACCTTGCTACTGGAAGGAGTTTCATTTCATTTCTCAACGAGCATGATTTTAGAAACAGGAAATCAGCTAGTAGCTATCTTTAGTACCTGGTGCTTCACCAATTTCCTACCCCCTGGAAAACCAGAAGAGCTCAGATATGAGGGAGCCCAGGGCAAGAGACCAGAGACCAGTGACTATTTACTGAGACCTCAATAAGATGAAGTTTTCCCTTCTAAGGGCGTGTCCCAGCTGAGCCTTGATTCCCTCTTGGGATTTTGGTCCCTATCTGCAACTTTTCTTTTGTTTCCAGTACAGTGTTACTACCTATATTTTCAAACATATACAGCAAAATTTCCACAGATTTAGAGCATGAATCCAGGGATGTACCAAGAGCTAGTTGACTGCATATCATTATGTTTAACAGAAACAAATGCTGCTCCAAATATTCCACAAGATATTGCTTAAGTGATTTAAGTTTCTAGAAAACTTGGGTGTTGCATCTAGAAAATGGGAATGTTGAATTTGCATAGTAAGTGTGTTGGGTTTCGCTTCCCACTAATAAATGCTTTTTGAAAACTTACTGGTGTCGGACATAGCAAGCAATGAAAATACAAACATGGGTGTTGCTCTGGTTTCATAATTTCTACCATAAATATGGGAGCCAGACAGTAGAATTTTTTTTTTACTAAATTAGATATTGCTGAAGACTTTTTATTACTTGAAGAGTACAGAAGTGTTGAGTACAATTGCTTTCTCCAGCACAGCCAAGTTAGTAGTCAGACTATTGCTGTAGGGGATTTTAATCTGAAATTCCATGCCCAGCTGTTGGGAAATCGTTCACAACCCATACAAGAATGAGGTTCACTGTAGAAAGCTGAACAGGAAATGTTAACAATGATGTGTCCTAAGAATAACGCCCAGAGGTGGAGAATCCCATGCGAGCCCTCACAGCCTACCTGAGGGGTCCCAATCCTTAACCGTCTTGATGTTCTACTGTAAGAAAGGTCTAATTGTCACCAGCAGGAGGCAGTATGGCAGGTCCACAAGCTTCTGTGGTTCTTTTTCTCATATCCACATGTGCAGATAGCTTCACTGATTTCTTCCCTGACAGGAAGTAACTTTTCTTGCTTGCTTTTCTCTCATTGCTGAGACAAAATACCTGATGCTCAAAATTAAGGAAGGAAGGGTTTATTTAGCTCACAGTTTATGGAAGTTTGAGTCCATTAACAGCAGACTCCAAGGCAGGGTGGAGGGGCAGAGGGGCAACTGTTAATAGTAGCTAGAAAACAGCAAAAGCAACAGAGCAAAAAGGGAAGAGCAGGAGAGCAAGGCTCTTTTTTTTTCCCTTATACTGTATGCAGGCTACTGTCCCAGGTGAGGGTAGCACTCACACCCATAATCCCACCATGAACCAATCACAAACTCTAGAAACCTGCCCTTACAATTGTGTGAGGCTTTGGGGGCAATCTAGACACAAACCATAGCATCCATCCCTGGCCCCCTCATAGACTCATGCACACTCCTTTATGCAAAAGATATTTAGTCCATCTCTAAGAGTTGGCAAAGTCCTAACTGTTTCAGCACTGCTGAAAAGTCCCAAGTTTCTTCCAAGACCTAAGGCACTTTTAGCTGTGAGCCCTGTACAAATGAAAAGTTAAACACTTCCAACATTCAGTAGCTTGAGATAACCATTACCATTCCAAGAGGTACAAACAGAGAGATACGAAGGATTGGGGCCAAAGCCCAAAATCCAACAGAGCAAATAGTATGTCCTGTAGTTTCATGTACACCATTTTCAAAGCAACCTGTGGCAAGTTGTGAGCTTCAAAGACTTGGGTGGCCCCACCTCTGTGGCATAGCTGGTGGCTGTAGCATCCATGGCTTCTGCCTTGGGCTGGCTTTGCTTCCTCCTTTCAGGCTGTCTCCAATGATCCACATTTCTGGCTCTTCTAAACTTCTGGGGTCTCCACTGCACTTTTGGTTTAGCCTCACGGCTTCATACTTTGCTCTCACAGGAGCACACTGCCTGGCCTTCTAGGCCTTCTCAAACTTGGGTGGAAGCCTCTCTCACCTCAGAACTCTTGTATTCTGCATGCACCTAAAATCAGTGCCACGTGGATGATGTCAAGGTCTGGTGCCAGTGGGAGCAGCAGCCAGACTTTCTTCTCTCTTGGCTGTAGGGATGAAATGCCTGGATTGCTGCACACTCTGAATTTAATTCTGAGGAACGAATTCTCTAGGCTGTCACCATTCTGGCACATGGTATAGCTACCACCATTCTGGGACATGGTGCTTTGTGGCTTTCTCTTCAAAGCAGTCTTTCACTTAAGCAATTTTGAAGCATTAAAGAGTGAAGTCTTGTTGCTTCTTGCGATACCCTCAGGCCATCTTTCCTACTCTCTGGTTCCTTATCAGCAATCAAGATCTCCTTTCCTCTTATCTTTGCAATTTACAGCTTTACAAGAGCTTCCGTGCTGGCCAAACACATTTTAAATCATTCTGCTGGGCTTTTTGCAGCTGACTCTCAACATAAATCTAGATAGAACCCCCCAACAATTGCCATGCCACTGCCTCAACATTTGGTTGCCTTGAAGTTTTTTTCTGCAGCCATAACACACATCATCTGAAATCCAAAGGCCGATGCAGTATTTTTTCCCACTAGAAATTTCCTGAATGTGGACTTCACTGGCAAGATTTGTATCAACTTTCTGGTCTTTGAGCTCTGACCAGAATCTCTCATACAGAACAGCCTAAGGCTTTCCAGCTCTATTCTTTCAGGCAATATCTCTGAACTTTTCCAAACTCTTCCCACAAGCCATTTCCAAAAGCCCTTGAACCTACAAGATCAAATATAGTGGTAGCAATGATCCCACCCCTCTGGTATCAAATTCTGTCGTGGTTATTTTTCTCTCATTGCTGAGGCAAAATACCTGATGCCCAAAATGAAGGAAGGAAAGGTTTATTTAGATCACAGTTTGTGGAGGTTTCAGTCCATAATCAGCTGACTCTGAGGAAGGGTGGCACGGCAGAGAAACAACAGCTAACAGACAGGAAAAATAGCAAGAGCAAAAAGGGAGAAGCAAGAGAACAAGCCTTTTCCCCTCACTTATACTATATGCAGGCTACCTACCCCAGGGTGGGTGTAGCACTTACATTCATAATCCCACCATGAATCAATCACAAACTCTAGAATCCTGTCCCTATGACTACGTGAGGCTTTGGGGGACATCTAGACACAAACCATAACATAACTCCTTTGATGTTCCCATTAAAATCTACTCTGTTCAAGACCAGGATCCATTGTTGTTCTTTAATGAGATGCTTCCAACAAGCTTTCCATGAAAAACTGTAAACTTTGATGTCCAATCAGTTCAAGTGAATTTTTTGAAGGCAGATGGGCCTGCACCCTTGCAAATCTGAAATGTCCACCTTGATGTATACAGGTGTCATAGGGCTGGTGGAATGCACCAAGGTAATTCACAGTTAAGTCATGTCTGGTCCAAACTGATACTGAAAGTCTCAGTTTCTGCTTTGATAATCAGCTTGACAATGTGATACTTTAATGTATAATTGGATAAGCAATTGGGTTCTGTTATAGTACAGTGGTTTGTCATATTTATTTTCCAGTGCTATGATTTTCTTGTTGATAAATACTTTTGGGGATTACAAATTCTTAAACATCAACACTCTATACTCCCTGAAAATGAGATGTCATTAATTAATAGAAGAGATTATTTCAGCATTTTGGCTCATGGCAGAAATTTTTTTAAAAATCCTTGCTATTATTCAAGCACGTTATGTGTAAGTCAAAGCTTTGGCAACTAATCAAGTGATGAATACTCTGTTAATGTCCCGAATTTACCTCTCTAGATGGGCAAATTTTGGGGCTTTGGAATTTTCACAGTGGACCGAGGGGCTCAAGGTAACATGTGTGAATACAGAGGTCTAGTGTTTAGCTGAAGGCTTCTGCTCACCTGATCTGTAATCTACAGTATAAGAAAGGTGACAATGAACCTATTTTTATAGAAAGTAATATTTGAACAACCCAAGAGTTCTAACACAGGAAAACTGTCAGCTGGAGGTTTGTGGCAAGACCATTTTCTGCCTCAGGTAGGGCAAAGGGTGATTCCTGAGGCCACCAAGAAAATCCAGAGTGGAAAGCACATAGACAGCTCCATCGAGGATGTGAGAAAGAGATGTGCTGGGTCTGGTGGGACTCATGTACTGACAGGAAGCAGAAGTGGTACATGTGTGAAAAAGGTAGAAACACTGCCCATCGTGGGACACGTCTCAGTGCCGATATGACTGGTCCAGGGAGGCTGCTCTGGGGTGCTGGGAGTGAAATGGGAGAGCAGTAGAGCAGATCTGGGGTGGGTACAGGGTGACTTTCACAAGGGCTCAGAGCAGATGGCAGGGAGCCAGGAGGCCGGTCTGGCGCTCATAGGCAAGTGCCGCAAGCAGCTGCCTGAGAAGAAAACCATCTACATGGAGGGACTAAGCCACCTCAGCAAGACCATGCTAGTCGATGAGAAAACTGAGCCCCATTTTTGTCCACACCATCCCAGCACCCATTATATCACACAGCACTAATTTGTCTCCCTCTAATTTATTCTCCATCCCTGTACTTTTTGATGAAGTTACTCTGATCCTTTTACTTCCATGCTTTGAACTAACATGTTCTCATTGCGCCCAAACTAAAATCTAAGCTTTTTAGCCAGAGGCATAAACCACAAGGACTCTGCTTCTCCTGCCCTTCCAGCCAGTTCTGTGTGCACGGATCTCCCCTGTGCCTGACGCTCTGCACTTGCTGCTCTCTTCTGCTGGGGATCCTCGCCTCCTTGCTTTCAACTGACCCCCTCTCCCTCATCACGGCCTAACTTATATGTCACCTCTGCTGGGAGGCTGATCGTTAAAAAGTGCCCTCGCCTACTTATCATGCCTGCAAATCCTTAAGTTTGGTTTTGCCTCAGAGTTCTTATAATATGAAATCATTTTGATTCCCAAACATTGATCAAAAATATACAAAAGTTCCCCACAGAACAGCGACTCTTAATTGCTAGAAGGCCCCTGCTTCGGCTCACATGGGCAGTCACTTTCTTCTATCTCCATGTCTATTCTTACTTGAGCCATTTCCCAAATCACTAACGCCATGTTTAATGCTTTATGTCCCACAGCGGTATATTAAACATAATAAATTTCCTTTAAAGGAGATCTGATAAGCAAATATGATAAGATAAACATGATCTAAATAAAGCAATCGTATTGTAGATCTGTCTAGATTCTGGATGACTTTCTGTGTCTGTTAAGAGTCATGTCAGTGCCATGACAAGGACAAAGTGTCACCCACTGAGACTTTCTTCTTTGTCGATGGGGAAGCCTGAGAGATGAGGGACAATGAGTGGCTTTCTCTCAATAGGATTGCAAGCCATTTGTACCACTGTGTTTGTAGTACCAGAGACCATGTTCCGGGCCATGAGGGGAAGTGCCCCATCTTAAATGATATTAGGGTCAGGTGCCACAATGGCAACTAAACTTCAGCTGTCGTGATAGCCCTGACTTGTGAGTAGTGGCTGCTGTGTACTACAGTTTCCAGGAGGAGCTGGCCCTGAGCACGAGCCTCAGAAATACTGGCTGGGATGTGGTGTGTCCACAAAAGCTGTTGCCACTGCCCTAAATGACCCTTTCCTTAAAATCCCCCCACTCTTTTAAGCCCAGTCCAAATTCCTGATCTTTAAAAGTCAATCTCAGACTCTCATGTGGCATGAATTATTCCTACTCCATGAGATATTCTGACACTATGATGGAACTTCAAACCAGCACTTTTGCTAGTCTGGTTCACATAAATTATGTATGTATGAGTTTTTTTGCCCCCTTTGTTTTTTTGAAGGGTAAAACCTAGCAAGGCAAAGATTTTTGGCTTATTTATCAAAATATCTTTCCTGGAACAGCACTTAGGATATATTATGTGCTCACCCAGTATTTGTTAGCTGTTTTGAAAGTGGTGGTAACAGAGAATCAGACCTGTAAAACATAAAGACTTAGCTGGGTTACCCAGGAGCCAGAGGCAGATCTCAAGTTTGAATTCAGCCTGGCACCATAGGGAGACTATCTCAAAATGAAATTTTTAAACAGCTAGGGGAAGATCTCAGTGATGGAGTCCTGGCTTAGCATACAAGAGACTCTGGGGTCAATGCCTACTTTGAAAGAAAGAAAAATTTATTTCTCTATTCAAGGTAATTATTTTTCTTCTGAGAAATTATTTGTACAAATTAATATGTAAACAAAACCATGAACGCATGAAAGTGGTTTACTTAAACTCTCTTCTCTGTATATTCTTATCAAATTGATGAGAATAACACATTATTTCATAACACCCAAATTTATACTCATCAACTTTTAAGAGGAGCATCCAATTGGTTTTGCTCCTTTTTGAAGGCCATTTGGCATTTACTACAGGTTAGTTTCAAATTCTGAAAGTCATTGAAATTATTGTGAATCATTCACCTACTGGATTCCATTACAGAGCTACAAACACATCAATAGCCAAGGCAGCTTGAGCATTGCATCAGGGAATTAATCATTACATACACCGGGCAGTAATGTGCTCAAGGCACTGGCAGGAACCAAGTGTCAAAACTGACACGTACAGTACCTCAATCAGAAATCCTGTTAACACTCCCTTCCCCAAGTCACTCCGGGCACATGAAGTGGGATGATGGCAGACACTTTTTTTTTGAAAAGTTTATTTTCAAAGCTGTACAGAAATGGAATTCTCTTGCAAGGGTTATTACAAATTTCAGACTGTTGAATATGAATAGACTGGTTCAAGTTTTTGCAAACTTTGTCACTTTGGTGTCCCGTTTTATTCAAAGAACAAAGTGCCTCTGAGAACAGTTTTACCTCTCGCGATTGCATCGGGAAGAGAGGAGCATGTCTTGTGTCAGCCTTGAGCTGAGTGTTTTCACAGTGAGCTGAGTCACATTAACTTGTGTGACAATCAAGCGAGAGGAGATGGAGAACTATAGTGTGTTGAATACCAAAGACAGTCAGTCGGAAGAATTACTGTTACTTCATGGACTGCTAAGAAAGGAAAGCCAATCGAACTGTGGCCAGTTGTTGCTTAGGGTTGTGCTAGCCTTTAATCTGCACTCAGTTTGGACATTTTCCTCTGATTTTTCTGATCTTACCAGCTAGGCAGGCTTGGGAACTGCCCAGTGAGCAAATGCAAGCCCAGGACTCCCTTGAAACGTTCCTTGGTTGACCCAGGTTGAACAGCAAGGTAAAATATAGGAAGCCTAGTTAAATTTGAATCTCAAATAAACAACAAATAATGTTTTAGTGTGAGCATGGTCAAAATAATGTATGGAATATACTGAGAAAAATTAATGGAGTGTCTATTTTTATTTGCCAAATCTGGCAATTGTACCTGGATAATTGTACCCCTGACCTTCACTGCTTGATCTTACTCTAGGACCTTAACTTTTACCTCTGAGGAGCCTCTGTTCATATCCAGCTATTTAAAACAACCTTGAGACCTAGGGATCATTGAGGGTCATTTTAGAGATAAGGAGTGAATTTTCTCCTCAGACTTAGACGTTTTATTAGAATTTATTGCTGTACCTGAATTGTCATCATTACTTTTAATCCTTTTATAGGGTAGTAAGGCCCAAAGGATTGCTAGAGAGCCGTGAAGACAGTAAAAATATTTTTAACTCCTGGAAACAAGTACAGTTGGGGTAGTCAATGGTTACCCTCATAGCAATGGTGTATGTGACCTGTAGCAACAGTGGTAGTGACAGTGGTTGGTAACCAGCAACCTCAGACTCTAAGCACCACTTGATATGTCAGCAACATCACTACTCACTCGTGTTACAGCTTTGGTTTTACAGAGAGGGCAACTGAGGCACAAGGAGGTTAAGGAATTTGCTCATTTTTAAAGTGTGGAAAACACCTCATCGTCATTGAGAGCCCTTCTCTGATACTCCTATCCCAGCACTCGGTATTGTAACACTGCTTCTTGGTGAAACCAAGGCAGCCCCCAAAGCCTTTCCAACCAGAGGAGCACTGCCCAGTACCCACCTCATTTCCAACCCCGTTTTAATAAAGCCAACCATTTGCTGTCTGTTCTTCCTATGTGGATGCCCTGTATAACAGTAAAGGATGCTGTCTTTTTCAGAGTAGGCACTGCAGAAACATAAAATAAGTGGTTCATAACAAGTAATCTCTACCTTTCCCTTCCAGCAGGCTGAAGTACTCTGGAAGATTCTTGTAAGAATCAAACTCTGGTTATAGCTCACTGCAGGCAGGTGGTACCTTTTGGACAGTTACCGTTTAATATCAGTAGACTTCTCTCTAGGCTGCATGTACTGGGCTATAGTTGACAGGTTGTCAGGGTGCCTGTAAGAAATGGAACTCTATTCCAAGCTGTAGCATGCTTAATTTCCTAGTCACCTTCCTAGTCACCTGGGTAGCTCTTCTAGGATACAAGGCTTGTGTGTCAAGGTCTTTCTCAGCCTCTTCATTTCTGCAGAGGCTGCAGGCTGGTCCAAAGTCTCCTGACCTGGCTTGGAGATAAGCCTTGTGATCCAGAAATCCCCTTGCCCTATGGTAAATAAGAGAAAAGCAGCCATACAGCAGTTTACAAAGGGAAGATTTGATACAAGTAAAGGCGTCACAAACAGTAGACTTAAGGACAAATGCCTTATCTTGGGTCTTCCATATCCATGGACTCCACATTAGTGGATTCAATCAACCATGTATACAAAATATTTGGAGAGAGAATTGTACCTATGCTGAGCATGTATGTTTTTCCCTTTTCCTTATTCTCTAAACAATACTGTACAACTATTTTCATGATATTATACTCTTACCAGTATATATATATATATATATACTGTTTCCTGGATGATTTCAATAGGTATCCAGAGTCAAGCTATTCTAAATTAAAGATGCTTCTGTCTGGAGATTTTAAGAGGGAAGTCTCTTTACATTTTAAAGACCATGTACAACAGTCTAGCAAATATGATTAGTTTTTGTTTCATTTCCCAGCCTCCATAAACAACTTGTAAGTGTTGGCCCAGTGTTGCCATCTGTAAGGCATATGACAATAGCAGACGGTTGCCTAATAGCCAGGAAGGCATTAATGTCCCCAGACTCTGAATTATCTGGATTCATCTGGTGTGATCTGTATTGATGAGGCCACTTAAGGCTTGATTTCTATGTCTTCTGATGACAGGACCACAGTGGCTAGACCACATTTCCCAGGCTTTGCATTGCTCTTTATCATCCCATCAAACTATTGCAAGATGGATTTATAACAGACCTAAAGATGGTATGGAAATGAAAATTAGTTCTTGGGTAGAATAGTAATCCCGCCTGACTTGCCTGTAGCAACTGCGTCATATCTGCCTCTGCAAGGAAGGAAATGACTTCTTAATGTGGTTTTCTTCCACTAAAGAGAATTAAATCTGTGTGGCAAAATGTAAACCCAGTGTGCTGGCAGCCACATTCTGAAAGGAAGATCCATGACCCTCATAAACATATTTGTGGCACAGTTATATGCTAATGAACCTCATTTGGGCTCCAACTTACTCAGCGTGAAAAATACAGCTCGGTTGGAGAGCCAGGCTACTGTTCCCTCACTGTTTCCCCTTCTGCCCTAAGTTTGCTCTGAAATAAACAGGGCAGCTTCACCTGCCACAGTTGCCAGGGTGGAGTCTCTGAGATAGATTTAGGCTGTTTGGGGCCCCAGAGAACAAATTCCACTATTTTAATTGCTAGTCTTTTTGCTGAATTGACAAGATTTTTTTTCAGGGATCAAGCTGACTTTCGGGCGAATAAAGGTGGTAGAGTGAAACAGTGTCTGCGGAATTACCCATTCTTTGTGCATACCCTGTGGGACAGATAGGGCAAAACGGCTGAGGACAACCCTGGGAACCCACTGTTACCTGTGTGAATGGTCTTTCAAAAGGGAATGAGTTTCCTCAGACCTCAGTTTTCCTGTTGATAAGTGGGGTTAATTAGTGCCTGCCGATGGGCCTACTGCAAGGTTAAATGAAATAATGCAAACCAAAGAATGTGCCCTTCACATCATAAATGTTAGCCATCACTGGCAGTGCTAATAAATTGTGTATCTTCATTGACTTAATCCAAAATGTCACACTGTGCATCCTGGGAGGATCTTGTACTTTCAGCATTTTACAGCCACACATGGAAAATACACAAAGGAAATACACATGGATGGAATGAAATTTAACTGCAGTAGGAGACAAGGGAGAGGGGTTAGCTTTTCTAAAACAGCCACTCTGAAAACTTGTCTCTATGGAATTAAAATTCTATTCACTCTATATGTGAATCTGAAACATTCAAGTTGTTTTTTAGACCAATATTGATATTTAAGGAAGATTTCAAAATAATCAACTAAGACTAATTTTTAATTAATTAATTTTTGAAGTTGTTTTCGTAATTAATAGTTTTTAACATTTGACTGCTTATAGCCTCATTTAATGGAAAGATCAGTTTCTCACTCCATCTTCATAGCCACTGTGTTATGATCATGAATTTTCTTGGGTTATTTTTGGTTCACAGAATAAAACTGCACATGGCTTATCTAAGAAAGGCTAAACCAGAGACAGTAGTAGGTAAACCACAGGCCAGCTTGGAGGAATAACCATGAATAAGTGACAAAACCATGTCTTTAGGGTCTGAGACACACCAAAACATGAATGACGCTTACCAAACCCAAAGACGCAGAGAGGAGTCGGGGTGTGGGGAATGGGAACACACTCCCTAGGAGCCCCCCACCTGCCCAGCTCCATGTGTCACCATCGTCCCAGCCTCAGCAGATAATTACAACACAACAAAAGGCTGTAGTGGAGTGCAGTGTCATCTGGTTGTTTTCTGAGAGAAGCCAAAAAAATGTGAATTCTTACGTGAAACCTAATTTTCAAATTTTGGCAGTTAAAATACACACATATGTACCTATCTGCCTCTACCATGCAAATTCCATACCATCCTCCCCTTCCCCCAGCATGTATTTAAAAGAGAGTCCAAGAACCCATTCACGAGTCTTTTCTCTTTCTCCCCAAAGCTGGAGAAACACGACAAGGAGGAAGAAGACACCCCGGCCTCTTGGAGGTCAGAGGAAGAAATGGCAGCAGAAGCAGCTCTCCTCCGGGCCTACTTTCAGTGACAGCAGTAAAGCCCGAGCTCCGTCATCCCCAGCAGCCTGCAGTGGGCCTCAGGAAGCGGCAACCAGCTGGAAATTCGGGAGGGGGCTTTACCAATTGATCCTTGGGGTGAGGGTGGGGGTGCAAAGACTGGCCAAGCTGTACTGGAATAAACCTTGATCCTTGAAGAATCTAAGTCTCCGAACTGGCTCCCCCACCCTTTCTAATCTTTCCTGCAAAGGTGCTTTTCTCCCCATTCGCTATTCACAAAGAAGCAGATGGTCAGGAAAGCATCACTAAGTGTGTGAAAGATCAGACTCACTCTGTCCCCTTGCACCCCCTTTCTCTTATTTCTCTACCCCTTCAGCCACACCAGACATGCTCCTTTCATGCCCTGCAGCTGCTGTTTGGTTAATCACCTCTTGTAGTCAGGGGTTGCAAGCAGAACAATTATATACAGCACACATAATTTACAGTATTATTTATAATGCTCGCACAAGGCGTCAAATACAAAGAAGGTGCAGGAAATCTGTCTACAACACTATGGACCTAGAAAACCAAGCCGAGGGCCTGGATCCCATGGCAATAACCTGCATGAGCTCAGCTGAACACCTAGAGCCCATGACAATGACTCATGCAAGTCTGTTTCACTTATCTGCACTGGGAAGGCCCAAAGGTCAGTGGTGGAAGCTAGAAAGTCTGTGCCAGCAGGGTGAAGGATCTGTGCCAGCAGGCTGAGGGTTCTATACTGGAGCCAAGAAGCAACATTCAAAATAAGGACCAAGACTCCCCTGAAAAGTACTACAGCCTTCCTCAGTGACAATGAGGTCCCGAGCTCCTCTGACAACAGCTGAGTACCTCTCAGGAAGTCAGTGTAACAAACTTCTCCTGGAGATAAAACAGCACACATTGTCCCCTCCGCAGCCAGGAAATGATGCTTAAAGTAAGGACCAAAAGCCCCCCCAAAGCGAACATCAGCCATCCTCGAAACAAGGACCGGAGCTCCTCTGATGATGACAGCCAAGTTCACATCAGGGGAGGCCGCATGACAAGCTCCTCCAGGAGAACCAATGGCTCCAAACAACAGTGATGCTTAGGAGAACCCAGAATGTTACTCTTCCTCCCCAGGTCTCCTTTTCATGCTGGCAACAGTCCTCAGGTGGGTCATCTACACTCAGCACCCTGCTGACTCAGTTCAGCTGGTGTTTAAGTTGACCACCAGTTACCAATCCACTACATCACCCTTTGTGTTTCTTTTTTTTTTTTCCTTTAGCCAATAGGAGCTCAGGACACAGGAAAAGAGCTTGATGGGATTAACTCTGTATTAGTGATGTTTAGCTATTGGGAGGTCACTGCTGTGGAAGGAGTAATAACCAATCTTCTTTTCAAAATGTATCTGCAGACCATATGTGTGTATAGGTCAAGGGAGCCCAAGGTCCTTCTGAAATGTATTCATAAATAGGACTGCTATGTAGTTTTGGGACATACCTAGATTAAAAAATTATTCACTGTTTATTTAAAATAAAATTTAATATTTTATTGGCACATGTTTATAGTACATTATGATTACATTCCTTGAGGGGAGTTGGTGTCTTATATTTTAATAGATCTCTTAGGGGTTGTGGGTCTCAGATAAAGTCTTTTCCTTTAAATAGCTTCTTTTCCTCTCTAGAATTAGATAACTCTAAATTAGACTTAGGTTGTTCTTCATCTGGCCTCAGTATAAATATGTTCATATTGTAAGTCACTGAAGCAGATTAGATACAAATTTAAGACAAAATTATTAGTGATAGCAACTGAAAACTGAATCATCTATTATTGTCAGCCATTTAGTGGCTGTGACTTTTTTTAGCTAGAAAACATTCATCGTATAACCAGGGTTTCACTTTCTCTAGTTTTGGTTACCTTCTCTCAACTATAGTCCAAACTCATTGAAAGGGAGGGAGACCAAGAGATGGAGGGAAGGAAGAGAGAGGGTAGGCGAGGAGGAATCGAGTAAGATGGGTTGTGTACATGCAGGAACTCCCTTTAAGGAATGCAATCATCAAGTGCTACAAACAGGAGCCAGTAGAAATATTAAATGGAATATTCCTGAAATGAAAAAAATCACAGGTTATAAATTATGTGTCCTCCTGCTCCAGCTCCCTTTGTCCCGCTTGTGTGCACAGGGCACACGATGGCCCATGGGTCGCTGAACCCCACGCTGGCTATCCCATGGACTGGCACCCAGTGCTTGTGTCCAAGGTGTCCTTACTTTATGTAAGAATGGTCCCAAACTGTAAGAGTCCAGATGCTGGCATTAGTTCAGTTATGCCGGAGAGATGCCCAGAGCGCTTCTTTTAAGTGTTGTCTGACTTCATCACAAGAGGAAAAGTAAAGACAGAACGATAAGGTATTTTCAGAGACTCTAAATTCACAGAACTTTTCTTCAGAATATTGTTATGCTTACTCTGTTTTATTATTAGTTATCATGTTAATTCTTTACTGTGCCAAATGCATAACTTAAACTTTATCATAGGCACGTGTTTTTGGAAAAAATAATATACATACAGGGTTCTGTACCATGCTGATCTTCAGGGGCCCACTGCGGGCGTTGGACGTGTCCCCTGCAAGTAGGGGGGACCTCTGCAGGCTGTCAGACAGCTGGAAATCATCTGCATTCTTTGCCCTTTCTCTTTCCAAGGCCCCCTTTCACGTACTTTGCTTGCTTAGGGACGCAGAGCGCCTGGCCCCTGCTGCTGTCCCTGCAGTGTGGCCCTGCCTGTGCCTCCGGAAAGCCGGCCTCATCCCCCACCTCACCTGCATGCGCTCGGCTGGCTGTCAGGATAGACATGCTATTTCTAATGTTTTCTATGGTTCATTTTCTTGTTCTGCCCCTTTTTCTCTCATCGTTCTTTTAGAGAAAGGCCTGATGGAACGAGAACAGCCCAATAGCATGGTTGCAACCTTCTCTCTGTCCCATTCCTTTCTATACCCAGTGTGTCGTTTGGAGTGCCCTGTGCGGCAGGGATCCCGGATCTTCAGATTTGATTTTCTAGGGTAGGTTTTATTTCATGGATTTCCTATCCTATAGGTATTTTCAGGTAGAGGCAAGAAAGCTCTAGGCTTTTCCTGAGGCTTGCTGATCCTAAGTCTATCTTAGAATGCATTTCCTAAATGTTTTAGGAATATTTCAACTTATAGCTCAAGATTTCTGTGTGCTTTACTTTGTCAGTTTTGCATCTGTCTTCACTTGAGGCCTGACATTTCCTGTCTCCCAGGTAAATTTACTTGCCTCTAAGTCTTGCCAAGAAGACACTTACCATAAAGTTAAACAAACTACTGCCACCATGCTGGTGTGCTTTCAGATTAACTAATACTTGTCTCTCTCTGTAAGAGGTTTTGTTTATAGAGAAAACAGTTTACATCCTGAGAAGCCAAGTATGGGGAGTGAAACTAAGAGAGAATGTGGCACACAACTTGAACCCTGGACACAAGGTACTTAAACTTAGTGATGCCGAGAGCATCACTAGTCTCTGCAATATAATGGGACTAAATATACTTATATGTACTCTAATATGCTATAAAGACAAAAGGAAGTAGAAGCAGGCACATTCTCTTTACAGGAAACTTGCTCCTCCGGTTAATCTTCCTGATTCTTTGACAAACATCCTCCTCCCATTTAATACATCCATATACTAGATTTGTAGACAGTGTTAAATCATTGATGTAAATTCTGGAATTTGCTAAAACTGGAGCATTACTTATTATTTACTGGATTTGCTTTTAAAACTTCTGTGCATTTATCAAAAAATGTATATCTTAGCCTCAATAAAATAAGTACTACTTGTAATTAGAAGGTGAGCCTGGAATTAAATATTAAGGTAAAATGGCGCTAATAAAATTCCAGCTGACACAGAAGCTCATCTGCAGGAGCCAGGACTGAGTTTAGAAGTGAGGGGAGCACTATTAGGCATTTGCTGCCAGCACCACCTGAGACAAAGAGACATTCCATTTGACCTATTCAGAAGGATTAAAAGAGAATAATCTACTTTGAAATTTAATGTAGATCACCTAAAATTAACTTAAAAGGTACGTGATCCCCAGTTTGGACAAATGACAGTGGAATTCAAATCCAGAGCAATTGAGTCCCGATCTATTCCAACTGCTATGCCAGGACTTCGTCTTCACTAAGCACCTGGAAAAGATAAGATCCATGGGGGAAGACCAGAGTCAGCTTCTTGAGGGCTGATGGGAGGAGGTCGCCATTTTGAATCCTCCTGGAGGACACCAGGTAGGAAGTCATGTACTACACCCACTGCCTCACAGGTGCACACTGAATCTCTCGGCTGAGTAGAGCTGCTTGAAATCGCTCCTTTCCCTTGGAGAGCAGCTCCTCGGGCTGTACTTGAACACTCTGCTTCCCAAGAGATAACCTTACAAACCAAAGGATTGCAGAGAAAAATGTCAACACCGATCCCCAAGATGCCCTGAATAAAGGACTGTAATAGGCACAGAGCTGCTCTGGGATGGATGTTTGGTACACACACACCAAGACATTCCTTGATAAGGAAAAAAGCCCTGATCTGTATATTCTTTATGTATAAACTTAGATTAATCCTCCCAACAATAGTACCACTGAGACCACAACGATAAACATTCCAAAACTATAAACTGTCTCCTCAGCTTTTTGAATCCATCAAGACACCAACATTAACTGAATAGCGTAGAGAAATTCTCCGTGTCTTCCCAAACAACCCAGCAGGAGGTTTGGATGTTTTAGCCACTCTCTGAATCTCTTGCCTCACGGGAAATGATTCCGAATGGCAGTTTCTTGAGCAATAATGAAAAACAGACCTTGCCTCTGCTATGCCCACAGAGGGCAGCAGTCCCCTGGTGGCGAATGAAGTTGCAGGTGTCTCGCCCTTCATCTGCCAGGTCCCTGATGAGGCTGGCAATTCTTTGGTTCCTGGAATCGAGCATTTACTCTTTGCCTAGGAGAATTTGTGCATCGGCACTCCACACTCTGGGCTGATTTCTGAGGTAGCACTTTTGCAATGGCTCTTTTAGTTCTTCTAAATCACAGTGGATAACAGTGAATCTGCATTTCTTATCTAGACTTGGCCGCTTCCTGGAGCCTGGCAATTCATTATGCAGGTGTTTAACAGGTGGATTTGCTACCTATACATGCCAGTCATAGATTTTCTATTTAATTTTAAAGAAACAATCTGTGCATGAGTGGGAAAAGATTTTGATGTCACTTTGTTCCCACTGGAATTGACTGGGGTGTCTTATTAAATATGCAAGCATCACCCCCAACTCTGATGAGAAGTCAGCATAAGACAGGTTTCCACACTCTGTTGCGTCAGCAGACTTCATTTGTAATTTATCAAACTCTCCTCTCTATGTTTCATTATTTTGTAGATAATTGGTCACCTCTCATTTCCTCATAACAAAGTAGTACAATTTCAAAGTAACTGACTCAGCCTAAAATATCATTATTAGTAATTACAGAGGTACTATCAAGAAAAATTTTGACACCGGCATTCTTTAAAAATGACCACTGTTTTAGCCACTTTTATAGTCGAGGGCAGTCAAGGTGGATGAGAAAGGACAAGTTAGAGACATGTTCTGGTCTGAAAATTGTACTTTTTGAAAGCTGCCCCATGAGATTGGAAACGATTTGACCTTCCCAGAGAAGATTTGCTCCCAGCTCAGCCTTTCATGAGAAGGACTGAGACAGCCCATTAAAGCACTCTCACATTTTCTTGGGGGAGGGCTAGCTTTTAACTTCAGCTCCTTTGCTGACTCATGCTGACCCCACTGGACCGTTCTCATCCCAACAAACCCAGTGGAAGGGTTGGCCCAGGCCTACGATGCCATGCAAAACTGATGTGACAGTAGGCTTTCCTTAACATGGAATATGAAGAGAAGACTCCTTCTTTAAAGTGAGAAATATTTTAATTGTTCAAAAGCTCTTTGCAAGAAAAAGACCCTACTGTTTTAAAAGAAGCATGAAAAAATATTTTAGTTTGCTCTTTCCTTCCTCTCCAGTGCGTGCTGTCCATGTTCTATGGGATTGTTCTGCCTCTCCCCAATTCTGTGTGGATTACATTTACAGAACATCATTTCGGTAGCAAGGAATTAAAGATTCTGCTGCTTGGCTTAGATAAATATAAACTAAGTCTCTACAGCCTGCACTGCAAATGACAAACAATATTAGCATGGAGACTTTAGAAATCATCAAATCTAATGTCCCATTACATGCTTTATTTTATCACAACTCAAAACAGTAACCATCCAGCTATACTGTGACAATCTCCCTTTGGAAACATTCTGTGAGCCAGTCTATCCCAAAGTTCAAAAATGAGCTTTTAGTGTAGTTTGATTATTTTAAAAATGTTTTGTCACCATTTAATTTTCTCTAACGTGGATCTTATATTTTAGGCAAAAGATGTCTATGGGCCAGTGGTGGCCACAAAACTGAAGAACATTTTTGAGATTTATCTCCTCTAGTAAAAGCAATGACCAGTGTCTCAAAATTAATTTTAATGCTTATGAACTTTGGAACTACATAGCCCTTCAGTTCTTTTCAGAAAAAATGAAATTCAAATAATCAAAAAGAAAAAACAACTTTTAAGAGTTTCAGGCTTTACTCACATCTTGGAAAATAGTAATAAAAGAAAGCCTATTATCTTCATCTTCATCTCTTGGATTGGAGGGACTCACGTTAATCTGCATACTTTTGTATGACAAAACTTCCAAACTAAAACTACTCACTCTCAGGACTCTTTTTTTTCCCTTTCATGTACTTGCTTCTTTCCACTTTGCAATAATCCTTCCCTTCCAGCATCCTCTTCTGTCTGTGTCTCTGCCAGAAAGGAAGGCTAAGGAAAAGGCTCTCCTAGAGAGCACGGCAGGGTAACATGAAAAAGGCAATGAAAATTAACATTAATGAGCTTTGACCCTGTCAATTAATAATTAATGTTTATGCACTTCACTTGATCCTTTGTCTGAAAGGCCCCCAGTCACCTCTGACATATTAAGTGCTCCGTTATTTTGACATACAGGGGAGTCACTCAAGTTATCACAGAAGTGCTCAGCATGGGTTACCAATGCAGGGCACAGCAGCATAAACAGCTCTGGAAGACGACCCTTCTGGTTTTAATATTTCTCCAGAGATCTACAAGGTAGTTCATTATATTCCATTACCTCTGGTTCATGAGTGATAGGTAAATGAAGCTGTGTCTTATTGATTAAAGTTCAAGAAAAGGAGAAGGGAGGGCAAATAAGAGAACATCTTGAAAATTAAAATATCACCACCTGTCCCTTTGGTGTGGTTACTAAAATGAAACCTGCAACCCAAATATGTGTATTGTGCCCTCTCTCCTCCCCTAGCTATTTCCTTCTCCATCTTTTCTCCTTCTAGGGTGACTGAGATATAGCATGTTCTCTAAAGAAGGCAGGAGCCAGACAAAGACAACAAGGGTATTGGGGGAGCCAATCTAGGAATAAACCTGTGCTTTCTTCTACTGAACTCCTTCACAGGACGGATGCCTACCTTCCCCTCTTTTCCTTCCTGAGCCCCATGACGCTAACCTGGCTATTTGGGTTCAGTATTATCATTTTGCAACCCTATCACAGGGCAAGCCTTGCTCTTCCTACTGAAGCCTCATGTAAATATTCTAGACCCAAGATGAAAACACAGACTTGTGGTGGGTAGTACTTTCTAGGAGCAAATGTTTATATTGCACCTCACACAGAACTTTCTGATGTGGGCTTTGAAAAGAAAAGATGGATAAAATGAATAGTTATAGTTTTGTAAAAGTTATGTCCCAGCCTCTCTCCATCCCTACCGCCACCAATTACCCTAAGTACCAAGCAACTGAAAATATCCTAAGCACTACCAATGAAAATAAAAGTCTGTAGTTCTTAACAATGGCATCTGAGTTGTCTACCATTTGAGGTTTTATTTTCCTTGGAAAAAATCTTTAAATACCAGTGGCTCCGCATCAACAGTTCCCACTAAACTTACCCTGTGGCCATGTCCCGGTCACTCTTTTGTACATCACTTTCTTTATCTGTGAGTAAAATGATAAAGAAAGCATTTTCCTTATACCCTTGAGTTATTAGAGAAGCATAGCATAAAACAACAGGTAGGAAACCGTTATGCCAACATCCTGGACTGATTGTTTTCCCTGTGATTTAACTTGAATATAATAGATTACAAAGATGTTTAGATCATGAGAAACTAGCTTAAATACTAACTAAAAATAAACAAGGAGGAGGGTTTCAGGCTACTGAAGAGGAGGAGAAAAAGTGAAAATTGTGATTCTTTTACCAACAGACCAAATAATTTGACTCAAGCTGTGTTCAACCAGAAAATCCATACAGAATTTTTAAAACACATTAGCTGTAACAAGGGTGCAAAACTTTAGAAGGCTGAGGAATGACAGGAAGCTAGAGAGGTGAGCTCTAGGATTGCTGCTAGGATTGCCTTTTCACCGGCATGGACAGGTGTGAGTCTTGCAAAGGCAGCTATAAGGGGTGATCAAAAAGCTACAGTGAATGTTCAAATTTTTGAAAATTTTTTACAGTAAAAGATGTATTGCTATTGATCTCCTTCAAAGTGCTTCCCTTTGCTTCAAACACCCTTAGCCCATAATTCTTGTCACTTTCTCAAGCTGGTCTGGGAGTTCTCGCTCACAAGTCTGCTTAAGAAGTACAATGAAAAATAAGGTGAATTCTGCTGTCGAAGCCATCCAACAAAAAGACAGCATTGTAAAAAGAGCTTAGTACATACTCATCCACCTTATTCACTGGATCTGGCACCATGTGGATTCTGGTCCTTTTCTATAGTCAGAAGGGTCACGAGAGGGGAGTGTGTTGAATCAGTTCAGGACATGGAGGCAGCCAGGACAGCACAACTAAAGACAGACACAGCAAAGGACTTTGAGTACTGCTTCAAAAAGTGGCAAGAATGATAGGATGAGTATGCTAAAAGGGAGGGAGGGTATTTTGAAGGGGTTAATGGCAATGTATATTTTTCTGTAATAATTTTTTTTTAATTTGAACACTATTATAAATCACAACTTGTAGCGCTGCAGCTTACCAAGTCTTTACTAACTTTCCACACCTGGTGGGAATTTTAAAAACCTGAGAGGGTTATACCCTTGTAATAAGAGTAAATCAGCCCCTTTACCAATTGTAGTCCAATCTCAAACTATCTGGACAGTTGAAAAAGCATGTTCTGGCAGCTGGCTGGGGTCCGAATTGAGTCCCGGGCCCACAGCATGCATGGGTTGAAGTCCAGCACACAGGGAAGCCTTGGAACTTCACTCCCAAGTGGTAAGACTACACCTGCATCTGAAATCACCCAAAGACACGTGGGAGGTCAAAGCAGGCCTAACTGGGCCACGCCCAGCAAACTCCAAGCAGCTGGCTGAGGCCTGAATTGAGTCCCCAGTCCAGAGCTTGTGCAAACTGAAATCCAGCACACAGGGAAGCCTTGGAACTTCACTCCCAAGTGGTAAGGCTACACCTGCATCTGAAATCACCCAAAGACACCTGGGAGGTCCAAGCAGGCCTAACTGGGCCACACCCAGCAAACTCCAAGCAGCTGGCTGAGGCCTGAATTGAGTCCCCAGTCCAGAGCTTGTGCAAATTGAAATCCAGCAAATAGGGAAGCCTTGGAACTTCAGTCCCAGGTGGTAAGACCACATCCCACATCTAAAATCACAGGAAGTCACACAGAAGTCCCTGCGGGCTTAACTGGCCCATACCCAGTGAACTCAAAGTGGCTAACTGTTGCCTGCTGTCTTCCCTGAGAGCCAAAAGTGGGCCAGGTGATTCTCAGTGCACAGGGGAAGCCTTGAAACATCACTGGAATCCCAAAAATATAGGAAAATGACAAAACGAAAGAGCAAAATGCAATCCTAAACTTCCAGCCCAACCCAAGTGAGCCTAGGAGACATGGACACAGAAGAAAATATAAGCCATACACCTGAAATGCCTGAAATGATATCAACTGAAGTAAAGAAACAATTTCAGGAAGCTATAAAGGAACTTAAATCAAAAATAGTCTCCCAGGTAAAAGAAGAAATGATACATGTAATAAAAGAAATGTTGAACACATCTAAAGAAGACACAGTTAAAAATTAGAGGAATAATGCAAAAAGATGGAAACTCTGAATGAAGAATATAAGAAACAAACAGAATGCATGAAGAAGATTCAAAGAGATATACAGGAAATCAAAAATTCCATCTAAAGTTGGCAAAAACTGCCTCAATGAAAGTGAAGATAGAATTTCAGATCTTGAAGACAAAATTGCAGCTAGTGAACAGGAAAGGAAAGATCTTTTAAAAATAACAAGAAATCAGGAAATAACAATTCAACAACTACAAGATGATGCAAAGAAAAACAACATAAGTTTGATAGGTATAAATGAAAAGGAAGGTGACAACATAAATGATATCAAGAGGCTATTTACAGAAGAAATAGCTAAAAATTTCCCAAACATGAGAATGGAAACTGACATACAGATCAGTGAAGTATATAGAACTCCAAATAACCATTACCAAAATAAAACCACACCCAGATATATAATAATCAACACCCCAGAAACACAACGTAAGAACAGAATATTAAAGCTGCTACAGAGAAGAGACAGATGACCTATAAAGGAAAGCCTATCAGTATCACAGCAGACTTCTCAACACAAACAATGAAGTCAAGAAGATCATGGAGTGAAGTATTTCAGATTCTAAAGGAAAATGACTTCCAGCCCAAACTGATGTAGCCTATAAAACTGTCCTTCATAATGGATGAAGAAATAACATACTTCCATGACAAAGAACAGCTGAAGAACTTCATAATCACAACCTGCAAAGAATACTGAAAGACATTCTAGACAGACATAGGAAAAAACCACTAAGCAAGGCAAACAATTAAATAGAGTGGAAAGGTAAAAAATCAGCAGCAGAAAGATAACATGTCAAAAGTAAACCAATATATATCAGTTATAACCATTAATGTAAATGGCCTCAATTCACCAATTAAAAGAAACAGACTGGCAGAATGGATCAAGAAACAACATCCAACCATATGCTGCATACAAGAAACCCATCTAATGCAAAAAGAAGCTCCTAGACTGAAATCAAAGATGGACAACAATACTCCATGCAACAGGATCCCCCCAAAAGAGCAGGAGTAGCTATTCTGTTTTCAGACAACGTGAACTACAAACCAAAAATGATCCAAAGAGATAAAAAAGGCCACTACTTAATAGTCAGGGGAAAACTTCAAGAGGAAGAGATAACAATCTTTAATATATATGCACCAAATTTGGCAGGACCAAGCTATGCAAAACAAATATTAACAGAAATGAAAAATCAAGCAATAACAAAATTATAACAGGAGACCTTAATATGCCATTGACATAAAGGGACAGATCAACTAGACAGAAAATCAGCAAAGATATAACAGAACTGAATCACACCTGTGAACAAATGGACTTAATAGATGTATACAGCGTGTTCCACCCAGCAACATCATAATATACATTCTTCTCAGCAGCACGTGAAACTAAAATAGGCCATATACTAGCCATAGAACATGCTTAAGTAAATGTAAAAGAATTGAAATTATGCCATGCATGCTATTTGATCATAGTGCCATAAAACTAGGAATTAATGACAAAAGAAACTGAAAAATCCCCACAAACAGATGGAAATTGAATAATACACTCCTGAGCAATCAGTGGGTCACAGAGAAAATTAAAGAATAAATTAAACAATATCTACAAGCAAATGAAAATACAAATACAACTTAGCAGAATTTGTGGGATGCAATGAAAGCAGTCCTCAGAGGAAAATTTATTGCACTGAGTTCCCACATCAGGAACACAGAATGAATACAAATAAACAATCTGATGCTACACCTCAAACATCTAGAAAAAGAAGAGCAAGCCAAACCCAAAGCCAAAAGAAGGGAGGAAATTATAATGGTCAGAGCAGAAATTAATGCAACAGAGACTAAGAAAACACTACAAAGAATCAATGAATCGAAGATTTGGTTCTTTGAAAGAATAAATAAAATTGATAAGCCCCTAGCCAACCTTATTTTAAAAAGGAGAGAAAAAACTCGAATTCATGCAATAAGGAATGAAAAAGATGAAATTACTACAGACTCTGTGTGTAGAAGATCACAACACAGAAGATCATCAACACCTATTTCGAAAACCTCTACTCTCATAGGTTCAACAACACGGAAGAAATGGACAGATTACTAGAAACATATGAACTACCAAAGCTGGATCAGGAAGATGTAAGACTGCTGAATAACCCAATTTCTATTAATGAAATTGGAAACGTAATTAAGTCCATGCCAACAAAGAAGAACCCAGGCCTAGATGGAGTCACTGTGGAATTCTACAAGAAATATAAAGAAGACTTCATTCTGACACTCCTCAAACTCTTCAATGAAATTGAAAGGGAAATAATTCTCCCTAACTCATTCCTGGAAGCAAACACTACTCGAATACCAAAACCTGAGAAAGACCCAACCGAAAAAGAGAACTATAGGCCAATCTCCCTAATGAATATAGATAGAAAAATTCTCAATAAAATTTGGCAAACACAGTGCAGCACATCATCAAGGAAATTATACACCATGACCAAGTAGGATTCATTCCAGGATTGCAGGGATGGTTCCACATATGCAAATCAATAAAGGTAATCCACCATATCAACAGAGCCAAAAATAAGAATCACATGATCATTTCTATAGATACAAAAAAAGCTTTTCATAAAGTCCAACACTTACTCATGATAAAAAATATCCCCACAGAAAATTGGAATAGATGGTCTTTACCTCAATATGATAAAGCCATCTATGACAACCCAACAGCCAGCATCATATTAAATGGCCAAAAACTGAAAGCCTTTACCCTAAAATCAAGAACAAGACAAGGATGTCCATTATCACCACTCCTATTCAATAGAACGCTGGAAATACTAGCCAGAGCAATTAGACAAGAGAGAGAAATAAAAGGAGTAAGGGTAGGAAAAGAAGAAGTTAAATTATCATTATTTGCAGATGACATGATACTCTACATAGAAGAACTCCCAAAACTGCATTGAAAGAGTCCTAGGTATAATAAATGAATTCAGTAATGTAGCTGGATACAAAATCAAAACTCAAAAATCAAGAGCATTCTTATATACTAACAACAAAATCACTGAGAAAGAAATAAGAGAAACCACACTCTTTACAATAGTATCCAACAAAATGAAATACTTAGGAATTAATCCAACCAAAGAAGCAAAAGATCTATTCAGAGAAAGTTATAATATCCTGAAAAAAGTAATCAAAAAGGACCTCAGAAAATGGAAAGACATCCCTTGTTCATGAATAGGAAGAACAAATATTGTGAAAATGTCCATTCTCTCAAAATTGTTATACAGATTTAATGCAATCTCAATCAGAATACCACAGCATACCTTATAGATTTAGAGAAATCACTCCTAAAATTCATCTGGATCCAGAAGAGACCCAGAATAGCAAAGGCAGTTCTAAGCAACCAAGGCAAGGCAGGAGGCATCACAACCCCTGACTTGAAGATATACTACAAAGCTCCTGTAATAAAATCAACATGGTATTGGAATAAAAACAGACCTGAAGATCAATGAGATAGGTCTGAAGATACATCTACATCTACAAACACACTCAGCCACCTTATCTTTGATAAAAGGGCCAAACACCTCCACTGAAAGATAGTCTCTTCAATAAATAGTGCTGGAAAAATTGGCTGTCCATATTGCTAAAAACTAAAGCTAGACCCATGCCTATCACCATGTACTACACTAAAGTCTAAATGGGTAAAAGTTCTAAATATTAAAACAGAAACACTAAATTTGTTTGAAGACAAAGTAGGTATAAATCTTGAAGATATAGGGGTAGGTAAAGAATTCATGAACAAGAATCAAAACACATGGGAAATACTTCACAGAATCAATAACTGGGGAAACAAAGAGTTTTTGCATATCAAAAGAAATCTCCAGCATAGCCAAAAGAAAACCCACAAATTGGGAAGAAATCTTAGTGAACTGTCCCTCAGACTAAGGACTTCTGTCTAGAATATATAAAGAGTTAAAAAAAAATCAGATCCCAAAAATTCAAAGACCCATTCCAACATGGGCATCTGAGATGAATACACAGTTCTCACATGAAGAAATACAAATGGCAAATAAATACATGAAAAAATGTTCATCATCATTAGTCATGAGAGAAATACAAATTAAAACCACACTGAGATTCCATCTCACTCCAGAAAGATGTCAAGAATAAAGAAAACTACTAACAACAAATGCTGGAGAGCCTGTGGGGAAAAAGGAACTCTTTTGCACTGTTGGTGGGAGTGTAGACTGGTGCAACCACTGTGGAGGTCAGTCTGGAGGTTCCTCGAAAATCTGGGTTTGGAAGTTCCATTTGACCCAGCTATTCAACTTCTGGGCACATTCCCAGAAGAACTGAAAACATCATACCACAATGATATATGTGCACCCATGCTTATAGCAGCACAATTTGTAATAGCCAGATCTTGGAAACAACCTAAATGCCCATCAACATAAAAAGATAAAAAAGTTGTGGTGTTTTTATACAATGGAGTACTACTCTGCTATAAAGAATAATTACATTGAGATGAAATGAATGCAACCAGAGACCATACTCATAAGTGAAATAAATCAAACTTACATGTGTAAATATCGTAGAGTTTCCCTAGTGTAAGAAATGGAGAGTATATAAGATACCAAAAACTCAATAATTACAATGAAAGGATAAGAAACTTCTTAAAGGGGAAAAAGTAATATCTCAGGGAAAATGAGGAAAAAGAAAAAGGAAGGGAAAAGAAAACATGTCTAAAAGTATATAAACATACTTAGGATAGCTAAGATGATTGCGCTACAAACTCTATAAGTTCTTGGAACAAAATCGTTAACATTCATAGGATTGGAACAAATGTTCATATTATTGTATAGTGATCTGAGGAACTCTTGAAGGTCATTATGTAAAATAACAACTCTAGTTTTGATACCACCTTGTTTTGAAGGCCTATACTGTCAGTGTTCTGGGCTCTTTGCTTATTGTTGTTTATATGTCTTTTTGTTTCATGTTTTTCTAGAAATTTGTTTTGTTTTGTCTTGTTTTGTCTTGTTTTGTTTTGTTTTTCCCTCTAATACAGAAAGGATAGGTATACATGTATAGACTCATACATGTGTAGAATTTCTAAAAAGTTTCTGAGAATTGATAATATAATGCACAATGAAATGAACAGCTACTTTGAAGAAAAAAAGACACTACAGTACCCAGTACTGATTCTGTAGCATCATGATGTGAAATCCAGCAATACTACTATTCTTTGTTCACAGTGATTTTAGTCTGTTTTGTTTTGTTTAATTTCAACATACATGAAGGACAGCTATTTTGAAGAGAATGAGACACTGTGGCAACCATTGTTGACTTCCTTACTGTGTGACCTTGAAGACCTAAAATGCCTTCATCATCCTGTTCTGATGAGTTTTATACTATTTTGTTTTGTATGAATTCTCTGTATGTGAAGATATGGACAACTATTTGGAAGAAAACAAGAGACAACGTGATAGACAGTGAAGATTTCTGGTTGTCTAGCTTTGAAATCTGTGTCTCTTACATTGTTATCTTATGATCCGTTTTGTTCTGTTTTGTTATGTTTGATTCTACCGTCTTTAAAAATAAAAAAAGAAAAAAAAAGGAAAAGCATGTCCTGAAAATTAAATTAAGACAATCCCAAACTGCTAGTCCATTAGACATTTTCAAGAGACAAGGAAAATTAGCTGTTAAAGAAAATAATATTAATAAAGACCTTAACTTATTTCCACAATTAGTTTCCAGATCGAATGCCCAGTACAGATGTGTGCTTGTGTGGGAGGAAACAAACTGATATGACCTGGAAATTGTATCCCACCCCCAAAATTCATATGCTGAAGTCTTATGCCCTGTGAGATGGCATTAGAAGGTGAGGTTGTAGGGAGGTGATTAAGTTAAGAGGACGTAATGAAGGTGGGGCCTCCAAAATGGGGTAAGTGCCCTTTTCGCAAGAAAGGACATCAGGTTACCCTCTCTGTGCTCACTCAAAGAAAAGGTCGCGTGACAGCACAACACATGGATGACTTCCTGCAAACCAGGTAAAGAGGCCTCAGGATGAACCAATCTTGGTGCACCTTGGTGTTACACTTCCCAGTCTCCAGAAGTGTAAAAAACGGATTCCTATAGTGTGAACCACTCTTTCTATGGTATCTTAGTATGGAAGTATGAGCTGATTAAGAAATCAATACATAAAGATCAATATTGCATGTTATATAGAAATTGGAATTGTCAGACACAGATGTTAAAATAATGCTGTTTACATTGTTTATAAATAGAAAAAAAGATTTTAAAAAATAACTTCAGCAAAAAGCTAGAATCTTTAAAAAAGGCAGAGAAGATAAGGAAAAAGAGCCAAGCAGAAGTTACAGAGCTAAGAAATACATTAACCCAACAAATTAATTCACCAGTACATTCTTTATAGTCAAGAGAATTTCACTCATTTTGTGAGTCATGTGAAAATACCAGATTGAACTATGGCGAGGTAAAAGGAGAGGTACAGATGTATGGTACAGTAAGTCTAATAGATATTTATTCACAGTTCCACAGGGAGACAAAACAGAGCTTCCGGGGAAGTTATTTTTAAAGACGTCCCTAAGACGTTTCAACACTGCCAATCAAAACATTCAGGAGCACACCAAAAGCGGAGCGTAGTGTATGGAGTCCACACTTACATGCATCACGGTAAATCTGCAGAAAATCAAAGGCAAAGAAAAAGCTATTAAAGTTGTTTTGAAAGTACTTATTTTCAAAGGAAGAATAATTAGACAAAAACCATAAAAATCAGAGAACTCTGACAGGCCATCTCTAAAGAGCCAAAAGAGAGTAACTGCCAAGCTAGATAGCATATCCTATATCACATTTACGTAGTTAACATTCTTCATGAATGGTTTCGTTTTGATCTGTTTGTTCTCTAAGGCCTTGTGCATTAAAGGCATAGTCTCTAATGTGGTACCATTGTAAGCTGGTGGACACTTTACAAGGTGGGGCCTGCTGGGGATGGTTAGGTCACTGAGGGATGCCTCTAAAGAACCTGTGCAATCCTGCCCTATTCTCTCTTCTTATCACTTCCATGCCCTGAGATGGGTGTCCTTGGTTCACTCACTGCATGCTCCCCTGCCATGCCGTGCTGCCTGGCCACAGGGCCAACTGATCATAGACTGAAACTACCAACACGCAGTAAAGGAACTCTAAAAATGGAAGAAATCAAATAGAAGTTAGAAATGATCTTGAACTGAATAAAGAAGACTAAAACTTGTAAATCACTAAACATGTTTAGAAGATAATTTACTTGTAATTATGATTTAAATGTGTTTACTAAATAAAAGCTGAGAATTAATGTCCTAAACATCTTTATAGAAAAGTTAGAAGAAGAATCATAAAATTATATGAAAGGATACAGCAAAGAAAACTAATCAAACAGAAAACACGTGCAATTGGAATGATCAATGAAGCCAAATACATGGTTTTTGAAGAGAGGTTTCTGTTAAAACAAAAAGGCACTTCTTCATACATGTGGCAGTCACTGAAAATAATAAGCACACAAGAAATAACTTTAGAGCAATACCTTTGAGACCTTGGATTAAATAGGCAAATTCTAAAAACAAAAACCAAAAAACATCTAGCTTACCCAAATCAGCAAAGGTAAAAAAGAAAACTGGAGCAATTTCATGATTAAAACATTGAACCTGCATTAAAACCCTTCCAAAAGATAAATCATGAAGGCCATCCAGCTTTAATGTAAAGTCTAGCACTCAATGAAGAAATAAATAAATTTCTTACTCAGATCTTATCGGAACCACAAACTAGGGGGTGGGAAGAATAAAGCAGTCTTTTCCACTACCAAACTTATTATATGCATTATCTTGCAAAGAAACCCAACAAAAATAGTGCAGAAAGAAAATCTGCAAACTAATTACATATGGAAATAGATACCAACGTCATAAAAAAAAACAGATAAATAGATGATTGCTTGGCTATATGCTGTATATACACACACCTGGTGAGCAATACATAATGACCAACACAATTTCAGTGTTACATTAGACTATCAAAGTCTTTCCCCAAATTAGTAAAGGAGAAAATGATAAGGTCATCTTACTAGACACAAACAAAATTATTGATCTAATGAAATATCTATCTTAATTGATATGAAACATCTGGGGAAAACCAGAATGTAACTGCTACTTGAGTGAAATTCTTAAGTGCACAGTTGATCACTATTCAGCTGAAGGTGTAAATGAGATTAGAATTCAGTGTTAGCACTTTCGTTTCACATCACACTCTAGAAAACCACCTGGACGGCTCTCCTTCAATACAGAACAGTTACTTCCACTTTGGCTAAACCTGGCCCTAGCCCCATGGTATGAGCAAAGCTGGCTCAGCTGGTTCCTTTTCCCTTCAGCTGGCTCCAAGCAATGTAAATAGGGCTGGCTGAGGTGCTGATGCGTAAGTTTTGAAGCCAGGCAACAGTCCTGTTTCCGCACCTCGGTGTCTTGCTCTAAACAGGGAGCAGGATGGCAGAGCCACACAGTTCCAGGACTGTCAACTGGGTTCCAGCCTGGAGATAAGAGGCTGTGACTTCCCAGGACAGAAAAGGTTTGCACATCAGCGCTGAGGCACCGCCCCCTAAACATTAAATGCTACCTCAGCTGTGTTACGCGGACTGGTCTTTCTGAGTATCTTCTCTGCACGCTGCAGAGGTGCCTTCTGGCCGCCTAGCCAGCCCAGCTCACAGTACTCACATAATTCCCCCCATTCTCCCAGTCACTCATCCTTAGCCACTCCCTTCTTCATGAATTAATAAAACCCGGGTTAGGCCCTGGGTCGAGGCCTTTGTTCCGGGAATCCTCATTTGGACTGCTCTCAGGACACCTTGGCCACTGTTAACTATAAATATATCTTAGTGTCTTTATTCTCACTGCAGATTCCACTGGAAGTGGCAGGTTGGAATTAAGTTACAAGAATTCCAATACCATGGGATTACAAATATATAAACTTTCTGGACTGTGACAAGGACAGGAAAAGGGCATCTACGGTACTCAAGGTCCTAGCTAGGGTGGTAAAGCAGAAACAATAAATTAGAGGCAGGCAGAGTAGAAAGCAAGGAATAAAACCATCGTTATTTGTGGACAGTATGATGCTAGGTGCAGACTCAGAAGAATTTACTGAACAGCACAATCAGCACGTTTTGCATGAACTAAATATTAGGTCAATTGTTCAGTTTTCAATTTAATAATATTAATTATTATAGCTAGTGGAAAATTTTAAAGCTAGCATTTATATTAATAGCACAATCAGATTCTTAGGAACTATTAAAGTTATGTAATCTAGGCAGACAAATGTACTAATAGGCATTAAAGTGAATAAAAAACAGATGAATGATTCCATTTATACAAGCACAATGTTTCTCAAATCAACCTTTAAATTCAGTACCAATCAAATCAAAAGTATCATAACTTTGGTTTTGCTTTTGGTGAAAATTGACATTGATTCTGAAGTACTTATGGACATATAGACAGAAACTTGAAAGTATGAGAAGCACCGAAGGGCTGATTGGATGAGATGGGAAGACTTATTTATTACAAGGCCACAGAAGGGAGCGTGGCATTGGTGCCAGAATCAGTAGACGGACAGAACAAAGCATAGAACCCAAAAACAGTTCCAGGCATCTATGAACCATTGATTATAAAAATGCCACAGAGCTCTGAGGAACAGAAAATCTTTCAATAAATAGTTCTGGAAAATAGGATATCTATGTCGAAAACTGATAAAATGCAAAACGAACTCACATTGTACTCAAAAGTTGGTTCCAAGTGGATTATAAGTGCAAAATGTGAGGAATAGACAATAAAGCTTTGAAGATAATTTAGGAGAATAGCTTCAAGATTTTGCTATAGGGAAAGACTCTGTAACCAAGATACAAGATGTGCTGCTATTAAAAAAAGATTAATAAGTTGAATTACATTCAGATTAAGGATTTCTTTTCTTTAAAAAACACCATTAAAAAAGAGAAAAGGCAAGTCACAGAATAGAACAGCTATTTACCACTTTACCAACCAAAGATCAGCATCTGGAAGATAATTTTAAAACAACAACACAAAAAGTTCTTAAAATAAGTTAAAAAAAAGAAGAAGAAGATGGAATTGTAGTGTAGTGAAAAGTCTGAAAAACATTCACATTGCATTGGTACATCACTAAAAATCACTAAAACTGGATATCAAAATAAATGCCCAGTAATATTTAGTCTGCAGGAAACTATAACTTAAAGCACAAAGAAATTACTAGATAGACCCACCATTCTTGTCAAATTTAAAAAGACATACTACATCAAGTGTTTGCAGACATGTGGAACAACAGAAGCATACAAAAGAACGCATACTGTGTAATTGCACCCACGGAGAGTCCCAAAACACGTAAAATTAAATTACAGTGCTTGGAGATACATTCATTGAGCTGGTAAATTATACAGGAAAGCAAGGAAGCAATCACCATAAAAGCCAGGCCAATGGTTGCCTTTGAGGGGGAGGCAGGAAAGGGAATGCAGACTGGAGGGGCAAGGGTAGAGGGGGGTGAACGCTCTGTGTGCTAAGCATGGTGGCAGGGTAGGTGTTCATGCAATTTTGTAAGCAGATACGGACCTTGTGCATTACACCTTGTGGATGTGTCATGAAAAAAATTAATCAGGTGAAAGAAAAGTTTAAAGTCAAGCAAACAAGAACAGGAAAGAAAAAGGAGGCAGAGGCTAAGACTAACTGAAGACTGGATATTCAATTATTCCATCATAGTTGTAAACAAAAAGAGCAGTTGCTACATGTAATCTTTACAGACACACTGCCGGTACGTCAGCGTCCACCCCCCAACTCCTGGTCATCCTTTCTGACTTCAAGGGGTGCATCAGCCCAGAAGACCAGCATTTCACAGAGTGAATAATGGAGAAGACTACAGATCCAAAACTGTTTTATTATTAATAACGCCACCTAAAAGCTTACTACGCACAACTTACACCAAGTATTTTATAGAATTCATCTCGATAGTGACTTTCTGCTAGTGCTTGCTTTTCAGGAGTGGAAACTGAGGCTGATGGTAGCTTTGCGACTTACCCAGCAACTTTCATATAATGCGTAGAGATTCAAGTTCAACTCCAAGCACTCTGACCTTGGAGCCCACCTCTACCTCGGCTCTGAAATTGACAGGCCTTTGTGTAGCAGCGCTCTCCCCTGCATCCACACTAGCCAACGGAAGGCAGGAATTGTGCAATAAAGCCAGGCTGCCAGGCGTAGATTACTCTGCTTCTTCACTAACTTCAGGAACAAAGCCAACATCTCATGACTCCACGCCGGAGACTTTGTGCAGGTCACTTTATCTTCTCATCATAATCACCCTGCTAGAGAGAAAGCGCTGTGTGTCATCTCCCCAAAAAGCAACATCAACAGACTGATTATCTGCTTGAGAGTTGCAAATACGTAAAATAACCAGGACCTCATACTTGCTAAGCAAGCCCTAATGCCTCTGAGCTACATCCCTGCCTGGAAGTAATTTTTATAGTTTCATTTGAAATGAATTTAAGTTCCCTTACTTACCGTTAGAAGAGCCTGGGTTATAACAAAGGCATAGACTGTCACCCTAGGGATGATTTTAACCTTGAAATTCTTTAACTGACTCACTACCCATGTGTGGAGACCTCTCTTTGAACCAAACACCATTTTAGCCATAGCAGTGTAACTTAGTCCTGACCTAGGAGAGCTGATGGGGAATTCCAGGAGAAGATTGGTTCAAGACATGTGGGAAGGAATTGAGTCCTGTAAAAGCTGGCAGGACACTGTCAACCACATATGTGATGAAATTAATTTCTATATCTTATGCCACCATAAAGTGTTTGACTTTATGTCACTGTGTCTACCCCACCATGCCCACATGCACAATTACATGCCCTCCAAGAGGCACTTCGTGGGTCACGATTAGCCCATCAATTTTAATGGGTATTTAAGAGTTGCTCAAAGAGCACAAGGCAGTGCATAAGATGATAGATCATATAATAATTAAAGCATTAAAAGAACCCAGTTGAGGATTCTCTTTTCGCCAGCAGATATCTTTAGGTCAAGAAGGTCTATAAAAACTGGCAGATCATTTTCATCGCTTTAGGACAGGTAACAGTGACTTTGAATGTAATTAGACGTTCTTACCAATTTTCCTCTGGTAATATATTATTCCAAAAAGACCTGCAAAATCTTTAGAAGGGCTGGCATTCTGCGCTGCAATAGATGGCATGGTTGCATTGAATGACTGAAAGCCTGTAATATTGGTCGAATCATTTTCTGATCAGAAAGGTTCAACTACATCCATAGCTAAGGCAAGGGAGATCTTCTAACAGGTGGAGCCCAGTTTTGGCTCTGAGCAGCTCTGGGTTGCCGAGGAACTCTTTTTTTCTCCTGCTTATCCCAAATCTTTGGTGGCTCTTGCAGATTTTGGAGTTTGTGATTTAGAAGAAGAAAATGCCTATTGTACAAATCAAACTTTCTCTTTGATACCCCAAAGTTTTGCTTTCTTATTCTCATCTCAAAGATTTGTTGTTTATCAGGGACTCTTTCTTCTCTTGCAAGATGGAAGATCGTTTTTGTTGTTGTCTTTGTTTTGTTCTTTTTTTATTTTTTGAAACAGAGTCTTGCTATGTAGTTCAGGCTTGCATACAACTCAATGAAGTGAGGTGATCCTCCTGCCTCAGCCTCCTGAACACTGGCACTTTAGGCATACACAATCATGCCCTGCATGGTAGAAGGCCTTATGTATGATTAGCTTAAATTTTCTTAATTCTTTAAAAGAATGCGACTTGAAAAAATTTAAAAGTAGTACAAATATTTAAAAGAAGAGCAGTAAAACCTAAAAACTCGACTTGATTTGGGTGAGAGTCCATGGTACCACAATCTAAAATACCGTTACTTTGCATAAATACCATATGCATGCCCTTGACTAAGATGCATAAAATATGTATCTGTTCCATCAAACTCATTCAAGGTTACACACTAAAAGAGAAAATATCTTAACACTATGATCCTTCAAATGGAAAGTCAGGGCATGTCTCTCCACTATACTTTGCAAATCAGTCAGGGCCTGATCATCTGAGGCCCTGGGAGGCACAGCAAAACATTTAGCCCCAAATCTTGTTTCATCCCCTTGTCGATGTTTCTCACTCTGTTTTAACCCTTGTTCCTTGTTACTGAATCACATTAAACACTGTCTCACCTCAGGGTTGTTCCAGCACTTTCCTCTCCTTTCTCCTGGAATTTTCTCTTCTTTTCTCTCTCCTGTTAGGGTGTGACTCACCTGTCACGTCCTCCTAAGGACCCTCCTAAAACCTCATATAAAGTAGTAAGTACCCCTTTCCTTCTGTCTCTTACACACTGTCTCTTTGGCATAAGGGGGCCCCATGAGGAGTGAAGAATTCAGGTCACTGACCCTTTTCTTTGTCTACTGGACCCCTGGCTGGACTTAGAAAATGGGATAGCCTTCTGACCTCTCTGCAGCTCACATTTATATACACTTCATGTGCTTGTGGTCACTTCTAGGAAAAAGTTACCCTCAGTTTCCAAGGGCGAGCAATCATTTCTCTCAGCGGTAGCATTGCTAGGGTCCTTATCCCTAGCAGGAAGAATCAGACAAGAAGGAGTTTAAAGACTCACATAATTCAACCTGTTGGTTCAGAAGGAAGAAGCCTTGTAAAATAATTTTATACCTGGCCCTCTGCAATCCAGCAAAAGAAGGCAACTTTCCCAGACGCACACAGCCTGGAGACACTCGGCTTAGGGCTGGACATTTTACATTTGCAGTTTCTTTCTGAGCACAAGATACAGATCTGTAGAGATTCCCTGACAAGGCTCCGGGATGAGATGTCTAGATGACTTTTGTACGTGGTCATCTGTGTCTTCTGGCAGTTTGCCTGGCACCGCAGAGCAAGTAGAGTGGAGTGAGATATTCTCTCTTGCTAGTGTTTTCGGCTGAGTTTTCAACCATTGATTTTTTGAGTCCCAAGTGGCCCTGGATCATACTTCAGACTGGCCCATTTGTGAATCACTATAAGTAGACCATGACTTATCTAACATGTAGTAGTGAAGATTTCATCTTGGTTTTCATGGAAAGTCCTAATCCAGGAAGCAGACTATTTTTTATTAGCCTAAGGATTTTTTTTTTATTGTAGTGTGGGCTCATGGATAATTACAACATCACTGCACTAAAAAATATTTTTTGTACTGGCCAGTGTCGGTGCTTTTAAATGGTGAAGAAGAAAAAGGGTATACAGTGACCTCGTTAGGCTGTTAAAAGTGCTAAACCCTGACACATTTGCAATGTGACAGTCCTTGAGTATGTGTCTATAATCCTTCGGCAAACACTCCTTCTGTTCAACTACAGAGTTGTACACACTCCAGACACAAGTGCCATTAATTAAATAACACACTCAGCAAACTCTCAGAGCCATTAACTATCAAAGGTAGCCTGCTTCGTGTTTGGCTCTAAACGCTATTATCACAGAAGAACCCAAGTCAGAGCAGAGGAATGTGCTGGGGGAAGGTCACCCTCAAAAGTGTGATTAGAAGAAACTGTCAGGAAAAGTAAATGACAGAGCTTAGATGCCTTTTAGTCTTTCCTTTGCCCATTTACAGGTTTTGACGGAAGGGAAAATGCTTCCCAGTGTAGGGACTGCCTCAAAATTAGTTTCTCTCATGAAAGATGCAAGGAAATATAAAGCAGTCCCTTTTCATTTCGGCAGAGTTGCAAAGAAGAGTAATGCTGTTGGAGATTGGGAGACAAAGTCCGCTCTTCCTAAGTCCTGTTAGAAGGCAGAGGTCTTGAGCTCAGACACAGCCAGGGACGTGAATGCAGATGAAGCACAGAAGATAGAAAGTCTTGTTAGCCGGGAGCCGCAACGCCACTGTCTCCTGGGCCTCCGTGTGCCCTGACCTGCCTCCTTACCCACCGTCAAGCTCTAAGCCTGTGGAGTTCCACTTTCCAGCAGGGACAAGCCCATTGGAGACAGGGTATATCATCCCAGCTCACTGAAACTGAGAGATCTTCTTGCAGTTCTTGGAGTTTTATGCTTTCAAAGAGAAAATTGACAAGGCTGGGCTTCTAGAAGGTCACTATGTAAGTGGCAGCTTGGCTGAGCGCCAGCCTCCCTGAAGTTAGATGTCTGCACGTCCCCAGGAGAGGAGCCTGGCCGGGTGGTATCCACGGCGGTATCCATGGCGTTCTGTGCCCTGAAGGAGACACCACAGTGGGTTAGGAACAGCCTGTGTTTAATGAGAAGTTAATTAACACTTCCTCATCACGGGAAGCTGTGTTATTAATCAGCATGAGCTCCACGCGGCAGATGACTGGTTAGAGTTATAAAATGTGTGGCGACATTGCCGAATTCTCTCGAGGACAGCAGCGTGCTGCTGGCTGGGGTTCTGGTCGCTGTACTTGGGGGCAACCCCTTGCTGTCACTAGACAGAGATGTAATCGCGTTGCCTTAGAAATACTAATCAGAGTGGCCCTCTGATCCAAATTGCCATCCCTCCCTCAGCTTCTCTTCTACACACTTACTGTAGGACTTTGCCACCAGCAGCTTTTGTGGTTCAATTTCTGGGACCAGTTTATTAAAAGAAAAGCTACAAAGCAAGAGGCCAGCGGTCTGTCCCCTTAGAAAATCATTCTCTTCATTTTTGGTGTGAGCAGAATGACTTCCCATGGCTGCTCTGCCTGGCTCTGTGAAGGACTAAGAAGTTACTTTTAAAAGAAAAGAGTTGTTTAAGTTTTGTGTTGGTTTTTCAGCACTGTGTTGTTGGTGAATCTATGGCTACTTCATTCTACAACCATTTCTGGGTCAATCCTGGAGGGTGCAAGAGGCCATACCACTAATTCTTGTGAGCATGGAGAACTGGCTTGGAAGGACAGCCATGGTCCCATTCCTGCATTTCTATTAAGAGCTGAGGAAGAAGATGGCCTTGCCAGAAGTTGCATCTGTGCCACTGAGGCCAGCCTCCAGCATCGGGGTTGCTCTTGGGAATTAGAGCACTGTACTGGGAGCATAGTTTGGAGTGGCATCAAGGGGCGGGCAGACTTAGGATTCACCATTTCCAAAGCCCCAGGCCCACTCCAGACCACTTAGATGGGAATCTCTGGAGTTGGATGGAAGCACAGCACCTTTGTAAAACCTCCCCAGATGACTTCAGTGAGAAGCCAAGAACAGAAACATGGCCTTTAAAAACAGAAGGAAGGCCAGAAGGGTTTTGTGGCCCCAAAGCTTCCTCTGACAGCCTATCATTTTACCCACTAGCCTAAAGATGTTATATTGAGTCACATGGAGCGCGGCCACCTCCCAAACAGCTCCCCTACCGAGTAGAGACCCTGCTCTATTTCCTCTGCTTTTCCCTGTGGCGGAATGGGAGTGTGGGGAAATGGAGTAGGAGTAGAAGCCTCCTTCAAGTATTGGCTTGAATGTGCACAGAGGCCCTGAGAAGGACTGTGGAGTTTGCTCTCAGCTACAGCTTTGATCTGGAATGTCCACCGAAGCTCGTGTGTGGCAGGGTTGGTTCCCAGTCTGATGCTGTCTGGGAGCTGGTGGACCTCTGACGAGATGAGGCCTAGGGGGAGGTTTTGGGATCACTGGGAGCGTGGTCTTGAAGGGGCCTGTGGGATCCCAGTCTTTTCCTCATGCTTGCCCCCCAGCCGCGTGGTGAGCAGTTTTGCTCTGGCAGTTATTCTTACCACACTATGCTGCTACAGGACCCGCTGAGCAGACTGGAACCTCCAAGCTTTTGAGCCAAAATAAATCTCCCTCTTTCCAAGTGGATTATTTCAGGTATTTTTTTCTAGTACTGGAAAGCGGACTGACATGATGACTCTTGCATAGTCAGGGAGAGGTCAAAGGGATTGAGTACAGTATCTCTAATTTTATCCCATAAACAGTCAATCAGACAGCAAAACACAAACCAACTTCAAAGGCTTCAGGGAGAGCTAGGTGAGACGCTTACTGTCCTTGCTGTCCTGACTTACTTAAAGTTCCTCCACTCGACATTCTAATTGTTTCCCAAATTCAGAGCTTCCATCTCCAAACCTCTCTCAGTCCCCAAAGCAATGCTGTCCGACCTTCACTCTCTGCAGAACACACCCCGATGGGGAGCCATACCAATACTGGTCATCTCTTGAGTGGCTGCTTGATAGTGAGAGTGGGAAGGAAACAGTCAATCTGCTGCGATGTCTACTAAGCACAGAGAGAACGGAACACTAAGGAGTGTCTGTGTTTGCAGGAATTTGTGCATGTACGTGTAAGGAGAACTTTTGGGCATCTGGGTTCCTGCTCTCTCTGACCCCAGAAGCCCACGTGTCCTGCCCTGTCCATCTTACTTTGCCTCATCCTCCTCAAACAGACTGAAGTTTGTCTCTCCCCACCTTCTTGGAACCTTACCTGCATGTCAGAATCCTGTGGTTGATGGGCGCAGGTAACCCTGACAGGTGCCAGCACAATTTTAATGGTGATCTCGAAGCAAACTGAGATAGGAAGAGAGGGAGGCTGGGGTTGGAGTCCAGCAAGAAGCTGAAAGAATGAGCGCATGGTCCGCAGCCCTCTCTGCAGCTGAGGCAGAGTCTGTCACCTCTGCTGAGTGCTGAGTCTTCACAGCTTGAGGTCGGAGGAAGTAGCAATGACAATAGTGACAGAGGGGAACACACAGCAAGTGTGGCAAAGTCCCAGGCATGCTGCGAGTGTTTCATCTACCCTGGCACAGCCTTGCAGCCCCTCCGAGGTGGAGATGGGCTCAGCTTACCCAGAGACGTAACTGGACTGCAGACCCCGCCTTCCCTCCCCAGCTACAGAGGTCCACCCACGTGCTCTGGCCCTGAGCCTCCATGCCAGGTTGGAAAGTGAAACTGCTGTGGACAGAGTTTTAGGATGCCACACAGGCATCTGGAGTCCACCACCCTGTGAGGCGAAGTCTCAGGAACACTGAGTGGACGGACAGTGTCCCAGGTGTGGATAGAGGAATCTGCAGGGGCACCGGAACTGCAGGTGCTCAGAAGGGTGGTGTGGGAAACACATAGTGCTGCGTCGTCAGAAAACCAAACATAAAACCAAACATAAAACCAGAGAAACTTCTCTGAGGACATAAATCTGCCCTAGATAGGTGAGGTGAAAGAAAAGAGAGGGCACATCCATTTTCAGGCTGGCACAGGTGCCTCTGACTCCAAGTCAATAATTGTTCAATAAAAAGGGCAATAATGAATGGTCAGAAGATGACCTGTGTCTCCAGACAAGGCAGGTGGTGCTGGACACAACAGGGGGTGATGCCAGTGTCACACGGAAATAAAACAGGCACCCGCCTCCATGAGGGTGGATTGGCTGGTACACACACCCCGCTGTCCACCCCTAACTGCAGCTCCTGGTGGCCTGCAGGAGCTGTCCTCAGCCAGAGGAGAGCTTGCTGGCCTTGGGGAGGAGCAGCAGTAATTAGACCTCCACATTCCAGACCTCAGAAGCCACCAGATTTAATTCCCAAGAGATGCCGTGCCCTCCCCTCTCTGCCCTTGTCACTAACGTGCAGGAAAGCTGTACAGATGGCCTCATGGAGCTCTCTCGAGCTGACCAGGAGCTGATGCATACATCCTCACCAACGTGGGTCTCAAAGGCCCTGTACTGGGGGTCACCTGGAAAAAAGCAGGAACCTGAGTCTTCACAGCTCAGTTTCCCGTGTCAGTGCTGCACCCAAAGCCACAAATGGCAAATAGTGTGGGGACCACAGTTTAAGTCTCCCCCTTGAAAACACGAGAGGTGACTTCCTATTCACACTTCACGGTATTTTGCAGAATCTTTTCACGTATCACATTCCTTATTGCTGTCCCCAAAATTAGTTTCCTTTCTTTCAATCATCCCCAAATTATGTGAAATATAAACCATGATGCTTTCATCTTTCTCCTTTTCCTACTTTTTTCCCTGAAACTACTCTGCTTTAAGCGGGTAGCCCCTGTTATTCCAGTTCTTGACTATGCCTGTTTCACAGATACCCATAACTGAGGCCCAGAAGGCTGAGGCTGCAAAAGATAGGGCAGAGTCAGGGCTTTGCAATGCATCTCCATAGTCTCCTGGGTTAAGATATGGTCCATGTTTCACTGTACAACGAAGAAATTTTCTTGCCTGGTAAGATTAAAGGGCCTTCTCCTCTCTTTCTCTCCTAATTTGTGAGTAGAAATTATTTTAGGCCTGATCTGTACCATAAGGGACCTCTCGCTTGGCTGTAAAGCAAACGTGATTTGGCCTGCTATGCAGTAGTTCAGCAGTTCTCCAAATCTAGAAGTGAAACTCCTCAGATTCATACAGAGAACTTGCACAAAATCCCAGATTCCGGGCCCTTTATCCAGGCCTGCTAAGTCAGAATACGGAGAGTAGAGTTTAGAAATCTATGCTCCTAACAAGTTCTGCAAGTAATTCAGAAAATGGCTACGTTTAGGAACCTATTTGTTCCTAACTTGATAGGAACATGATAAACCTGATAAACAAAATTTTAGACTGGTTTAGTATATAGATAAGCTTTGTGTCAATGGCAGAGTCTTAAAAGACCAGGGTACTGACTTTGGCGGCATGGTGTATGGGCAGAGGACACAGAAAATGTGGGGTCCTCGTGAGTGAATGTAGCATCAGCATAACCGGAATGAACACATCTGTTTCATGGAATCTGCCACTTCAATATGACCTCCCCTAAAATCTTCACAGCAATCTAACAGATTAGCAGTAAGCAAACTTCTATTTCGTTTATTACTGTGACTAAAAGAATGCTACCGGTTCTAACTAAATGGCTGTTTTTATGTTCTGTCATTTCCAGGCAGGAAAGTAACTCAAACAAATCCCAAGGCATAAGGAAATGGCCCTCATTCTCGAGGACTCTGCAGCATTGGAAATGAAGCTAAGCAGATTTTATTACACCCCACCATTCTACAACCTTTTGCAAAGCATTTTATTGTACTGAGGAAGCCATTGGGGTTACGTTTCCATCATGATGACTGACAAGCTAACTTTAAAACAGTGGCATTGGCGCCCTTCCACATTTTCCCAGCTCTGTACTTAGAGTAGAACCTTTTCCAACTTGTTCTTTAGGCTGCATGAAAATAAAATAGTAGTTAAAATGTTCATCTCGGGTACTAGCTAACTTAAAAATGGGTATTTGGGGGCCCCTGAAAGGCACTCTGAGGAAGTCACTTTTCAAGCTAGTGGCTTTGCTGCAATCCAATAGATGGTTATAGTGGAGATAAAATCGACAGAGTTTCCATTTTGTTTTGTTTTGTTTTGTTTTGTTTTGTTTTGTTTGGTTTGGTTTGGTTTGGTTTGGTTTGGTTCTGTTCTGTTTTATTTTGAGACAAGGTCTTGCTCTGTGGTCCAGGCTGGCCTCAAACTCACAGCAATCCTCCTGCCTCAGCCTCCTGAGTATTGAGATTACAGGCCTGTGCAACCACACCCGGCTGAGCATTTCCGTTTTGGTAGGAAAGATAACAGAAGAAGAAATGTAGAACATTTCCTCAGTTATATTCTCCACCTTCCTTTAGTATAGAGAAGCAAGGCTAAAAGGGTTTAAGATGACAGAATTAGCTTCAGAAAACACATGGACATGTAATGTAGTGACCAGACACTTCGGACCAGGCTGTCTGCATGACAGGAATGTGAGGTAAAGGGAGAGAGAAGACTCCTGGGTTTGTTCAGATAGCAACTCCGTCACCCATGATTGTCAGGTTCTTCAAGGGACGATGGCAGGAGGCCGCTCTTTCTTCTCTGGCCTGTTAATAAAAGGAGAATTAGAATTATACAGAAAAATAAAACCCATGTGTACAGCATGTCTGTGAATGACTGAAAACAGGATCTTTCTCCTTCCCCAAAAGCCTGAGTTATCTCCTCAGGCTCATGGACCATCCTCTACCCAACCAACTGCATTAGTGACCACTGGGATAGCAACAGTGCCCTCTCTCTCTCTCTCTCTCTCTCTCTCTCTCTCTCTCTCTCTCTCTCTCATCTACCTCCCTCCCTTTGGCTCTTTCAGCGCTGGAAGCCAGCAGTCCAAACCCCAGCAGCAGTGTTTTCTCAGAGGATGGGGCAGCTCCATTCCTTGGTGTTCTCCTAGTCAGTGCCACTGGTTAAAAGATCTGGGCATCCCTGGAGTCACATCAGTCTCTGTCTCTGTTTTCACATCTCTGCTCTGCTCTCTGGGTTTCTCGCTTCTCTATGGGTCTTATAAGAACATACATCATATGCCACTTAGATAAGCCAGGTTGATTTCCTTGAGATCACAAGATCCTTAGTTTAATCACAAGATCCTTAGTTTAATCGCAAGGCGAGGTCCCATTTCCAAATGGGATTTGACATGGACATGTCTTTTAGGGCTACCATGTAACCTCCTTCCTAGGGCATCCAGAACTGAACTGTTTCTGACATGGCGTAAGCCAGCAGGCTGTGTAGACTCCATGGCATCTATTTAAGATCTGATGCAGATCTTAAATAGACATAGATGTCTCTGCAAATCCCAAGTTACTGATGATGACTGACTCTGTCTTCTTGAGGCTGCAAATCCCTCTAGTTCCCACCCAGGTCTAAAATGCCTCTCTCTTAGATCAAAATAAGAAGCACTTATTTGATCTGAACAAGGGTTTCTGCTCAATGAGACATACACTTTCGCACCAGCTGAAAGAATTGGCCCTAAAGAGAAGAGCCCTAAAATAATAATTCTTCTTATGCACTGAAAATCAAACATGGATTGCAATTTTGATTCTGATAGAAAATGTGGCCAGAATACCTAGCCCCTCCCTGCACGGTCAATTCTACATTTCAGCATTGACTTTGAATCAAATAAGCAACTGCATACTTAATCACAAGGAAAACTTCTTGAGTCATACTGCAAAGCTATTTGCAGTTTCGTTTTCCACTTTGTCCATGCAATTAAGCAAGCAGGAGCGTCACTTCTGCCTTTCTCTCTGGGGATTTCCTCACGTCACTCTCCGCTCTGACCCTGGCAGGGTTTGGAGAGTGTACAGGCTGGAGGTGCAGAGGTTCAGCCTTGAGGCTTTGCTTCCATGCCAGCCACATGAGACCGCGGGCGTTATAACATAGCAAAGGCTGTTCCTGAAGACACAGCCTGGTTAACCCAGTCCTGATAAAACAGTGATGACGCTGTGCTCTGGAGAAAACGGTCTGCATGGAGAAAATACCAAGGAACAATGGCAAGCAGGGCTTTCAGCCAGAACAGCGTCTGCAAAAGTGGCCTTCTTCGCTCTAATTTCTTATTGGGCATAAAACCCCACTAGGTCGCTTCTGTTCTTCTCAAGTGCTGGAGAATCTCTAACATTATGCTAGGTGACAGAGAACTAGATGTGTGTTTGGGCATCAACTCTTGTTGTACTAGTCAGACAAAAACAGCATGGCCGCTTCTCCCGAGGTTGAAGACTTTTCAAAGGATTCTTCTGTTTATCTTTGTGTGCTTGCTTTTCAAAGTGTAACCTCATTCCTATCTTTATTGTTAAATTGTGGCCCAAACCTAAATCAAGGAAAAAACGGTAACCCGTTTCTGGCAAGGAGCTGCAAATGGTCCCAGTGACTGCATACAGCACAGCAGACCCAAACCGAGACAGTCCTTCTTGGACCTGCCAGTTCCTTCCGCGGATAAGGAAATGTGGGCCTCATTTCTAGAAATCTCTCCCATCTACCCTTTTGTGTACCCAAGCTTCCAACTAAAGTCTGAAAGGGTCAGTGCTTCTCCCAGGAGTCAGTTGAGTGTTCTGGTTCAACTCACTGGTGAAAGAGGAACCGATGTTCTGTGGTGTGTTTGTTCTAGATGCATTTTCAAATGTTCTTTCATTTAATTCATGCGAGATCCCTACACCAAGTAGGTGGAGATATATGCTCAGAAAGGTTTAGTAACTTGCTCAAGGTCACACAGTTAATAAGATGATAGAGCTGAGATTCAAACTGAGGTACAACTCTTCCAATCCACGTTCTTTGAAGAAGATAACTAAAGATGTTCGGCAAACTTAATGAATACCATTCCCAATTTGTTTCCTGAGCTGTCTACTCTGTTGCCTTTTGTACTGATGCCCAAGGGGACCATGGAGAGAAAGGCAAGGAATTGTCACATATTACTTAGGTAAAGAGTTCCTTTTAATCACGTAAATGAAAATAATGTCACTTCTATAACTTACAGTACTTCCATTCTTAAACAAATGTGTTAACCAAAGGGTTAATGTCCACCTATACTAAAAATAAAACAGCAAAAAATTTAATATGTACTTATTTAGCCACAGGGTTTAGAGATGAGTTACCTCTACAAACAAACACCAGCAACAACCCTCAATCCTGGTCACATCCATGTAGCTCGTTTCAGTCCTGTAAGTATTGTGAGTACCTGCTAAGCAGTGAATTGAAAGGCCATAGGTTCGGCAGCCAAAATTAAACTAACATAGAAGGGATTGCTGGCAAGCAGAGTAACTGCCTTGGGCTGAAGTTCAAGTCTCCCCCAAATTTATATGGCACCTAGTCACCAGTGTGCTAGTACCAGGACCAAGTGGGGCCTTCGGGTAGTGACTAGATCATGAGCCTAGAGCCTCTTTCAAAGAGGCCCCAGAGAACTGCCCGGCCCCTTTCCACCATGTGAGGACCCAGTAAGAAAGTCATCTATGAAGCAGGAAGCAATCTGTCACCATACATGGAATATGCTGGCATCGCCACCTTTGATTTCTCAGGTCCAGAAACTGAGAAATAAATTTCTGTTGTTTATAAACCTACCCAGCTTACAGTATTTACTTGCAGCAACCCAGATTACCACTTACTACAGATTGCAAAAAGAAGAGGACTGAGAAGCACAGGCCTAATTGTTCCAGGCATCTGGAAGACATTTCTCTGACTCCTTTCTTTTTCATCTCCCCATCCTATCTCCCTCATCACTGTTCGTGACAAACCTCACTTACAGAACATCCATGTGACTGACATTGTGCCAGGAATTCTCAAAGTATCATTCCATATAGACCTCACAAACATCAAATGATCTTCCTTTCTTCCTTCTTCATTTTCTTCTTTTATTTAACACATATTTATCTGTTGTATTTCAAGCACTATTTGCCCGTGGGTCTGGTGCTACACTGCTGAGAAGGAACTGTAAGTAACTACTATCCTCTTTCTACAGATGAGGAAACTAAGCCCAGAGAGCTTATGGGTTACTTAAATCCATGCGCTGGTAAGAATTCACATCCTATGAGGAACCCTAAGCCAGGCTGTTTTTCAGAAGGCAGGAGGAGAGGACACAGCAGATGCCCGATGGGAGAATACCTGATTTGCCCTTATGGACAAGGGCCAATTAACATCCTACTCAAAATTTAATTTAGGCCACCAGGGCTCAGTCTTTATCCATTTAACATGTTCCCGCTGGCCCAAACCACCTATGGCAGGTTCATGACCGTCCCATTGGGTCACTTGTACCACTGGTGGTACAAAAAGATCTTATCACTTTTATTGTTTTTTTTTTTTTTTTTTTACTAATAAAATTTTTAAAAGCCACACAGCGGGACAGTCATGCATCTGCCAGTGGTAGTTCAAGCTGCCCAGCAGTGAGACACAGATCTCAGCACCATCAGGAACGTGTTAATGGGCATTGACCAAGTGGCCCTAGGGTGCCCCTTCTGGGGAAGCCCTCCGAGGGCAGTTGTGGCTTCCTGGACTCTACCTCACCCTGGGAAAGCCCACTGTGCTCCTGCCCCCTGAGAGCACGGCAGCGCTCTGAGCACTTCCTGCGCGTCTACCTCCCTCCTCCCTGGTTCCTCAGGAAGGCTGAGGGGCTAGTCCCACAGCCTAAAGGTGCCCCACGCTGCTGGGTCACAGCAGCTTCCCATGTGGGCTGCTGAGGTCTCATTCCCCGCTGCTCGGGGTTTTTTATTTTGTTTTTCTCTTTGTTTTCTAACCCCTCTCCTTTTCTTTCTTCCTTCCTTCCATTCTTTCTTCTTTCTTCTTCTTTTGCCCTTTTTTATTCCTTCCCTTTTCTTTGTCAGATTCACAGAAACAAGTTCCTGAGCCTGACAGGCTGTCCACCGTAGTGGTCCTCACACTGCACCCTCAGCTGTGACACTGGAAAGGTTTTCCAAAACTGACTGCAAGTTCCTCCCTCTAGAGTTTGAAGGGGGCCGCACAGAGTCACTTTCTCAGAGAGTGCACTGGTTTTGGTGAGTCAGCGCCCATAGTTTGAAAACCACTGACCTGTGTTTTCTTGTTTGTTTGCTTTCTTTTGTTTCATTTTTTAGTAAGCAGAATTTGTTTCCAGTGCACGGTTTTTCAGACCCTGCATTTAATGTATCTTAGTCTAGAGGTAATGAACTGCAAGTTAAATCCAATCAGGGTGCTCAAGCATCGCTGGTAGGTTTTTAGAGTTATTTAACATTGTAGAAAACTTCTTGTCTAAGCTAATTAAGTGATTAGCTTAGATCGATAGTAGACAACAAACCCAAAGTGGGGCAGCGATAGCTCTCTACCAGCTTAATAAAATGGGGGTAACTTCAACCAAGAAAAAGACCCTTGGTTTAAAACTGGGGTTAACTGCTGCACACTGCAATGTGCCAGGCTGGAGGGGGAAGAAATTCAACCCTGCTGTGGCTGGAACAGGATTATTTAGAAACACAGGGGCTGATTTTGATGGCCTTCCGTGGTCAAATATCTGCTTCCCTTGACTGTATCAGGCATTGCTAACACGTAACACACACAGGCTCGGGTATGGTGGAACTTAATTCCAAGCCAAGTAAGGACAACAACCACCCTTCCGTAGCTTGGAAGTTCCTATCAGGTTCCAGGTCTCGCATTTTTCCAAATGGGGGGGACTAGTACTTGCAGTCCCTCAGCTTCATTCTAGTGACCTTTAGAGGCAGACAGTGTGCTGGTCCAGTTTCACAAACAAGGACTAGGAAGCTCAGGGAAGGCAGCTTTCCCAGACTTCAGCCCTTTTCAGTTTTTTAAGCCTTCGACACTTTTGCCAGATCTACGTAATACTTATGTGATTTACTTATTGTTTTCCCCTTTATTCAGTCTCATACGTACTCACGAGTATGTTTGTTCATTGAAAAGGAAACTTGCAATCACTTCAGCAAATGGAAAGCCGGCACCCTCTGCCATGAATCGAAGCAAACCATAAGCATGAATACCACGGAAAAAGAAAGTTATTAAATTGTAACTAGGAACTGCGGCCTGCTGAAAACCCTGCACAGACAACTGTCTTCTCACCTTATAAAGGGACACTAGTAAGTGTTAGAGAGGTGTTAAAATTCCCTTACACTAGGCAGCATCCTGCTCCCTGCAAACTGAAAGAGAAGTAAAAAGGAAATAATCTCTCCACTTGTGATGAAGGGTTCCTGGACGTTTTGTCTACAGCCCCCTAAAACCTCTCTGGTCCCACTGTGATCCGCCTCCCATCAGAGCCGCGCCAGGCCCTGCTGTGTGTTGTGCCTGGCTGCACCCCCATGCCCTGAAGTCATCTCTGAAGCCATCTCTGTGACTTCCTTTGACATGGGTACATCTTAAAAAATGACAGACTCACTCCGGTTCAAGTGCCTCAGGAAAACATGCAACAATCAGGGAGAGAGACATGATCGTACAGTGCAGCAGCAGAAAGAACTTCCCAGGGTCACCGTGACCGTTTGAGTTTTTCCTCTGAGTGGCCATGCCCTTGACAGGGCCCCCCTCCATCCTCCTGTCAGTTTGTGGTGAGACTGAATATGTAGTAAAACCAATAGGCACCTTGTGTTCTATCAGCATCTGCCAAAGCGTACAAGGGTTGCTGACTTCAAGGGGAAAACACTCAGTCTCTATATCCATGTCTGTGATCACAACCATCTAGAGAAGGAAGAGAAATTCAGCACAAGAGTTTGGTAATACACTCCCTACCCCTAAATCCTAGGGTGCTAGAATGTTTATAGTCTTAAGTCACCTGGGGAAGTCACTGTATCCTCTTCTCTGCATTCTTCCAGCTGGTTTGTGGTGATGGAAACTGCATAAATGACAGGAAACTTAGCAGGCTCATTGCTCAGGCATTTCAAATGGGGAAAATGACAACCCCACAGAACTGTCTTTCCATGAGGTAAATGACATAATCAGACATACCCCCTGACAAGGGTATGAAGAGGTGCCTCGTATCTAACAGCCAGTGAATCCAGTGAGATGACTTGGTCTTCTGTGAGCCCTCTCATCTCACAGACCCGGAAACCGAGGCTGGAGAGGCTCTGTGACCTGATGAAGATCATAACTAGCAAGAGATAGCGCCAGACTAACAGTCAAGCCTGTCTCACATTAAAGGCCACGGTCTTAACCTTTTAACTTCCAAGCTCTGCTGAATGCCTGCATTCCATATTCATTCCATATTCATGATTGTGTCTTTCTAATTAGTTAGAATTAATTTTATGTTATTAAGGCCAATAGAAAACCTAATAGAAACTAAGTTTCCCCAAGGCTTTATTGATCCAGTTAGTTTGCAAAAGATCTTAATGATCTTCTTGTATCAAAATCTTATTACTTTTCTCTGTGTGCATCACAGATCAAGCCCTAACAGAACAACGACATCATAGTAGCTATTTATAGTGCACTGCTTAGGTGCCAGAGGTTTTGCTAAATATGACCCAAGCATTCTCCCTCTTCTCACCCACCACCCGTGAGATAGGTGCTGCCTATGAGAAAACTAAGTGTCAGGTATGTTAAATTACTTGTGCAAGTTGCTCAGGTTGTACAGGAAGAACAAGAAAGGCAGCTCAGTCATTCATCTGCAAAATTCGTGTGAGCACTAAAATGGAGAAGTACAGAAGCATATGGAAGAAGGACATCGCACTTTTCTTTTCAAAATTGCAACGATGCTTGAACGGAACTCGTGGAAATGTCCTAAGAACTTAATTTCTACCAGGTCGTTTTTTCCTAGGCAAACCAGCCAGAGCAAAGTTTAACTAGACAAGGGTTCCACAGAAGATTCCCATGCTTTCTTCTCGATGGCCTGAAAAAGGAGATGCTCCCAGGGTCACAGGGGGACACTCTGCCTAGAACAGAATTCACCTGGACGTCGGGGATGTCTATGTATCCTACTCGAAAAGCTTAGTGCGTTGGAGGATCCAACAACCCTGCGGAGTCACTGTTCTGGAAATTCTTTTAAATGTCCACCCTGTTTATTTTATATTTTTAAGTCTGGCTTCGGTATGCATCTTCCAATTACACTTTATTGTTAAACTGTGCAGAATGAGAGGCCTCTGTACGTAACAGTGTTGGAACAGCTGAAGGAGGCACGCTATTCTCAAGACCTTGCTGCAGAAATGCACAACCAAAGGGCTTTGTTGGGAACATCATTTTATTAGTCTGAAAAAAAGCCCAGCAAACCCATTATGAAAAACAATCCCAGGAGACGTTTCTGTAAGTAGTGCTTCAAACCTCCTCTGTGCACGTTGTCCCAACCTCAGACACTTCACCCTCCAGAAAATCTTTCACAATCCTCTCCTGACTTTGCACCTCACTTTGGATATTTGGTTATTGTAGGGGCTTCTTTATTTTCCATATATTTCCATCCACTGCATCGTGGGCCAGGGTAGCTGGTAGGGAAGACAAAGAGTGACGGACAAATTCCTGATGATACAATTTGAGCTCCTGGATGCAGCCATACCTGGAGCCAGTTGCCCTCTAAGCTTTTAGTTATGTGAATTAGTAAATGCTTCTCAGAGTTAACTCTACTAAACATTTAATAAGAGAGAAAGGGACAAAGTACTCTTTGTTTGCACCAGTAAAGGCGGAAGGTAAAAAGATACAATACAACTTTCAACACCAAGGTCCACTCCTCCATCCCACGTGCTCGGCTAAGTGAGGAATCTGAGGCCAAAGGAAGAACCCAGCCCGCTTGGCTTTGTGCATCCTCCTCACCACCATGAGCATCATTTAAACCTAATTCCATGGCTTCATTGCCCAGTGTTCTGTGCCCGGGAGCCCAAGTAAACAGTTGATAACTATTGTCCCTGGTAGAGCATCTTCTAAGAAAGATACATTTACAGAAATCGTGTCATGCCACAGTCTTTGAACTTCCAGTATCAGCAGCTGGATAGAAAAGGCGCTGTGAACATGAATTCTAAAGTGTCTCTCAGGTTTGCGTGTCATGCCAGAAGTGGAGGGAAAAAAGGAAATGTGTCAGTAGGAGCTGATAGCTTGCAGCTCTACAGCTCTTTACTGCGGTGAGAAATGGGGATCCACCAGGGGTCCTCTATAATGGTTGTATCTGATGGGTTCTTTTTCTTCTTACTATCTCCAGGAACTTTTCAGAATGTTTTGGTACTTTTGTATAGAAGCACGTTTTGTGCTTCTGTATAGAACCGCAATAGTTTGATTCCCCTGTAAACTGATTTTGACTCCTTCATCTCATCGCATCCTTGTTCCTTTCTCTGGAGACCTGAGCACACTCAGGTGACCACCTGCCAGGGCCTGAGGCCACAGCCTCACACTCTCCCGGGGCCAACCCCTGTGTTCAGTACTTCACGGCAAGTCTCTCATCTGATGTTCATAGGTCTGTCTCAGGCTTCTGTTCGTTTTACAGATGAGGAAAACCAAGCTCCCAGAGGCTGAATGATTTCTCCCACATAGCACAGAGAATGAGTGGAAGGGCTGGTGGGGACCCTGGCTCTGTGAGACTGCAAAGCCCGAGGTGGTTACCCGAAGCTTGGGGAAGCAAAATGGGGAACTCTTTAAGACTGGAGGTTGACAAACAATGCAGCAGGCTCTGGCATCTCAGTTTGATTCTGCAAAACAAAATTTTAACAGAATGTGGTCCTGCTTGCCCTCTACATCTCCTCTCTGGCTGCCTTTCAAAGATAGGCTGTTGTCATAGAGTCTGTAAAGCTTGCAAAGCCCAAAATACTATGAACCCTGAACACATAAGGTTGCCAAGCCGTGGTTTAGAACACTGAACTTTTGTATTGATCTGACTTAGAAGTCACTTCTCCTTGCCAGCTACGTGTCTTGGGTCTTTTTCATCTGCAAAGTGTAAATCCTAGGAATGCCAGCTTCGGTAAAGCTGTGGCTAAGAAGTGAATGAAATGTCACATTTAAGCACCGCGCCATGATGAAGGTGGCTTCTTACTTGTCCCACCAAGACTACAAAACATCCCAAAGCAGCAGCAGCTCCTGCTGGTTCCCCTTAGAGTGGACACTAGAAAGAGCAGGCACTTGGCAAGCAGAGAGGGGAGAGCACAAGCCATCAAACTGGCCTTGGTGCCAGACTTGGGCACCAAGATGGCCGAGCCATGTGGGCATCCCAGGCCTCTTCCCTGCCGAACCCTCAGACCTGTGTTCTGCAGAAGAGTGTTACGGAATTAGGTCTAAATCATTATACACTGTCAGGGGCGTTATTTTTACCCGTTCTTTTAATCTAATATGAAAGGTAGCTTAAACTACCCCAGTTCACCCAGGAGTCCTGGTATTTCCCTGATGTATCAGGAATTTACATGCACTGCTCCTCCTAACAGCAATGAGAGCAGAGCAAATAGATGATTGTCTTATTGCAAAGGTCAAACATAAGTTTGTTTATCCTCGGTATTTCAGTGTTATCAATGATGATTAAACTCAGGTACTGAGCTGAGTGGGACAGGCTAAGCACATGTGATACCTGCTTCCTTTTCTCCTTTTTAAAATCTGAAGACTATCTTACAAGAAACTATAGGACTGCAACTGGCCTCCTCGAAGCACGCACAGGGGCTCTTCTTGATTATGCTAATGAGTAATCACCACAATATTTCTCTCTTAACACACACCCAGGGTTTTATCCCACCAACAATTATCTCACATTAGGACTGTGAAGGCACAGTGAGAACTGACACCCCAGAGTCACAGGGAAAAGTCTTACTATGCATCTGTGTTCTCTTCCCAGTACCATCACCCCCCAGATGTCCACGTCGTGGTGCCCTGGCCAATAGGAGAAACTGTGAGCTTAGTGATATATTGAATGCTTAACCTAACTTCATTAACTACAGCGTGATGCTAACTCACACTGTACCAGCTCCCAGCACAAATTAGCATCCGTAATAAAGCATATAATTAACCACATACCCAAACGTTCCCCATGATGAATAAGCCCCCCAAAGCCCTTGGGCAGCCCTCTAATTTTCCTGAGAAAGGTCTGTGACAGGAGCCTACTCTCCATAAATCTCTTGTCTGTCAACCCAATGAACATTTGAATTGATAAGTTCTGGATCAGCTCATCCAAAGACAGTCCTGGGGCAGGGAGGGTCAAGAAGAGTCACCTACTTTCCTGTCCCAAGAAGACGCTACAGGAATTTAAGGTCAAAGTCAAGGTGGAGGTAGAACTGAGATGGAAAGTTTCTTAGTCACCTGTACCTGAGTCCCGTTTACTAAATACTAAGAATTCAGTGAAATCAATACAGGCACAGACACCTCCAGAGACATCTGTCTTTGTCATGTCCCCTGTGTGTGCATGGGAAGACACTTACACACGACTCACACACTGCCATTCCCTCCCGCCTGCACTGAGAGGGATTAGAGGTTTGTTCAGAGATGCAGAAAGGGTGACTCTAATCCTAAAACCCAAAGGTTGCTCACTTCAGATAAAACTTGAGTGGAGTACATACTCCATTCCCTTCCCTGTGCCAGCCTGATGGATCCCTTTGCTGCCAAAGGTCACCTACCTTTGTTACATCTCCAGACTTGCAGACTGTTGATCTTTCTCCTGGTCTTGCTCCTCTACCCTCACTTTAGACCACACCCCCAGCATTCCTCGCCTGACTGTGGCCACATCCCGCCAGCCCTCTGTCCAGCTGCCATACATCTTGTCCTCCCCACCTTAGATTCTTAGTCAGAGCATCTTGCGTCTACACCTCAAAACTTTCACTTGTTTCCTATGATCCAGAGAATAAAACTGAATGTCTGTGGATAGTGTATCATCTCCCTAGAACCTACACCTGCCACCTCTTTGATCCTTACCACATGACTCCTTTACCGTACATCTTGTCCTTCTGTTTAATCTCAAATACAATAAACTTACTTACCCCAAGACATTCACAGTGGCTGTTTTTCTCTGCCCAAGATTTTCTTTTTCTAAGTCTCATCTTAGCTTAATTTTCTCTAACGTTCTGTGTGCAAAAACACACCATCCTCCAGGAAGCTTCCTCTGACCACAGTCTGGCCTCCCCTACAGCTCTCTTGGTGTCATTTTTTTGTTCATCTCATTCTAGCCCTTATCACATCCAGAAAGGATTATGTCTATTTGCTTATTCTGTTCCCTTTACTGAAATTCAACTTTCATGAGGGTGAGAAATTACATTTCTTATTTATTGTATATGCTCAGCCCATGGCAAAGTGGCCCATGGTAAATTTTCTAATAACAAACTATTGATTGAATAAGTGAAGAACCAAAGAACTTATAATCAAACCATAGTATTATATTCTTATCCATAATCCTACACCTGCTTTCATATATTCAGTGAGATGAAAACACTGGGCATAGAAATTCTCTTAAAGGACAGAATGACCGCATCGTTATATTTAAAAAAGATCCTTTGAGTGTTGAGCATTTCTTTGCCTCTTCCCCAGACTGAATCCACATGGCTACATTAAAAGTAATTACTCTGTTAGAGTAGAGGAGCTCCTAGCAATGCAAGACATCCTGTTCCCAACTCTTCACCTGCTGAGGAAACAGTGGTCTCTAATACAGTTGACCCACCAAGGTCGATACAAGAAAGTACGAGAGTAAAAAAGGACATGATATTTAGGTAAAGGTGGTTTTAAATCTATTTGCAGGCATTTCCAAAGGACAGACCATGTGTGAATATCCAGGTCTATTTTGGGGGTGTCCCTGGAGTCCCCATTCATGGACTCTTTGCTGAATAAAATCCTTTCCAGGCAGAAGACCTAGGGAAAAGGCTCCTCACCATTGTCTTGATCTGGTTGTGAGGTGCTATGCTGAACTGAGTGCATAGGCCAGATCCAGTGCTTGCCTCGGAACTGCATTTACACTCCTCCATGGGGTACCTCTCCCAAGCTGCAAGGGTACCCCAATCTCATCCCCGACATTTCTCACAACTTGAGCCAGTTTTGTGAAATTCCTTTTGAAAAAATTCAGCTCCCAGGTTGGAGGCCCTGCTCAGTCTCTGCGTGGCCAAACCTCCCCAGACTGACGAGTTCCCAGTGGGAACTGGTTCTGTGTAAGACTCCTCCGAGGGCCCTGAGGGAAAGTGAAAAAAGCAGTTTATTGCCCCAATAGTGAGAGAGTGGCTCTGACAGATGTCTGGAACCTGACAATAGAGTTTTGAGTCCTGTGGTCTCCAGGTTAATTTCCACATGGTGCAGTTGTTGAGTTAAGTGTACCACTGCAGTATGCTGTAGTCTTTTTATAACTGTTTATTTTAAGCTTGCTTCCCCTCACATTGCCAATAAATACATAAAACTGGCTCCTGAGTGTCAGGAGGGATCTATGAGCAATGAGGGATTAATTTCTGTGTGTAGGGATGTTCCCTAGAACAAGCCCAAGAAACTGACCTCTGCTTACTTGGAGATTTGAAAAGAGCCTTCTGAAGAGCCCTGAGGCAAAGGTAAGATTAATTTTCAAACATTATTTGGCTGTTCCCTGGCAAATTGGCACACTTGGGAAGATGAGGCAGGAGGGTTTCCATGAGTTTGAGACCAGCCTGCGCTACATAGTGAGTTCAAGGCCAGCCTGAAATACATGAGGAGACCTTGTCTCAACAACAACAACAAAAAGACTTCAAAGTTGTTTGGCTAGGATGCAGTAAGAAGTGCAGTGTTTTAAATCGCCTATATGTCCTCTTGTAGTGAACAGATTTTCCCCTGGTCATTGGCAACTTCTGCAAGACATGACAGTCTGGGGAAATTGTTGAATGCATTCATTGAAAATCATCTCTGCATCGATGGCTAAGAGACTGCCACGCGACTGACGCACTGGAGCGCTCTGCATAATTGAACACGGTGTCTGCAAATAAGACTAATAAGCAGAGTTGTTCAAATGATTGCCGCATCATGGATCCTCACAGTCTACTAGAAATGCTTATGAGGGAGAAGCTTTTGTTCATGACCAGCCAGCCTTGAGCAAGACCATTGTCCCTGCTAAAACACTCACCTATCTCTTGGCCATTTGCCTACTCACCACTCTTCTTTGATTTCTCCACCTATAAAATCGAGAAATTCAACTAGATGATCCCTGAGGTTCTTGAAAGACCTCTTTTTTTGGTTTTGGAAGAATGAGAACATCTCTCAGACAGTCACATTACTAAAAGGTCTTTGGTCCAGCAAGGTTACCTAGTTGTAAGACATGTAACTGGCACTCTGTCCATCTCCAAAACCCTTAATGTGAACCAATCTGTTTCTGAATTTAGAGAAAGGAGCCATAGAGTGAGTGGCCTGGGGAATTATCCCAAAGACTTGGAGAGATGTGTGCAGCTCCTGCTCTTAGCTGGGCGGGCAGGCTTCTGCTCCAAGCAGATTTGAACATGGAGCCTTTGTGCTGGTTAATGGAGTTCTCCGTGGAGGTTGGTTGTACAACCTGCCTGACCACTGTTTGGTAAATAATGTTGCTTCTGCTAGAAGCTTAAGGACCTGGGGAGAAAGCAGAGTCACAACTTGATACGATTCCCTCGATAACACAACCCAACATACTCGCACACAGCCAAAGACAGCACTCAGGGCAGTACCTCCATGGAGAGGACTTTTCTTTTTGTTGAGCTTAGTTAACACCTTTGGTGAAATGTGATGTGTGCACACAAGTGAACCATTTCCACTGCTCTCCACCGCACCAGAGGAAGACAGCACTCACCAAAGCTACTTCAGCGAACTCACAGTCCACACCGCTTCCTCAGCGCCGTGGACCCAGGAGGAGGCCAGACGGAGTCTAAAGTCCACAGGCAGCCAGCCTGAGATTGTTCCCGGGCTGCGGCCTGCATTCCAGGCTGCTCCACGCCATGACTGCTGACTCTGCTCAGCTGCCCGTTCTGTTTGGCAAGAAGCTGAGGGATGGAGACCTCGAGTTCTAGAATCCAAGCTCAAGTCAATGGCCTCCGTATTTTGTTACTGTGGGGAGGCACCTGCCTCCCAGTTTCCTCCTTCATGAGGGTAAATCATTGGTGACAGTCCAAAAGCTGTTTGCAGATGAATTGAGATAACACGTGTAATAAGTGTTTAATTTTATTCTTGGCAGACAACTTGGGCTCTATTAATTTCTATGGCTGTTTGCTGTAACAAATTACTAGAAATTGGGTGGCTTAAAACGAGGCACATTTATGATCTTTCCACATTGGCGTCCAGAAGTCTGACACCGGTTTCACTGGGCTAAAGTCAGGATGTTTGCAGGCCATCAATCCATCGCCCTCTTAGGAGAACTGTCTCCTCCAGCCTTTAGAGGCTGCTACAATCTCAGTGCGCGGCCTCTTCCTTCATCTCCAAGATGCATTATTCCTACTTCTGTCCTGCAGTCCTGTCTTCTTCCGCCTGTGTCTCTCCTGCTACCCTTTTTTAACAGCTGAGATTACATCAGACCCACCTGGATACACCAGAGGAATCGCTGCATTTTAAGATTTCCAGTTTAATCACAGCCTGTAAAATCTCTTTTTTCTTTGTATAAGGGAGGCGTATTTACAGGGTCCAGAGGTTAGAATGTGAACATTTCTTAGAGTCATGAATAAAGCCACACTAAGCATCTAAATGCTTATTTTTTTCTGCCCTTTATTTTTTCTTTCATCTAGGTAAAGTGCACGTACAGAAAAGTGACAAATATGAAGTGCACAGTGCACAAGAATTTAAACGTGTGCATCCTCCAAGGACCTCTCAAGCCAAGACAAAAATATTACAATCCTTCCTCCCTGTGAGATCCCTGTGTCCCTCCCAGGCAGTATCTGCCTCTATGCTGAGGGAGTCATTAGTCTCGTGTTTCTTCTCACAGATTACTTTTTCCCGTTCTTAGAGTTCATATGAAGGGGATTGTGATGGTTAATGTTGAGTATCAACTTGACTGGACTAAGGAACACCTAGAGAACTGGAAAAGCGTCACTTTCCTCTGTGTCTGCAAAGTATTTTCCAAGGGCACTGGCTCCTGAGCGTATGGGCTGAGTGGAAGACCCACACTTCATGTGGGTGGCCCCATCCAATAGGCTAGGGAACTAGAGGCCCTGAAAGAATGAAACAGCAGAGAAATGGCAAATTCTTTTTTCCTCTCTCTCTCCTGGAACTGGGAAACTTCCTCTGCTGCCTTTCGACATCAGAACTCCAGGCTCTCAGGCCTCTGGACTCTGGGACTTAGACCAGTGGCCTCCCAGGGTCCTGGGCCTCCAGCTTCCAATCAACGATCATACCACTGGCTTCCCTGCTTTGGAGGCTTGGGCTGCACATAACCTCACGGCCCGCATCCACGATCTACAGATTGTGGACAGATGGAAATGCGAGTTCTCAGCTAACTCCTCAAACCTATCCTTTCTCGTGTCTCTGTCTCATTTCCCACTGGATTTGTCTCTGAATAACCCTAACAAAGGAATCATACTACACGAATTCTGTCTAGTTAATAACTTAATAATATCTGTGATTCATTCAATCTAGTTGTAAAGTGTGATGGTTGTTTATTTTGATTTTTTTCTTCACTGTTTGCCATTATGTTACCTGTCTTATTTTACACATCATATCTCTAACCACAATACTACTACTATTTCAAGGATTACTTCAAACACTACCTTTTAAGAACACATCCTGGCAATACCATAGCCTCATTAGGAATCCTACCTAGGGCTGCTCCTACCCTGCATGCAGCTAACAGTGACTATTTGCTGACGGCACGTCCACTCCCGGGGGTGGATACCTGTCTCGCGTACTGCCTCACCTGCTCTCTGTGAACCGAAACGCCGTGATTTATTTGCATTGACATCGCTCCGGTGCTGTGCCAAGCCACAGTCACCTAGGTTAGCTAGATCTGTTGCACTACCTCCACAAGAACATTTTTCTCTAAAAAAAAAAAGAGATGTGGTTATTAATTGAAACTCACATGTATGAAACAGCTATTTTCTGTTCAATGCTCAGGAAAGAAGGCAGGCTGGAGAATTTCCATATGGTGCCTCCTCAGTGTTGTCATAATGAAATAAAAACACTGGAAGTCTGATTTTGGAAGAGCAAGAATGTGAAATTTTGGCTTCTATAGCTTTCACTCCAAAACAGAATAAGAAGGTAAAATCAAGAATGTGTGTTTAAGTGTGTAAGATAGATAACCATACTACCAAGTTTTTGTTAATTTATCAAACAGAATGGTTTGCACTGCCATTGTTTAATTGTCTGGCCACTTTTTATGCTTTGGTTTTATAACTTTAACAACTACTTCTAAGGTAACAACTAATTATCAACTAGTGATTTCTTAGTGTTATTTTTTGAAATTCTGTATTATTTCTACCTTTTTTCTTTTTTGCTCTTTTTTCTCTAAATAAATAAGAAAAAAACAATGTGATGTTGTTTTTGAGACTTGACTGCTGATGACTTTTCAGCTTTCCCCTTTGGCGGCTGTTCCACGTATGGGAAAGTCCACAGGAGAGCTGGGCTTCGCTCCCTTGGTGCCGGCAGGAAATTCCCACCATCTGAGCCCAGCCTGTGTGTGGGACCTGCCCTTGGGCTCCAGCTTCTGTGCCGTGGTCCCCTTTCTCCTTGGTCTTGCTCTGCTCCTTCCCTCTCCACTCTGAAGTACCTGAGCCTTTCTTTTCATTGAAATCGTTTGCTGTTTATTATGTGATTAATGAACTTTACTTCCCACCTGTTCTTTTCTGGGTGTCATCCTTCTTGCTATCCATAAACTCCTGGCCAAACCTGCCCAACAGTCAGCAGGAGATAGTTGGCACCCAAACTAGGCAGAAGGTGTAAATAATAAGTTCTGTTTCTCACAGCAATGAGCTTTTGACAAAAACATGGAGTGGACATTAGTTATCTTTTGCATTCTGCAAAAAATGTTTTGACTATGTTTCCACAAAAGTACGCTTGCTGGAAACTTGGATCCCAATGCATCAGTGCTGACAGGTGGGGTCTTTGGGAGGAAAGCAGTTTATGGATCAGTAGGTCAGCACATCAGTGGTTTGCTCTGTCTCACCACAAGATTCTCTCTCTCTCTCTCTCTCTCTCTCTCTCTCTCTCTCTCTCTCTCTCTCTCTCTGTCTCTCTCTCTCTCCCCCTCCCTCTCCATTTCCCTCTCCATGTTAGTCACAGCAAGAAGGCCCTCACCAGATGCTGAGCAGATGCTGGGGCCTTGGACTTCCCAGCTTCTAGGACCATGAGCCAAGTAAACGTCTATTCTTTATAAATTACTCATCTTAATGTATCTTGTTATGGCAACAGAAAATGAACTAAGTCTTGTTCCAGTATTCATTGCCCAAAGTCATGAAGCTACAGAACAGAAAATCTTGTTCTCAAACCTACAGCCAATCCCAAGACCCTTACACTTCAATATATCCGCCCCACTCTTACTCTCTGAAATACTCCAGAATGAAAACATCACCTGAGGTTTATCTAACCTCAGCCATCTAGCACATAACTGCTCTTAAAATCAGACTTAAAGTAACTTCAGAAACAAGAATAGTCTTTAAAATTTGAATCGAACACCAAACTTTGGCCAAGAGTCTGAACAAACAGGAGTGCAAATTGACTTCGTTTCTATTTATTGATCTTGAAAAGTCAACAAGGGCAGAGGGACCTGTGCGTACAGATGGAGGCTGCACCAGGCGCGTATCCTGCTGGCTTTCCAGGGTACAGCGCGCAAGCTCCTGCGTGGTTTCATGCTCAGAGGCTCCCAGGAGCCAGCGCTCTTTCCTCTTCCCTTGTGGAAAAACTGGCCACATGACAGGTGGAGCTGGCACAGGGTAACGGGTGTCCACATAACTCAGTGTCGAAAAGGCTCCGTTCATGTAATCTGTAGCAACCATCATCAGCCAGTGCTGGTCAAGTGGGAGATGAATTTCTGTCACTTCAGGTCTGTAACTAAAGGAAGCAGCCATGTTTTTTTGGGTCTGGGAACCTACAGGGTGCCTGGAAATTGCTTATCCTTGAAGTTAACACTGTGCCTTCACTTTACACTCTGTAGATTCTCTTGAGGAGAATTTCTGAGTGGGTGACACTGGGCTAACAGTGGATATATTTGTGTTATATGTTGGCTGCTCAAACAATGAGAGTGACTATCCCAGAAAAGTCGGCCATCTTTATCCAGACACAGAAAAATTCTCATGAGAATTGTTTTGGCTGAAATTTATTCATTTATTTATTATTAACAATTATTAACATTTTGATTCTTACATTTCTATAAAAATAGAAAAAATTCAGAATAGTCTAAATGACTTGGATAAAGGAACAAAACTAGAGTTCCAACCCTCCCCAGTCCCACAATTTATCACAAAGTTACATCGTCATGACAAGATGGCATAGATATCAAGATAGACAGACCACCAGAGTACCAATATAAAGTCCGAAAATAGATACCCACATAACAGACAATTGATTTCTGGCAAAGATGCAAAAGCAATTAGGTGGAAAAAGGATTTTACCCTCAATAAATATACTGGAACAACCGGATATCCACATGCAAAAAAAGCCAAACCTGATAGCACATCCAAAATTTCTTAAGACATCCAAAAGTCAACTCAAAATGGCTCACAATGGTTTAGTTAAAGTAAAGGTAGATGTGGCCAGAGTCATTGCTTGTCTGAAGTCATTCTCTCTGGAACAAAATACATATTTTTTTCCTTATACTAACAAACAGTACAATGTTTATACATGCCTGACATATATTTCACTAATAAATATTTTCTCAAGGTGCATCCATTTACCTATAATAATTTCCAGTTTATCATTCTTAATATCTGAATAATATTCCATTATATAAAAATACCACATCTTTTTTATCCATTCCTCACTCAATGGGCATTTAGGTTGTTTGCAAGATCTGGCTATTATAAACTGTGCTGCTATAAACATAAGTTCACATATATCACTGTGGTATAATGTTTTTAATTCTTTTGGGAAGATACCTAGAAAGGGAATAGCTGGGTCGAATGAGACCTGCCATCCTAGTTTTTTGAGGAATCTCCACACTGATTTTCATAGTGGTTGTACCAGTCTGCATTCCCACCAACAGTGGATAAGGGTTTTTTTTTTCCCCATAGCCCCTCCAGAATTTGTTATTGGTTGATTTCTTAATACTAGCCATATTTTCTGGAGTGGGGTGGAATCTCAGTGTTGTTTTCGTTTGAATCTCTCAAATGACCAGTGCTGGCTGAAATTTCAAGGATAATATTTTGGAGCTTTCAACACCACTGTAAAATCTGTTAAAAACTGTCATGTTTGATTTGTTTTTATGTTAACAGTCCTGAGTTTCTAAGGCCTATTTAAAGCGACTGAACTCACCAGTCAGACCATGTATGACAAAACCAAATTTCATTAATGCTCAATGAGACAACATTCTGCAAGCTGATGAAATTTCACATTTGCTTAAAATTCTAAGTGGGAATTTTAGCTGCAATAGGTTGAAGAACACAGAATGCACCAAACTGGGGTAATTGTTAGAAATAAAAATCATATTCTGATACAACACTGCTAACCAACCTGTACAGAAAGGAAGAAGGCACTGTTGAATATGGAGCATTGATGTGATAATGTTTTTGAAAAAAGAAGGCATTTTTCCCTCTTTCTTGGATTTTTCTCCATTTCATTGTAATATGCCCATGTCAGGAACAAGTAGGGAGGTGGCAATGATTAGGGAAGAAAGAGAGACAGACATAATTAAATGTTCTATTAGAATGTTGCAATCACAGATATCTTATTGTGAAGAGTCCTGTTTGCATGCTGACACTCTGTGGGTGCAGTGCTACCGTCAGTATGCTTGTGTCATTCACAAGCTACAGAAGACAGCTGCTATGGTTTATTAGATGGTTTAGTACTGTTGGGGTATCCTTTATTTGGTACAAATTTCTTTGATTGAACACAGACCCACACATACAGTTATTAAAAGTTTTAAAATCAATTTCCAGACATTCAGTTGTAAAAATTTGCTTCTAGATTAATTATACTTTTCATTTGACCAGGGACTATGAAGACACATATATGTCATTGCATGTCATAATTTTGGTTGGTCAAATAATAGAATAATCAATCAGCTCCATTCTTAGAGAATGGCATAATCAAAGGTATTATGGAGGCAATTGGATTCATTCTCGGAAAGTAGCTGAACAATTACAGTAATTGTCAATTGTTAGCTGCAGATAAGTATGTGATGACCCCAAGTTTTTCCCTAACAATGTGGAAATTAGAATCCATTGCTTTTCCTCTGTACAAGATAGGGTGAACCTGCAGAAAACTAACTTGAGCTTCCAATTGTTTGCTTTAAATTGACTTTTTAAAAAATATCCAGTACTAGAAAACACTAGTTCCATTAGAGGAATCTACTAGCTCATGTTATATATCATCCCTACAGGCTAGGTACACATGCTTAAATTACACTGATTTCCAGGATTAGAGCACTTGAAAGGAAATTAAAAAATAGGTAATTCATTATTCCCATTTTCACTGTGCTTCCGTAGCCGGAATGACTTCTGACTTTGCAGGAGCTTGGTCATCCTGGTGAGTTAGCCTCCCTCTGGGATCCGTCTCTAGGCAGGAAACTGAGGTCCTAACTGAGCAGCCCACAGACACAGAATCTCAAGCTGAAGTCTTGCCAGCTCCGTACTATGGGTCCACATGGAAATTGTGTACTCAGTAAAGGGGGTGAATTTATCTGGTGATTAAGATGCACAAAGACATCTAATACCTCCAATTAGCTTACTCTTTTATTGCCCCCTACCCTTCAGTTTTCTAGCATTTGCTTGAATTTCTTAAGCCTACCTGAAATCTGATTTTTAAACACATAGGATGTGAATGTATGATCTCTACCTCTAGATGTCACCTGATGAAACACATTCATGGCTGCAATTGTTCTTAGATAGCAATCAGGTTCTCTTCACAGACATATCATCATGAAGACTTTGAAGAACATTCTTTCTGTCTTTCTCACGAGGAGGTGGTAAATGGTGCACAGAAAAGAACCATCGCCTTTCACAGACCAGTAAACTAAGGCTTCCAGAGACATAGGCCCTCTGGCTCCAAGCACAGAATTTCTTTCATTTATCACACCCTACCTTATAAATCATGCTCTGTAAGGAGGTTTTCAGTCTCTAGGAAAGAGATTGAGGTTAGACAGCAAGAAATGAACATGGTAAGATATCTCAGGAACTCAGCTTGTGGGAGCAACTGCACGGAAGCTGATGAGGTCTCTATGTTGACAAACACAGATCTTGACACACCTGTTCACATCTGTTTGTGGTCACATCTCTTCCTGCACTGAAGAGAACTCCTCCCCTGGGTGAGGTTGCCAAACCTGAGAAAAAGGAATGAACTGCTCCAGAGAATCTCAGACAGATGCTGGTGCCCTTCAGTGGGCGTCTCTGCTGTTCTACCCAACCCCGTACTGCCACCTTGGAATCCATACCTAGATTCTTCCTGGAGAATTAGTCTACTTTCTCTGTGCCTGTGCCCTGGTTGAGCCAGTCAGTCAGGTACCAGACCAGGACCATGAACCCTATGAGATGGAAACTCCCCCATGGTGGCTTTCTGCTAGCTCTGTCTGCTTCCAACCCAGTGTGTCCTTTCAGAGTCCCGGATGTACATCTTTCTCCTTAGTCCTTGGAGCCATTCTTGTCTTTCAGTCAATGCCTCTCTGCATACAGAGGCCAGAGGTGGCATCTGTTGCTTACGGATTAATTTGGCTTGACTGATAAGAAGTCACGTGAAGGCAGAGGTTTTCTGCGAACTGATGGGCCTCATACCTGTCGCCTAGAGGATGGACCTGTCTGGTGTCTGTGTGCACTTCGTGTCAGCTCCTGCTCTCCAGTGACCTGGAGTGACAGGAACCACCCTTGTCACTTCCCATTGTGAGAACCAGGGAACACGGTGCTCCTGTCAAGACCTAGCTAGGACACGGATGATGGCAAAGCCTTTAATAATGTCAGCTCACTGAAGAGACATCCTGATCGGTGACATCCCGATAGGCCAGCCAGGAACTCATGTACTCCGGTCTGGTTTCTCTTTTACAGCAGCAATAAACAATAATGGTACAGAGCAACAACATGAGGGCAAAACCAACTCTGTTCCTGGTAAAGGGGGGCAGGTGCTAGACTGCGTGGGGCAGAGACTGGGGTGGAAGGCGGCTTTTGAGATGTGTGCAGGTGGTAGGGGGATATTCTCCTCAACTCTCACCCAGACCCAGGGTCTGCCAAATGTCTGTCCAGACTGAGAGTGGCCATAAACTTGGGCAATGACAGTGACCTCAACCTTGAACCTCACTGAGGAAAGTGAGCACCCAAGTACCGGCTTTCCTTGAAGATGTGGGGCATTAAGCGAATGCAGGCCTCTAAGCAGGGTGCTTCGTCCCCTTGCAACTCATTCTCTCCTCCTGGAATCTGGATTGTATGAAATGACAAGAGCACCAACTTCCACTAATTAGACACTTAATGTATTTCAGAGAGTGTGCTAAATGCTTTATAGTCATAATTTTCACACCAATCCGTGGAATAGTACAGAGTTTTTTGGGGGCTACAAGTTGACAGGCAAAGACATGCAGACACACGGACATGCACACACCCCTAGTGAGGTTAAGAGGAGCATTGGCAACCTGCAGACGAGCCTCAGGAGCTCTCCTTTTCGTGTACCGAAGTCCTTTAAAGTTGCTTCTTACGTCAGCACTTCAGAAAGCATGTAACATTACTTCCTCATATATTAAAAAATATTAAAAATACTGCCTAAAGTATACTACATTGCTTTCCTACCATTTCAGAAAGCAGACAATAATCTGATTGCAGACATGTTATGGGCACTGCTTCGGCTTGTTCTTGAGCCCAAGTCATTCTCTAGAGGCCTGGCCCTCACCCCCAGCCGTGGATGGCAGCCTCACCTCCAGATTTCTGCAGGGTGCAGAAGATCTCAGGTCTTACCACTGTCATATGCTATTTTTTACTTCTCATTGTCATAGAGTGAAGAAGTAAGAGAGATGCCAGGATTAGAACTCAAATCACAAATCCTGCCAAGATATTACCTGGCTCCCTCAGTGTCCTGAACACATCAGCATAGTGTCCAAGTGTCCAGACTTTGACCATTGTCTCGTCTGCTGAAATAGGTGCTGCCCTGAGTGGCCCTCCAAGATGTGGCCACTTACAGAGCCTCTAGCTAAGAGGTCTCTCCAGTGCATGGCCCAGGCTTGTAAATGAAGATGGGCTCCTTCTGGGCAAGAGCCAAGGTTGGTAACCTGTGGAGACTTGGCCATTTTGGACTGAATAATTGACAGGTTTTCACCCCAGGGCCCCTGCCCTGTGTTCCTAGCCCCAGACAGAACCCCTCTTCCATGTGGCCACCCCTGGAGGTTCTCTGGGCAGTGACTACCTGCTGCCTCCTCTCCTGACTCTATTATTCAGGTCACAAGACCCCATCCTTCCACACTCTCCTCCGACCAGGGAATTCAGCTGCACCAGCTCCTGCTCCATGGCCTAGCTGCAGACACAGGAGGCAGCTCTGATGTTTGTGCATTTCTGTGTTACAATCTGTCCCCAGGCCATTCCAGCCACTCACATTCCTAGGAGACTGCTTGCTAGTGGTTTCAGGGATGTGACCTATTTTGATTTGCAGTGACTTACTTTAAAATAGCCATTCTCTTCATCTGTATTTTCTGGGCAGAGAAGAAGCATAAGTGTATTCTTTTTTACTGGTCACATGCTATCAGAATTGATTTCTAAAGCCAGAAAAATTATATATATATATATATATATAGCTAAAATTAGATTTAAAATTCCTTAAATATCCATTATGCACAAATATTCACAGTGACATAAAAAGCATACCTTATAACATCAATCATAAAAAGTAAATCTCATATAAACTAGGGTTTGAAAACCACCAAGCTAAAGTAAAGTTAGGGAAATGATCAAAGTCTATATGTAAATTGGGGAGATTCCAAATGATTCTACCTTGAAGGTGATAGTGATTCTGCAGAGGTAGATGAGGGAGGAATAGGAAATGCTAGTGTTCCTTCTTGCCGCCATTGGCTATGTAGAATTTTTGCATAGATCTTCGGAGACTATATTGTAGATTTGTTAGGGGGACTAATTAGATGTATCTAATAAAAGTAGACCTGGACTCCATGGTCTGAGACGTGAAATATCTCAGGGTAACTTATCTTTAATGCAGATAAGGAACCTGGGCTCCAGTGGCACTGAAGGAGGGGATCTCCTGAGGCCATCTGTGGCCGAGTGGGGCCCCGGACATCGACCCCTCCCTTAGGCTGGCCATCCTGCTATCCCACTCCTGTGAACACTCAGTCAGAATGGCTAACACCAGACACAGATTTGTCTATGTGAAAGATTCTGGGAACCTCCTGAGATCACATGTGCTTCCCAGATTTCTTTGTTCCATAATTACATTCCTGGAGACTATTTGGATGACACTTTTTCTTAAGTGTGAGAAACAATCTCCAATCTGTCTTGTATTTGTTGGATGTTTGTCTTGCATGACATCCAACCCATCATCCATTCAAGCTTTGGGAGGGAATTATCAAATTAATGATCAGACTCATCTGAACAGCCATGGTTATGATAATTGGGCCCTTGCAACACGCCAGACGTTGTCAAGTGATTTATAGATGTGGTAGTTCCTTCTTGATAATAAAATTGAAATTCTGTTCATTCTACTTTTGAGTCATTCCTGAAACTGAGGCTCAGGGGTCCCCTAACTTGCTCAAGGTCAGACGCGTAGAAAATGTGTCTGAATTCAAATATGGGTTCGCCTTGCTCCCACTCTAAGCTGCTGAAAACATGAGTACGTGAAATATTAGGTGTCTGGTTGTCGGTCTGAGCATAAAGATACAGCCACAAGGATTAACAGCGAAGAGCCACTTTCCGGTCCTGGAGGACGAGGTCCTTTCCCTCAGCAGACTCAGGGCTCACCCCGAGCAGGGGGCAATGTGGCCCTCCCAAGGCACACAGGGAAGCAGTTGGGGAACTGAGCCGGGCCACTTCCTCTGCCTCTGACCTCCGGGGCAAGGCTGCAGTCCATTTCTGACTCTTTCATCTATAATATCCCAGCGTGTCACACGGAGCCCAGAGAAGCGACAGTGCCCTGCCACATGCTGAGTGAGAATATTTCTTGCCAACTCAAATTATTTATGGTCTAACAGTTAACCAGTCACTCAACTTGAGGATTTTGGCGCCTTAGGGCTGTTTTATTACCCTTAGCATAAAGATGTCTTGTACATAAACAACATTTACTGTGACAGTCTGCTGGCTGGCTCATTAAAATCGTGTTGTGCTGGGGCAGGATGATTCCGACTGAAGCAGAAAGCACCGGGCCGTGGTGCTCACGCTGTGTCAGCCCAGCTGGCTCGTGGCCAAGCTCCACCGGCTTCTTCACCCAGTGAGTGTTTACTGAGTGCCTACTATGTACCGGGCTCTTCTCTACGCAGGGCGACCAAAGGTAACACAAGCTCCTGTCCCGCAGGGCAAGGCTTACGTGCCAACTGGAGGAGACACAAGATCAACATGTAGCCGTGCGTCAGCCTGTAAAGAAAAATGTGACAGAGCAAGGCAACATGGGGGAAAGGGCAGTGCTGCAGTCCAGGTTGACTCTACCCAGCAGGTGACATTTCGCAGGTCTCAGTGAAGTGGGTGAGTGGGGGGAAGGGTACACCTGAAAAAATAACCAGAAACAGCAGAGGCCCCGAGGCAGGCAAATGCAACATTACTCTGAGGAACCGTCAGGAGGCCAGAGGTGATAAATAAAAAGGGGAGCCTTTGAGGGGCAGAGTAATCAGGTTAGCGCGAAGCTTGGGGGTCACTGGGGAAGGCGTGGCCTGAGTATACAGGGCTGTTCGGCCACGGCCACGGTCAAGTCTTTGAACAGTTAGTTAATGAGCGAGTGAATGAAGTGAACAGGTGAATGAAGGCAAGAATGAGTTACTGAGTAAACAGGAAGGTGAAAGTCCTGGGCCATTTCTAAGTTGAGTCCTCTACTTTGGGACCAGGGCTTGTGGCAGCAGCCGCTGTTTCCTGAATCTTTACAGTGCTCCATGCTCTCCAGGAAGCATCTTGCAGGTATGAGCCACACTGACCCCAGCCCGTCCCAGGGAGGAAACAGACCTTCATCTCTACGTGGGGGTTGGGAAAACAAGTAGCTAAGAAATCTGCATGAGGTCACAGAACTCTGACATTTAGCAGATCTCAGTGAAGCAAGTGAGTAGAGGGAAGAATATTCCAGAAAGAACAACCAGAAACAGCAAGCAACGGAGTCAGGCCCAAACCTGGGTCTCCCTGAATGGGAGTCTTGAGCCTTAAACTTGACCCTTCTGCAGGAGGATCTGATTCAGCAGAAAAGAGGTAGAGCTACCTGGAAATGGAACATGCTACCCGGGAGAAAGAAGAAGCCCCCAGAATGGGATGCATCCAAGTGGGTCCCACAAGGCAGGGAGCCGTCAGCATTCCTTCAGGTATAGGGCAGGAGAGACCTCAGCGAAGTCTGGCTGTTTCTCAGGACCTTGGTTCTGCACTGTAAAGAGCTAGGAACAGGCACCAAGTAAAATGTCCTATTTGCAATTTTTATGTTTTTTCAGAGAAGCTCTAACCACAGATAGATGCTGGTCTTTAAATCATGTCTGCAACAGGTAAATAACAGTGTAAGGTACTAATTAGTTATATATTCACATATTACTTTGAGCAATTCTTTTTCTTAAGTTACAAACATAATAACATTCCTCAAATGAATCACAAGAACACAGGATAGTGTGAAGATCCAATCTCTCCCTCCCTTTTCCTCCTCCCCCAACTGCACCACCTTGAAGTAGCCATAACTCTAAGCACATTCTTTGTGTCCTCTGTTTTATTTTTGTTGTTGTTTTCACTTTATACAACAAAGGCACCTTCCTGCATACAACAGTACTTTCAAATATCATCTTAGCAGTTGCTTAATATTTATGTAACTGTTGTCACCTAATGCAACTTCACGCTGTTTATAGTTATTTTATTACTGTCAACAGAGCTATAATAAAAAGTCTTACGAAGTGCACTTTTATTCCTATGCTTTGATGTTTTCAAATAGGTTTCGAGAAGCCAAACTGTTAGATCATTTAAAGTTTTAATAAATTCTGTGCCATGTGTTGACAGTTCACCTCCTGCTTGCAGCGTTTGAGATCACCCTTTCTTCACATCATTAAAAATAGTTTCCTTTATAAGTTTTTTTTGTCAAATTGATGGTCAAAAAGTGATGTTTTTCACTTTTTGTTTTCTTCTATTATTTGCACTTTTTAAATGCATATTTGTCACTTGCATTTAACCTTCTAAATTACTTATTTGTATCATTTTATAATTTACTTTTCTAGCACTGTCTTTCTTATAGATTTGAAGGAATTTTCTAATGAGTATTTTCATTATAACTTTTATATTTCCTGGTACACTGCTTTTTCCCTTCTACATTAATTATGAATATCAACATACATCTTCTATCACACATATGTATCTTTTGTTGTGCATATGTTTTTAATTCATTTTGTATAAACTGGCTCAGTTTTGCTTGATGGTTTCCAGGCCTCTGTCTTTAGAGGGTCCCCCATTCCAAGACTATAGAAATATTACCCTATATTTCCTTCAAATAGCTTTAAAATTATTCTTGAGGTAAATGTTTTTGAAACATCAAGTGTAGCATTTGGCACTTGTGCAGTGTTGTGCAGACATCCCCTCTCTGGGTCTAGGATATTTCCTTCACCCCAAGGAAACGCCATAGCAGTCAGTGTCTATTCTCCCCTCACCCCAAGCACTGGCACCCATTAATCCTCGTTCTGTGCCTATGGGTTTACCTACTCTGGTTATTTCATTTAAATAGTATTACACAGCATGTGTGACATATTGTTTCTGAATATTTTTATTTAGCAAAATACTTTGAAGGTTTATCTAAGTTATAGTATTTCAATACTTTCTATGGGTAGCAGTCCACTATATGAATATCTCTTTACTGTTGTTCATTTTACAACTAGCATCTATTATTTGCATACAGTGTAACGTAGGTGTCTGATTTTATAAAATTACTGGTAATAAGGGGATATCTTATTCTTATGATAGATAATAACACAGAGGAATACAAAAAAAATGGATTAGTATTCACTAAATACGTTGTATTTCATCACTCATGCTCACCAGGGGTCTAAGTAGTTTTTAACACATCCTACAACGACACCTGGCAGAAGCCAAGCAAGATCCTACTTAAGACAACAGATTACCAGCGTTTACCTTAGCAATCTGAGCAATCACACTAATTCATAAATCTGATGGTTCCCCTCTGCTGTGGGCATTTGCAGGGTTGTGGAGTAACATTTATTTAATCAATGTATTAGCATCACATTACACGGCTCCTGCTAAAATATACTTAAAATATATAGCATTCTATTTTGAACCCAAGTGAGCTGAGAGTTCAGAAATAGCATTGATATTCTGGCTAATCTATTTCCTAAATGTTCATTCCAGAGTGGTGGAAACTTTTGACCTTGATGCTGATTATGATTAGCATAGCAATCACTCTTCTATAATTAAAAGGTAGACGTGAATTTTCTTTGGCCTGTTTATTAATTCCCTTATGAATCTTTTTTTCTCAGCCATAAGGACGAAGTGTTTTGTGTGAGTCATGAGGGAACACAGAGGTAGTTACCCAAAGACAGAGGCCAAGACCCTCCTTAAAGGATAATCAATGCCTCCTGGGTGGCTCCAAGGGACACCATGACTCTGAAATCACAATGTGTACCTTTGCTCCCTTCCTTTTCTACCTCCCTTAGCCCCAGCAGTAAAATACAGCCACATAGTCCCTGCAATTAGCCTTAGTAATTACGTTCATTTTTGCGTCTGATTTCCCAGCAGACCAAAGAAGGAAGCCAAGTCCCTTCCGTAGGACAGAAACAGTAGGCAAACTCGGCCCGCCCTGTGGGTTGTCTTTTCCAGATCTGGTGTGTGCATCTGATTCCCAGGCTCAGCCTCCGTCCGCTGCCTGTCTAGGTACAGCTCGAGTTACTGCTGTGAATAATGATTTTAATGATACCTGTTATTTAAGGCTCACTTCATACAGGCATTGTAGCGAGTGCTTTTCCTGCTTCTCTCCATTTAATCCTCTTGGTGGCACGAGGGAGGCATTATTACTATGCCTAGATTTCAGGTGGGAAAACTGTGGCCTTGAGGTGGCAAATAGTGTGCCAAGTAAGATCTGGAGAAGGCTCTGCTGACTCCAAGGCCCCTGTGCTAAAGTCACACAGTGTCCTTTCTCTAGGGCTGCACATCTCTCACCTCTTCCAGGCCAGAAGCTGTATCTAGCATATGACTCTTGTAACAAAGACGCAGGACACAATGACTAGGTTCTCAGGCACCTGAGCCACAATTTTTACACACTTGTCACTTACGCAGCTCACCAAAAATCCTGGGAGATCCTCGCATGATTCCCATTTCACACGTGAGAAAACCGAGGAGCAGAGCAGTACCACAGCACGGGGGTGGAAGAGGCGAGACTGGCACAGGACATGTGCGATCCTCTGCAGCTGACCTGGCCGTGTGGTCCAGTGTACAGCGCACTCAGGCGGGGTGTGGGAACCCCGCTGCTGACCTCCTTCCAGGCGGCTTCTCTGCAGCGCTTCCGTGACTACTCCTGTCAAGATTCTCGCTAAACTTCTCCTTCTGGGATAATCTTTTTCTAATCCTGCTCTCAATACTGGGGGCTAATTTCTATGATTTCTTCAAATCTGCGTGTTCTGTCTGGGCCCCCGCCACACCCTTTCAAATTCTCTGCTGCCTAACACAGAATCTACCACTGGACTGTGGACAAACAGTGTCCAAATCTTTCCAAAGTCTGAGACAGCTCTATCCAAAAAGCAGAAATGAGAGAGGAATGCAGAGGAAAGAGAACGGGGCAGGCCTTCAAGGCTATCAAAAACGAGAACTGCAGAGCAAACGGGGGAGTCCTTTCCTACTAACCTGGTGACTTGGTTTGGATAAATGTAGACTTCTAAGGACAGATATTGGAAATAATTTGTTGACCTTAGGTTGCTGATTTTATGATGCCTTTTGCTATATTCCCAAGATGACTTCCAATAGGAACTACATAAAATGCTTCTTAATTTAAAGTTGCCACAAAACTGAAGAATAAGAATGATGTTAAAATCACCAGAAAAAACACCGAATAATTATTGAAAATGTACTATATGAATTGTTTCAGCAACCTTGAATATACCAACTCTTCAACTCTGGGGACGTAAGTGTTATTATTTCCCCCCATTGCAAGCGGAAAACCTGAGTTGTTAGGTACCCAGATTACACAACTATGCTGTTCACTTTGCTTTAATTGAAAATTTCCAGAGACTGAGTTCAATAGGAATAATAAGATGTATTTTAGGGTTGTTTGTTTGTTTGTTGGTACTGGAGATCGTACTCGTGACCTTGTGCTTGCCAGTCAGGTGTTTATGCCACTGAGCTAAACCCCCAGCCCAAGATGCTTTTTAAATTATAGTTTGTAACATCTATCTCATTACATATTGGAGATGCCAGGGCTTTCATACAGCCATCATCTCATTTAGCACAACCACGCTCCGAGGAAAGTGCTACATCACCTCACTTTAAGGACACTGAAACTGGAATTTAGAACTGGTAAGACAGTTGTGCAAGGTCAAATACCTGGTGAGCGGGTGGATCAGTATTTGAACTCAAGTCCTATCTGACTTCAAATCTAGTTCTTAAGGATCCGTCACAATGTGTTCCTTCACAGTACAATCCAGAGATGATTCATTTCTAATTTAAAAAGTTGAGCATCTTGTTAAGAATCCAGATGAGTGACTTTCCCCTGCTATCTCCTGAGTTTTTATGTAGCTTCACATTAAAGTCAATGGATAACTGTAGTATTGACCTTGACTGATTGCTCAGTTTTTCATTTATATTGAAAACTTTATCATTTGAAAATTTGGAAACCTTATTCAGTTTCTCCATTCGTAAGTTTTCTATCACTGTCATTCTACATTTCAGTATACACTTTTGTCCTTGGGTCATTTTGCTTTCTACATCTCTGCACTCACTTTAACTCTTTCACTTTATTTCTGATCCTTACCTCCAAACCAGATCTCTCTCCTCAGCCCCATGTCTACTGCACTTTACTCACTGCAGACACTGTTGGTGCTCACACCAGAAACTCTTCAGGTCTGAGATCCAGCAAATCAGACAGGACATTTTACTGACTTCTCAAGTTTTGATTACGACACCCCCATCGTTGGATACCCAGCTCTGCAACACCAGGAATTTTTGGTACTATTTTCTTCTCTCAAACTCAATTTATTTATCCATCTGTTTACTATGAATGAAGTTATAGAGTGCAATTACTGTCCATCCATTCGTCATACACCACATTTCTGCTACTGCACCTGTAGTTCAAGGCCAGAGCACACCAAAGAGCAATTGGAGAGCTTTGCAAAAATGAATGGGTATCAGCAGGTAGACGAGGGGAAGGAAAGATTATTCTTAGCTGAAGAGCAGTTGGAAACCATGTTGCATCTTATCTGTTCTCTTTCCTGTCGTGAGCACAGCAGTCAGAGCGTTTCAAACACAGAAACACAAAGGAAAATTCAGTGTTTGGCTCTCTGAAATCCAGAAGATTACCAGTAGTTTACAAGTCAGCACCATCTAGTTTGGGCCTGCATCAGCCTTAGGATTTAATCTCCATTCAGCTGGAAGCCCTGGAAAGTGTCTGAGAAGAGCACGTTCGTCGTATTGGGGACATTCAAGATTTTTTTCTAGATTCTGTGAAGGGAACGGACGGCAGAGGAGCAGGGGGAAACCTCAAGGCGAGCTAGGAGCCTACTGAGGTGACTCAGGGAAAAGACTGGCGTTTTTCTTTGTGATGATGAGAGGTGGCAAAGGACTGCCCAGGGACCGCAGCTGGCACATTGTCTACTTTAGTAAATGAGGTTTTAGTGGCACCCAGCTCCGTGCCCTTGTTTATGTATCGTCTATGGCTACTCTCAGGCCTCAACAGCAAAGCTGTGCAGACGCAAGAGACTGCTTGACCTGCGCAGCTTGAAGTGCTGCTTCGTTCTTTTCTTTTCTTTTCTTTTCTTTTCTTTTCTTTTCTTTTCTTTTCTTTTCTTTTTTCTGTTCTTTTCTTTCTTTTCCTTTCCTTTTTCTTTGCTGTTTTTTCCTCTCCATTTCCCTCCTTTTCCTTCCCTTCCTCTTCCCTTCTCTTCTTCAGTACTATGGGGTAAATCCATCGCGTTCACAGTGAGCTACGTCCATCCTTTTGTGTTTTTGAGAGACGGTAGCTCACTTATTCAGGCTGGGCTTGAATTTACAATCCTCCTGCCTCAGCTTCCTAGAGTTTCAGGATTGTGGGTGTGCACCACCATACCTAGCTTGGCTGTTCTGCTTTTGTTTTAGAGGCAGAGACTCAGTAATTAGGTTGGCCAACTGGGCTGTCAGAGTATTTTGAGATGCACCAGAGTGATGTAATATATGCTCCCCGAGCCCAGGACTTTTGTGGCCTAGATTGGTTCACAGGTGGGGGTTGCTGCTGGCGAAGCTGTAAGACTTGAAGCTATATGAGGGCAAAGGACAGAGTTCCCTCCCTTTCTAATTTATCCCCATGGTACAGAGTGTGTGCTTCATAAATGTGTGACTACTGCCAGCAATTTGGTTCCAGTTTTCAAAGATAGTGATCCTTTTAGTATATAAAAGTCTCTTATAGATACATAAGGACCAAAAAAACAAGAGGTATTGTGACATAAGAAGAAAATGTTCAAACGGCAAGGGGAACTAGGGAAAGGGGAGAAGGAAAAGAAGAGAGGAAAAGAAAAAAAGCAAGAAAAGAAAAATGGAAACAAAGCTTTTGTAAATAAGAAGAGGAAGAGGCATTCAAGGGAGGGCAGAGGAATGAGAAAAAATGAATCAAGGTATGTCAGGTGCAGATTCCCTATAATGAGTGTGATCATTGTATCTATCTAAAGTGTACCAATAAGCTTAATTAATCAAAAAGGTTTTAAAAATCACTCATGTGGACACACACTGTCTTTAGGAACAACTGAGGTAGCTGCTGTTGCTCATGGTCCTGGGAAGACAGGTCTCTAATATTATCATGACTTTTTTTTTCCAGAAATCAGAAATTTTCAGAGCTGGTCTTTCCCCCATGACTATTTCTTGATCTCAAGTAACCAGGCTCCTGGAAGTACTTGCGTGTGCATGTGTGTGTGTGTGTGTGTGTGTGTGTGTGTGTGTGTGTGAATTGAACCCAGAGCCTTCATGCTCAGCTTCATTCTCAGCCCTTTAAAAAAAAAATTGGGGGTAAGATTCTCCCTAAGTCACTAAGTTCTGTAGGCTGGGCTCAGCCTTGTGATTCTCCTGCCTCAGCCTCCCAGAACAATGGCATGACAAGCACGTACCACTACACCCTAAAATATTTCTTATTTGATCCTTCACAGAAAAAAAAATTGCCCAACCTTGCTCTAGGCACACAGCCGTCTCTCAAATCTTAGAACATAGAAAGCACATTCCCAGGCATATTCTGATTGAATATGCAATCCTTCCTCGATTTTCGTGGCTTTCTCCTTGTTTTTAGGCCTCAGATGCAATGACAGATGAGTCTTTGGAACTGAAAAGAAGCTCTTCTATTTGCTCCCTTAACCTTGGTTGGTCTTAGTGGCACTTACATAACTGGCTATGACTTTTAAGCATCTGTGTGTCTGTATATTATCTGATGGAAATGCCACGTGGACGGGGACGATTTGTTTATTCATCATTATGTCTAATAGATATTATTGTTCTTTAAAGTGCTAGAGAAATATTGTGCTTAGAGAATTGTTAATTTTAATGACACAATTGCTGTGAGTCAATTAATAAACTGTATATTAAAAAATAATATTAATACCTAAAAAAATTCACCCTACCAATAAAAGGCACAGACAGTGGTCAACTTCTCTCCACAAGCCACTAAGAAAAAGACAGCAATACACATAACAAATAAGCAATATACTCAAATAGGTAAATGCACCCCAAAGAGAATGTCCTAATGGCCAATAAAATTATGAAAAATTGCTTCAAGTCCATTACTTATTACAGAAATGCAAATTTTAAGAGCCACAATGCAAATTGCAATTTAAAACCATACAAATCCTCTATAATGGCTAAAATTAAAGAGACAAAAAACATGAGGAATCATTAAGTTTTCTTATTCTACTGAGGAAGGGTAAATTGCCACAATGGCTTTGAAAAATGTGGGGCAGTATTTGCTAAAGCTGAGCTTATGCATTCTCCGTGGTGCAATTGAATTTTACACATTGGCCAGCCAAAGATCTCAACAGGATTTCAATAGCAATGCTATTTGGAATAGTGAGACAATATCCATGAATAATATATATATATATATATATATATATAGCACAGCAATGAAAAATGCACCATTAATGAGTCTTTGACATGCAATTAGACATGAAGAGTTAATTCACAGAGTTAATTTATAAAGAAGTCGACCAGGCATATTCATGCTGTTAGACAGCAGAGTGGCTGTTTCTTCTCAGTGGGTGGTAACGAGAAAGCTTCTGGAATTCTATTTCTTAAAATGGACAGTGCTGTTTACAATGAAGTATGTTCAGTTTGAGAAAACTTGTAAGAACTGCGTTTTGGACCCATGTACTTTTTTCTGTTATACTTCCATAGAAATTTGAACAGTAATGTGAAATGGTGGATCATTTCCTCTGTGAGAAAGATAAAGTATGCTTCCTGAAATGTATACCCTTTGAAGAAGAGAATCTTTTTAAAAAAAATCTATAACTCTGCTGCTTATCATAGCGAAGGACAGACCTTTATTGATCTACATAATTACATTAGAAATGGACAAGTGTATTTTGCATCACGGGCCATTAGTGGTTTGCAGAACACATTAAGAGCAATATCCCTGCCCATGGGCTGAAGTAAAAATAAAATATCAATAATATTTTATAATGTAAAAAATACACTGCATAATAGTTTCCTTTCCACTCCCATGAAGGAAATTGAATATAACACTTAACTGAAGCCCAAGGAGGATTGAGACCGTAGATTAGTAGCAAAGATTAGCCCAAACCTCACTCTTTCCACCTGAAAAACTTCCATAGGATAACAGATGGGATTTCCTATACACCTTAAGAATATACATAAGGGCCCAAAGCCCTGTAATCTTGTTATAGGCTGCCGGCTTAGTTGGAAATATAGGCAGTGAAACAGGGCTAGGTCCTCAAAGGAGCCAGTGCAGACAAGATACCTTGCAACTATGGAGGAGACAGACACCTCCTGCTGTGGGCCAGGCCTCAAGACAAAGGATCAAGCAAATGCACCCATATCCTGAGGACTGATATCCTAAATAGTTCCCTATCACCCTGAGGAGGTCAGGAGTCACCATCCCAACCCACTATGGGAGGAGTCACTGCTCCCTAAGTATACTCCCTTCTTTCCCATTTGTTTCCAATTTAATCCATTTTACCTGAACAATTAATCTTATTGGCTAACCATAGTTCTGTCACACCTTATGCCCCTCTGCCTTTTGAGTTCCTAGTTTTTCCCACCTTGAACCCATCTCACCCTATGATTTTACCCTATGAAAGTCCCTGGAAAGGACAGTCTTTGGCAACCTGCTAGGGACCCCTTCTGTCTCTCTCTCAGACTGAAGCTTTCTTTCTCTCAGTAAATATATTCTGCTCTTAACCTCCGTTGTTCCTAAAATTCATTCTTCAAGTTTAGAGAATATAAACTTGTATTGGACATAGTAGGTCAGGAGTTTCATTCCCTTGTATCAATTTCAGTGATGTCTTAAAACAAATCAATGCTTTATTAATCTTAACTATACATACATGTTTGAAAGGGGCACACCTCTTCCAATCAGGACCTGGAGGTTTTAGTCTGATAGTATCTCTCAAGTACCTGGATTCATCTTTGCTTAAAGCTGGCCAGTTCATTTTGTGCTTATGGGCTTCCAAACACAGGAGTCCTCACTAATACCTTTGGGCAGGCAATAACTTAAACTCTCTGTTCTAGTTTCCTTACCTGGAAAAATGCAATAATTGACACAGCATTCTTAGGTGCTGGTTATAGAAAGTGATGAATATAAAAGCACTTAGTAATTCATAAACTGGATGAGAAAATGCTTAATGCCTATTTTCCCCTTAATTTTGGACCAAAGCAGAGGCTACTACAGAGGACAACAGCTGCAGAAACAGGCTCCTCTGTCTTCCTGCAGAGATCCATACCCCTGTTCTTACAATTCCTTTTCTAATTCAGATCTGAAATTCTAAAAGTTCAAAGGAACATGTGGAGGGAAGATTGTATCAAGCCCTAGGCTACAAAATGAGTCACTGGCGTAAGAAGCAAGAGCTGGCTCTTCAAAGAGCTTTTCACGCCCTACATCTTTGTCAAAGATACTGAAATCTACATTTGGGCCACTGAGAAGGAATTAAAGCACAGCAAAAGTTTATTTAGACAAAAAGCAACATGACACTGACCAGACAATAAGTGCATGTGCTAAATATGCTGTCGGCAGGTGACCGGAACACGAGGCCGTCTTTTAGATTGGAGGATCTGCACGGAATTGCAATGGGAGGAGGAAAATGAATATCTGCAACTCCCAAGGCTAAATTCAAAGGGCTTTGCCTATTGTAACTCCCACTCTAGGAGAATGAGAGAATGAGAATTATTTCCATGTGACCTAAGGAAAGGCCTGGTTATTCTCTAGAGACAACATCTGCTTGGCATTCAGAAGAAAAGTCTAGTGTCCTCACCCCCTGCTGACCAGCTAAGTAAAGCTGTGTCATGTATGTGTGCGGACTCCCCACAAGGGGTTTAATGAGTATATACTGCAACACACCTGGCTTCTTTTCCAAGTGGAAATAGTCTTCCTTCTTCTGGTGTGCAAAAAAATGTATGCTTGTTAACAAAGAAGGGATCTCAGCAAGCATAGAGAAAAAGGGAAACAGTACTTTTACAGAGAGAGAGATAAAGAGGGAGGGAGAGAGAGATTATTTACTGTTGAAAGAAACTAGGATGATACCACATTTCAAATATGTCTTTATAATCCACTGTGGTTACTTAACAGCGTGGCATGGAGTAGTTCTTTCCAGTGTTGGTAAATAGATGCCAATGTTTTCCTTTTCGGTATGTCATCATTTATGATGTTCCACACCAATAGACACTTAGGAGCTTCTTCTCCAATTTTTTGTTATTTTAAACAATGGGTCAAGTTTGCATCTGTGGTTAAATGACGCAAAAATCTTTATAATAAATATTTAAGTTAAAGTCAGGATAAAATTAAAATCTTTAAGCTCTAGATCTACGCAGAAGACATTCTAGAAGTGCTGTCACTTCTAGGAGTGGCTCAGTTGTTCTCCCAGGACTTGCCCCACTTCTCCTCTCCCAGGCAGTAGATGGAATGCACACGTTCTCGTATCCCTAAAGTACTAAGCAGTCTCATTCTTCTGGATTTTTTTCCATTCCTTTGACTTTGGGCATTATTTAAGGACAACAACATGGATTAGAAAGGGCATCTCAGGGAGAGAAAAACTGGGCTAGGACAATCCGAGAGAGGAGGAAGAATAGTGCATACGTAGTATAACTCAAGCACTTGGACTTCTGTCAGGTCAAGGTCAGAAATTTGTGATGTGACTGAATCTTCTAATGAATACATATGGATTAACAAAAGGAAATCATTAAAACTACTAAGAAGATGGAAATATTTTAATTAAGCTGATACAAAATGTTTATACCCTGACTAGTGTTGAAACCCTGAATGACAAGGCACAGATGCCTTAACAAACGAACTTGTAAGTGCACTGGAGTCATTTTGAACATGGCCTAACTTTGTGGACCATGACCTCCCCTGATTGGGAGGCCCTATTGGTTGCCCCTAAAAGTATAGCTGTCTTCTGGAAGGGCAAGAAATCAACAAGGACAATGATTGTGAGTGTGACATATGCTGTCAGGAAGACTCTTGAACTGACTTGCTAAAGCAACAATGAACACCTCCTAACAAACATGGCCTTCTGGGCTGTAGTTAATTCTTACACAGTAGCAGGTATCTGGAAGGACCATTCGCCTTTCCAGAAGCAAACCAGTGTTGGACCATTTGCATTTGCTGTCCTGTCAGCATGGAGTCCCAAGTCTTACTTGTCTGTGAGGCCTAATGGAAGTGCAGCCTCATTTGCAAAGTCTCCTGCAATCCGCCACCCCTCAGTTCTGGGGCTGGCTTGAGATCCTTCATGAAATGGGACAAATATGGACCTCAATGTCTGTTTGCAGCTATCTGTGTGGCTACTATGAATGTGTACCAGTTTTCCCACTGGGTTGAGATACCCTACATACCCTACTTATTTTACTTGTATTACTTATGGTTCTCTAGAAGGATGCATTCAAATATGGATATGGATGTGGATATGGATATGGACCTGGGTTATGCGTATGAGTATGGATATATATCAAAGATTTATTAAGCAGGTTTGTAAGATCAGAAGCAAAAGAGTCCCAGTGGTCTTCTTGTGAGTTAAATAGGAGGAATTCAAAATGTCTGGGATCTAATATTCTGGAGAGCCAGAGGATCCAATAGCAGTTGAGGGTCCAAGGCTGGAAGCTCACTGCAGAGCCCCCTGTGCAAATCTGTCAGAGAAGTGAAGAATCTGTGTTAGAAGGCTGAACAATGTGCTGGATGCCTCAAGGAACTGGAGACCAATGACTGAAGGCAACAGTGATGACTGGAGCTCCTCAGAAGAAAAAGCAAAACACTCCCTTCTTTCGCATTTTATTCTGTCCAGGTGCCCAACCTGTTGGTTGGTGCCACCCACATCCAAGGTGGGTCTTTTTCCCTCAGTGGCTGACCTCCACGTCATTCATCCACAGCCACACCCAGAATTTACTAATCAGCTAGGCGGTTCTTACAAAGGTCAAGTCGATGTATCATAATTAAGGATTGGTACATTATGACAGCTATTGCAGATTTAATATTATCCTTCTTAGAAGTCCTACCATGTTTTTTTTTGTTCTATTGCCATTGGTTCTGTCTACCACATTGTGTCTCATTGGAATTTGAATATGTGTGATAGTTCAAACAAATTTTTTTCTTTTTTATCAAAAATGAGATATTATAATACCCACTGATCATTCTCTGTTATTCGGTTCAGAAAGCCCTGGAATTCTTTCACTATATGCATGGCTTTATACTATTGTGTTATGTTTGATATTATTGTAATTGAAACTATGCTCAACTATAGCAGAGTAAGAGATATGGCGTTAGATACTGTTGATGTCCAGTTGACTTAATGTAAAGTACTGTGTTGCCTATGTTGTCCTCTTC
>PVJX010000157.1:0-108562 GCA_004027295.1 Dolichotis patagonum | reverse complement strand
ATATTTGTGCTATCAAAAAAAAAAAAGGATTGGTTACACAAGTATCTCTTGAATCTGGCTTTATCTCTGTCACAATTTAATTGCAAAGTAAGAATCTATAAAACTGGACAGTAAGATGGTACCATTAATAAGTGGTAAGCAAATGGAGACAGTATTTCATTTTTTTCTGCAAAGTATTCAAGGTACACATGGATAAGAAAATGCCAAACAAATCCATAATATCTCAGCACTGTCCCTTGCTCATGGATGAAAGAAACAATGACTTAAAAATAGGGATTCTCTGAGATTGTGTAATCTATGCAATGTCACAACAGTAAGGAACAAATACTTGAGTTTGGGTCTGCCTGATTCCACATATTAAACTCTTACTAATGATAGTACCCCGCCTCCAGATCTCTGCCCACAGCAGGTTAAAGCCATAAGATCCAAAATTTATTCTAAAAGAAATTTCAAAGGTGAATGAGTAGAAAAACTCACATCAAATTTATCCACTTTTACAACAGTTTCAATGAAAACAGGTTCTCTTTGATAGTGTAGAGGAGACTAAAAATTCCTACCAGTGAAAATTTCAGTGGGATGATCCATACCCATCTGCAGTATGTCCTGCGCTCCAAGGAGGGGACTTGCTCCTTGGCAGAAGTAATAATAGTTTCAAGTGGATACACTGTGTTTTGAAGAGAGACGAAAAGCATCAACAAACATTTTAATCATCAAATCAACATGGGAAAATTGAAATAAATTATGCTTATACACGATAGCATTATGAATACACAAATGCTATTAAATTACTATAAAGCACGTTCCAGGAGAAACACAAAGGACCACTGGCCCCTTCACCAAACAACGCTGTTTCCTGGCAGAAGGCGAGGCCACTGCCAGCAGAGGGCTGTTTGGGATGAGACCAAAAGCAGAAGCTTCGGGACAGCGCATGCCACGGTTGCTGAGTAGCCCCAGGCTGCCTGGTGCCCTTAAAGCTGACGGAGGGCACCCATGCCTGCTCCCAACGGAAGCTCGTTGTGCTCAGGTCCCCCTCAGGCTCCACGTGAAGCCTTTGAGCCATCATCTTGCTTCAGTGCCCACCGCCAGACTCAGTTAATACCTCCTGTCTGCCCCATTTCTGGGACGCCCATTCACTTCTGTGGACAAGCGTTCCATCATTCTCTCATTCACTCATCAGATACTTTACAGAGCATCTGTGATGGTGCAGACCCTGCTGTAGGCACTGGGGTGCACCTGTCTTGTGCATGGTCTTGGAGCCCATGTGGTATGTATTCTACTGAAAGAGCAAGAACAAAGAAAGACAAAATGAGTCATAGAATCTGGTCTTAGGTAGTGTAGAATGGTGCAAAGGAAAATAAAAGCATATCTAGGGATTAGTTTCAGTAGAGCAGCAGGGAGAAACCTCAGCGAGGGGGCGACCCAGACGCAGGGACTAGAATAAATGGAAAAGGTGAGTCATGTGAATGTCATAGGCGAGTGTGTCAGGGATGGGGTTAGAGCATGTGCCCAGGCCCTGAGGTGCAGAAAGAGCTATTTATTTTCAAAAAGAACAGAGAATAATGGATCTGAAAATAATGGATCTGTGAATACACTATGGGTTTACAGAGTTAGAGAGCTGATAAAATAAAAATTGAGAGGGACACAAGGAAAGGAACAAAGAGGCACAGGTGAGGACTGATATTTGTTCTGACGAGAGAGTGGGGCAGATATACGGAATGATCAGCTTTGAGCTGTGTGTTGAAAGAGAACCCACCAGATTTGCAGATAAGTTCAGTATCAGAAGAGAAAGGGAGGTTCCCAAGATGATTCTAAGACCAACCAATTTGACTAATACGTTGCTCCAAGACCATGGCATGGACCTTCCATCCAGGATTTCCATCCAGTTCCATTCAGGAGTTTGGTGCTTCCACTGGTCTTTGAGGAATCCTGAAAAGTATATTCAAAGGTAAGACTAGTCTGTTTATTCATTTTCCTGGGTACTTATTCTGCCATATTCTTTTGTTCATTAGTGTCTTATGGTACAAATGAGATAAATTATACTAACAAAAATTTCATTGAAGACTGATAAAGAAGAAAAAGTACCAAAAGCTATTGAAACTGGTGAAGGCTCTGAGAGCTACCACCTAGACTGAGAACTTTGTTTCCTCACATGCTTATGTCAGGAACTGCCCCCGCATAGTTTTCCAGTCTTGGGAATATGGGCCTTTGGGCACACTAACTTTTTTCTGCAGAGAGGGATGTGTCCTGGTCCCCAAAACAGGCTTAACAGCATTTCTGGCTTATACTTACCAGATGCCAGTAACTACATCTGTCCCTCGCTGTAGATCAGTGGTGTGATCAGGCCTTGCCAAGTGTCTCCTGCAGAGGGAATCATCTTGGTTGAGAACCATTGCTGTAACGCATTATGGACTTGTTCAGGGTGCCCAGATTCTGAGCAGGGAGGGAACAAACACACTCAAAGGCCTTATGCAACAGATGTAAATGGGCAGAGTACCATCAAGACCCCTTTCAATGTCACCACCTGCAAAGGAATTTCTTAGGTCCTTCCAGGTGGAAAAGAACATTCCTTACTAATGTATATCTAGAGTACTCAATATGTTCTACCCCATGGTCTTTTCACTACACTTGTAACTACCCAGGTGGTGCTTACTAAGCCGTGTGCTCACCAGGACTAAGTACTGTTCTTATTAACTTCTTTGTTAATGCCCATTTTATCTTTTAGATTCCAGCTCACATATATTCTTTGGGGAAGTTGACAGATTAAATCTCTTGAAGCTCCATCCTATCTTGCCCAATTTTAGTGTTTGTAATTTTATTTATATTTAAGGACTATTTTGATAATCATTCACAGAAATGTGACATCCTCGCTGGTGAAACTTTGGCCATCAGTGCCTAGCATTGTATTCAGGCTGTGAGACTCAAAGATTGTTGAATGAACAAGTGATTAATTAAGATAGTGTTAGTAAAGTGTCCTGTAAAATATAGTCACAGCAAATGATAAGTGATGATTGTGACATCATTTTATTATCATTACTATTATTGTCATGATTATTGTTTATAGTGCTGGCAGGGAGACAGGTACTCAGGGTTTACAAAGCAACATTGGCTGATGACTTCTCTTCCTCCTTTTTCTTTTTTCCTATTTCCGTTTAACCCCCTGTAGCCTATCTTAGTCCTAAGCTATACAAAATAAGTTTCTCTTATGATTTCAGGATTTCATAAGACAGAAAATCTGAAAGCCTCACAGAAACCTGAACTACTATTAATTACAGAAACTTTTGTTGGTTTTTCTAGGTCCAAATGAGAGGGCTTTAGATTCACCTGGGTAAAGCTCTGGGGACAGCTTCTGCAGATGAATGAGCCACAAACCAACTTCTCATCAAGGTTTTCTGTGAAATGCTTGTAGGATGAATGATTAAGGCCAAGACAGATGTCCTGGGGCAGAGTAGGGCAGCTGGGGCAAGGAAGGAAACCTATCAGAGCCCGGGTCTCCTTTGCAGACACAGTCACATGTCATGGGCAATTGGATTGGGTGCTCAAACCTAAAATGCAATTCAATTGTCTGCAAAATTGGAGCCTTATTGAGTTGTCCTACTGTCTCCTGGGAAGTCTCACCATCTGGGAGGAGTGACCTAGAACATTTCCTTTTCTTTTGATTTCTTTGAACAATCTATTTGACGGACATTGGCCATCTAAAGACAAATAGGCAGCAAGTTCCATTTATCGGCCACAGGGATAGTTAAGGGTGACTAACTGGTACTGTATGAATGTACTGTACACACATCTCACATGAGCTGTCCATTCCTGGTTTGCAGTCCAGATGTTGCTGGCTTGACACCTCCTTCTTAGAATGAGATCCATTAGATGAACACCAAATTAGGGTCCAGCTGCCAGACAAAGTCCAAACCCCCAGATCACCTTAGGATACATAAAGTACTGGAACTTCCTGAGACTGTTCTTATCCTCCCCATCTAGAGACAAATAGAAACACCTGAATATCTAAAGATGGCTTTCATGACTAGAAAGTAAAGTACTAAAACAGTCTCTGCTCTGTACCTGACTGAGGACAGTCACCTCTTCCTCCACCACAATTACTTTACATGCACAGAGTTCCTGTCCAGTCAACAACTGTATCTAAAGCACAGACTGTTATCTTCAGTCGACTTTTTTAGCCTTAAGATCTCTCTCTCCACCACTTTTTTAATGCAGATTTCTGCCACGGCTTAGTGATGTACTAGAGATAGTGAAGCTTCTCTGTTTAAAAAAAGATAATGTTGACCTCCTACCTCATTCCTTACATTGGCTTCTGAGATTCCTCATTGGAACATGATTGGATCTTCAAAGACTAACTTGAAAACCATTGTTGTAAATTACCTCCCTAGAAATCTGCAGACCCATGGAAACAGACTGGACGGACCTAGTCTTGATCTCACTGGAGAAGGTGGACCCTCATCAGTTTTCCTGAGCACACCTGGGTGCAGAATCCAGACTTCTGGTGACTCAGTCTTTAGGCTCATGACTGGTCACCCCGATAAAAGCCCTCGAACTCCCAGCTCTCCTCTGTCCTTGAAGCCATACATCTTGACACAGGCTTCCTGCAAGCAAAGGCAGGGACATATTTTCCTAATTTGTATAAATGTAGAAGGTAACAGTTCCCAGCCAAGGCTTCAGGTTACACACACACACACACACACACACACACACTCTCTCTTTCTCTCTCTCTGTCTCTCTCTCACTCACTCTCACTCTTTCTCTCTCTCTCTTTCCCCTATATTCAGGAGACACCTACCCCATTAAGAATGACCAACAGCAGAAACTCACAAAAAATAGAAGGCAGATTTGGGACAAGGATAAAGTTCCAGAGTTCAGGAAATTTTAATGGACACCTGAATGTTTCCTGTTTATTTTTTCAAAAGAAAAATTTGATGGGCTAGTTTCGTACACTTACTTGGTACAGTTGTTGCACTTTATGAAAGTGGAAGGAGAAATGAATTAATGAGTAAAAAATTAAGCTCATTGGAAGAGCCCAGCCTAGTAGGACTATCATTCCTTTATCTGAGGCTGGAGGGACTGTCAGGGCCTGCATGAAGGTGGCTCTCTGTGACCCTGGACACGCTCCACCTGCCCACCAACCTCACTGGCTCCCATGACCACGTCCTTAGAAGGAACACAGCTCACACACAGGGCAGGCCGGGTCCTGCCTCAGCTCAGGAGAGTTAACATACAGAGGTGAAAAACATTCTGCAGTGCTTTAATTTTATTTAATTATGCTCTGTATCATTACCTCAGCAAGGATCTTTATAGGACCTGTCTTGCCGTCAGGCGAAAGTTACAAGGAAAATTAAAGGATTTTTCTCCCTGCAGGATTTTTCTTTCCTGTAGTCCCAGATGGCAAAGCTTTCTGACCGGTTCAATTGGGCACGAAAAGACAGAACATCCTTCCCTTCAAAGCCCACTGGTGTAGAAGCAGGAAGAGAAAAGGGCTTTGAAAATGGTAATTAAAAGGAAAATTCAGCCCAGATCTTTCAAGTTCTCTTGGGTTTAAGATTCCCTTTTCTTTCCTCCAGCAGCTGCTGCTTCTCCGTGAGGCTGGAAGAGAAAGGTGCTCAGGGGAGGCATTTATTCCACACCGAGGCCAGAGTCAAGGACTTGGCCTCAAAGGGAAGTTTCTTTCTCAGGAATGAGCTAAAAACCCCAGGGACAGTACCCTGAAGGGGAACAGAATGTGGAATTTCTGAAGATTAACCCTCAATTTCAGGGACTTGAAACTGAAAGAGCCTAAAATTATTCTAGTCATCACTCATCCTTCTATCAGAGCGGTGACACGTGCTCCAGCCTCTGCGTGAGAGACATGGGAGAAGGCCACGCAAGCTAAGGCCACACCTTTTCATTTCCTTTCAACAACCCATGGATCGCTCGGTTTGGATTGTTATGAAATATAAAAATATAATTCAAGGTTTTGTACAGAGCTTTGTGGCAATCGAACAGGTTCTATTCCGTGCTGTGTGTGGCATGTAGGATATGACACACCATGTGTTGTGAGATATAATATCTAAGTTACCTTCATGGATTCTGTATATGATGCACCTTAGGGTCTGCAGAGATTTTGTCTATTATTTATTTCCCTCTGTATTTCCAGAGCACATGATGAAGCATAGCAAGCAGCAGGTCCTCAATAAATATGGGCTGAGCAAAGTGAATAAACAAATAGGGGATATGCAATGGGGTTTGGAAAACGCAGCAACAGAGGGAAGCCCAGGATTCTGGGCAAAGAGAGAGGAGTAGAGACCCTGCTGCTGAAAACTTTCCCCTGCTTGAGAGCAGAGGTCATTGGTTGTAGCTAGGAATATTCCAGAGAAGCAGGATGAAGGCATCTTCCACTCTGCCCTAAGGTCATGTCTTACAAGTTACAGTTTTCTCTTCCTTCCACTTTCTAGGTCACATTCATCATGCCCCTAACATCTCCTAAGGGGAGCAGTGTCCTTATAACTATGTGACCCTTGGAAAATCCACACACTGGCCTTCCCAGCACAGACTCCAGCTGCTGTGTGGGCTGTGGCCAGGGAAGCCAATGCTCCCACGGGTTTTCAGCATTCCTCTTCGGAGTCTGCAGGACCTCCCCCTCTCCCACGCTTGGCTGATATATGTATGTGTGAACTGCAGTGTACTTAGTTACCCTGAATTACGCTAGCTCCATCTTATTTGTTGATGCAGGAGACCAGTGGTAACTTGTTTGGCCCAGCACTGCACAAAACCAAGGTTGGAAAGGCTACCAGAGCCATTCCACCAAAACTGGAGAACCAGAACATTACTTCTTTCTGAGCTAAAAGAAATTCCACCCCAGCTCCACCCGTTACACAGTGGAGGCGCTGCATGGTTCAGAGTTGACCTCACCCATGGGCAGGCCAGGTGCTGCCATTGTCATAGGAGACAAAGCCAGGTGGGGCTCAGATGCCTGGGCTGGACTGCTAACAGCTGAGTATTCTTTTTCATGTACATGAGATGGACCACAGCCAGCATTTCAAACTCATGTCTGCACGAATATCAAACTCATGTCTGCATGAATATCATGGCTGCTTAATCAAGTGCAATCTCAAAGATAAGTCACTTTGAAGAGAGTATTTACTAAATGGATGTATGGGAGATCACAAGCAGAGCAAAATTCCAGTGTTGGCCCAGGAAAGGGATTGGAACCCAAGACACCGGATGTCCACAACCACAACTGCACCAGGACTTACTTCCTCTCTATGAAGCAGGGGTTGATGTGCTTCATTTAACCACTACTTACAGACTCCCTGTGAAGGTAAGTTTACTCAGGTATAGCATAAAGTCTTAAAGCACTTTATTCAATCTTCATGACAACTCAAGGTGGTAGATATCTCAGATTGACTGCCCCATTCTATCGAAAGAGAAACTGAGACATAGAAAGAGCAGTTTAACTGAGGTAGCAGAGATAAGAGAAAGAGTCAGAATCTAAACCCAGATGACCCAGGTTCCCTGTCCTTGCTCTATAACACTCTCTAATCACTGTGACCACGAGGCCAGCACAGCCTGATGGGAACAGCGTATGTAACACAGAGTACTCGCTGCTGCTTCTTCACAGGTGTCCTCTGAGTGCCTGGCACTTTCTGTGTGAGAGAAAGAGGAGGAAAGACAAGGAAAGGAGAGAGAGAGAGAGAGAGAGAGAGAGAGGGAAGAGAGAAGAGAGAAAGAAGAGAGAAGAGAGAAAGAAGAGAGAAGAGAAGAGAAAGAAGAGAAGAGAAGAGAAAGAAGAGAAGAGAAAGAAGAGAGAAGAGAAGAGAAGAGAAGAGAAGAGAAGAGAAGAGAAGAGAAGAGAAGAGAAGAAGAGAAGAGGAGAAGAGAAGAGAAGAGAAGAGAAGAGAAGAGAAGAGAAGAGAAGAGAAAAGAGAAGAGAGAAGAAGATGGAGTATGATAGATGGAGAAGAAGAGAGAAAACAGTCCTTGGGAAGAGGAGAGTTAGTTTGTTCAGGTTATGAAAACTGAGGTAAGAACCAGACTCATTGCTCCAGGCTTAGGAGCGTGTGACAAATGCAACTGCTCTCCCTGCTCAGGAATGGACCAGGGGATCTGTTTTAGCCACTGATGGGTTGACACATCTGTGTGGGACTTTTTCTGTGTCAGGGTATGTAAACCACCAGGACCATTACATGGAGAAACAACTGGAAGGATACAAACAATAGTAAACTCTCACCGATGGGTGATCTCCAGGGACCACTCCTGATAATCAATATCTGATCAACTACCCTTGAAAGCTATTTTGGTACCAGTTTAATAGACCATCGAGGGATCAAAAATGGATGAGAATTGTTGAAAAACAATCTTGTCCTGAGCAAGAACCAAAACAGAAATGTATAAACAAAAGATTACTATAGGACAAAATTTAAAAATACAAATTATTTGGAAAAAAAACTTACACAAGATATTTGAAAGACAAAGGTCAGCATTAGTAAGCATGCATATATTATACCTGTGAGTCAGTAAGGAATAGACAGATGACCTCCTCAAAAATGGGAAGAGAATATGATCAGACATTTCTCAGAAACATTCAAAGCCATCTCAGGGTCTTCAGAAATTAGAGACTTCTAAATTAAAATGATAAGATTAGAAAAATGTACACATACTCACATATATGTTGGTTATAAAGTATGAAATAGACTTTGCAGTGTTTGTGAGAACATAGATGGAGAAAGGTAATTTAATAGTGTTCATTAGCTTAAAAGTGGAGAGACTTTTTGACTAAGCAGTTATATTTCCTGGACTCTATCTCTTGCGTAGAAATGGTATCTCAGGGTATTCATGGCAATATTATAGCAGTGAAAAACTATATTCAGCCTAAATACTCATCCATTCTACAGTGTCTGGTCAAAAGAACACTAAACTATAGGATGTTTCTCTTCTTTTTTTTTTTTTTTCCAGAAAGCAGGACCACAGCCCCCACCAGCTAAGACCTGTGGAACTGGTGAAGTTTTTATTAAATTGACAGCAGTAAAGACCATTTGGCGAGGGGCTGGTAGATGAAGCCACCAGGGAGTGGGAGTCAGGCCACCCCACAGGGGCCGGGGATGCGGCGACAGGACCTGGATTGGTGAAAAAGGCAAGTTACAGAATAATACATGGACTATGGCGCCATTTATATAAAAGCAAGATACAGAAATAATATCTAAAGGTATGATATAAATGCATCACAAGAGAATTGAAAAACTGTTCTCCATCAACAGCATTTGGCTGCCTGTGATTAGTGTGAGGGATATTGACAGCAAACTTTCTCATAGTCTGACTCCATATTTATGGATGGTTTGCATATTAATATGTTTCAAATGTAAATTCTGAAAAGAACTCAAACAGAAAGAATGGCAGTTCTCTGAACACTCCTGCATCATCCCCTGAACTGTGGGTTTGTTTCGATGTGTTCACCTCGCCTTTAACTGCTTCTTTACTCCTATTCCAGGTGAATATGTGGATGCCTCCCATGCTCCTCACACAGGCTCCGAGGCCTGTGGAGGCCTCACATAATTACTGGAAACCACCAAGTCACAGAGTGCTGGAAATGGAGATGACACAGCCCAAGTCCTCACTGCAGAGGTCAGGCACTGACACAGTTCAGTGACCCATCTATGGTTTGCAGCCAGAGGCACTAGTGTAGCAACTAGGACCGGGCTCCTAGGCTCCAAGCCCAAGTTCTTCTCATGACACTGCCTGGCCAGGGTCAGTGCACGGGCACATGCAAGTCCATAGGCCACTCGTAATGTGCACCTGCTGAACACATAGAGTCTGGGGCCACAGTCTGCAGAGACATTCCTCAGTGCACCAAGATCCAAGTGGTGCTGGTACTGAACTACCCAGAGCGACTCCACGGTGAGAAGCTTGCCAGAATCCAGTAGCCCGGCAAGCGTCTCAGTTCTGATTGGCGCAGAGGCAAAACAGCAGAGAAGCTGCCCATTTTAGAGCCAGCAAAGACAGAACCTCCTCAAGCCCAAGCACTGCAAAGACGTCAGTGCCGCTGACCTGATTTGTTCCTAAAAATAAAGTCTCATCGCTAGGAATGTGTTCATTAAATGCACGCACACTCCTAAGTCGTTTGGAAGCACTTTAGTTTTTCTTCAGAGCTAACCCTAGCTGTAATGCACGCTGCCGATGGGCTTTTTCCTCTATTCCGTAATTATTCCACTTTCAGTTTATCTGTATCTACTAGGTTCATTCCTAAAAGATGTGTAAATCTCGTCTTTCTTAATTTGAATTTTATTTTAAATGCCCTGAAAGAGCACTTGATTTGTAAAGATCTTCTGATGAATAATGTTTTAAGTGAAAATCAATCAGCTGCTGAATCTGCATTAACCAATATGGTACCCACCAGCCACTCACGCCAACTAAGCCCTGGAAATATGGCTCCTCCCAATGGACTTGTGTTTTTAGAGTAAAATGCACACAAGAAATCTTGCAAAATATCTCACTAGTACTTTTATATTGAGTACACATTAAATAATGAGATTTTTGATATACAAGATTAAATAAAATATATTACTGGAATGAATTTTATTTGTTCTCTGTTTCTCTTTAAATTCTATACATGATTTGTATCATATATGGACAGCAATTATCAAAATAATGTTTTTTTTAACCTTGGATTTTTGTTCAAGCCAGTTCACTTAAGAAGAAACTTATGTATTCTAAGAAAATAGCCATAACTTGCAAAGTTGGATAACACTTGGGCTTTCAAAGAGATTATTTAATTTAACATTTGATCAAGTGTTTATTTAATATAAGCAGCATGGAATGCCCTATGGATTGACTCTTGACCTCAAAGAGCTCACAGTTAAGAAGATAGATTAGGCAGTCATGAATATGATTAATTAAAAACGTCAACCTTCTCCACTAGTTCCAAACCTAGTTCCAAAGAAATAGAAGAGGTCAAATGTCTAAAAAAGTCTATTCTGGGTAAACTGTCTCAAAACTTCAGGCTCTGAAGGAATCTTCTGTGAGATCTACAAGGTGCACAAGAATTGTTATGAAATTTACAGTCCCCTAAAACAAAAACAATAATTAAGTCATCAAATAGTCTTTTAGATTTGTATTTTTACAACTTTTTTTTTAAAAAAGAATGTCACTTTTTCTCAATGTCATGTGACTTCTGCAAGGGCAAAGGACAATTTGTTGTTTTTTTATTTAAAGAAAGAAAGAATAAAATGAATAGAAAAACGGTAGAATAATACAGAATTTAAAAAATTAAGAAGTTGCTAGTTGATACATTACATATTGTTGTCTTAGAAATAGTTGTTCAACTTACAGAATCAAAGCATAAAAATTGGACAATCAATGAGATTGCAAACAGTTTTGTTCAATGATCCAACAAAAATTTAGTAATATGGTTATCTATCTTATAGACTTATACATACAGTTATATCCTTTAGAGCACTTTCCTTCTCTTTCATTTTTACAATATCTATTATACATTTGGATCTTATTACTCTTTCAGTTTTTATTATCTTTTACACTACAGAGACAATGCAATATTTAGTAATGTGTGTCTTGTTTATTTCACTTGTGAGGATAGTCTCCAGTTGCCTCCATTTACCTATAAAAGCCTCAAGATCATCCATTTTTATAGCTGAGTAATATTCCATTACATAAAAATACATCATTTTCATCCACTCTGTGGTTGATGGACATTTTGTTTGCTTCCAAGATTTAGCTATTACAAATTGTGCTGCTATGAACTTGGGTGCACATAATCACTATGACATGACCTTTTCAGGTTTTCTGGGAAAATACCCAGGAGGGGAATAGCTGGATTGAATGGAATTTCCAATCCTAGTTTGTTAAGGAATCTCCACACTGATTTCCACAGTGGCTGCACCAGTCTACACTCCCACCAACAGTGGAGAAGTGTTTGGGCAAAGGACAGTTTGGTTCAATGATCTGTCGCTTCACCAAGCCCATACTAAACAATATTTGTCATTCAAATGTGAACTCATCAAGGCTGATAGTTATTAATCTGACTTCTGAAGATTACCAAGTTTTGTTAAATGGAGCCAGTTTCTATACCTTTCCAGTTAAAAGTACAGCAGTATTTTAAATACATATACACATGCTCACACACGTAATCACTTGGTTTGGCTCTGAGGAAGCCGGATTTGTGTTACACCATCCCTCACCTGGACCCGGGCTGACTGACCTGAATTGAGCAAAGAAGATGGTCTCCTTCACGCGTAGTGCTGCAGTGATAAACAGCCTTACTGATTGTTTGCAACGAGGACAAATAAACCCAAAGTTGGACGCTAGAGAAAGACCCCAAAGTTGAACACTAGAGAAAGACCCAGCATATGGCAAAAATGAGAAGATCCATTCTGGGAGTGAGCAGGGATGAGTCTGCGTGTGGTCATCAGAGATACCAGAGTCCTCCCACTGGACCTTTCATGGGATCTGACTGACAGCTCCGCTCACATCCTTGGAGGTGGTCTGTGTGTGTTCTTAGGCCAAATCCCCCCTTTTATCTATGTTGCTCTGCAGTGGTGTCAAGCTAAACAGTCTTAACCCAGGCAGGCTGGGTGCAGAAAGGAAACTGGGGTTTGTATTACATGAGTGGAATGCTGGGAAGCTGATCAAGATACCCAGCTCAGGTTCTGAGAATGAGAGACAGCAGGCGGGTGCCCCAGCCCGAGGTGCTGTCCTCTGTCCTCCTAGCAGACGGCAACTTCAACAAGGGGCTCCAAGGAAGGGCCATGAGCCACACGTCACCTAAAACGGGTGATGCATGCAGCTTGGCACCAAGTCCTGACTGATGTTAGCATCCCTGTCAGAAGGGGCCGTGCCAACAGCACAAGGGTGCCCTAGAGCACGTGAGCTGGATTATTCTATGGCCACTTTTGTTCCCACAGTCTTTCATTAATGCCTATACTCCGCTCTGCACCTCCACACCTGGAGGTCATTTAGAGAGTGTCTGTGAAGTCTAAAAACTTCCATTTTCACAGGTCAGGGCCTTGACAGCACCATCTACAGCTGATGAACCCTGCATGCGACTGCCTTCCTCCCTCGTCGGTGGTGAGCTCCTGCAGAAGAGCACACATTTTCTTCCTCCTCTTTCTGCCCCAAGTTTAGCAGAATGCTGACCACACTGGGCAGTTACTCAATAAATGGTGAGTGCCTGCCACACTTCCTACATCTTCTCTGGAGGACACATTCTGTTCGTTTCCCTAGCTTCTAACCTTCCTTCTAGACCTGCTACATTCTACTTTTGTTTCTCAGCTTTTCAGGGGTGAAGATTTTTGTTTGTTTGTTTCATTTTCACTGAATTTTGAGGGGCAAACCTATTTGTAATGGGCCAGATAGTACATATTTTATGCTTCAGTTGTGTCTTTCAGTATTCAACTGTGTCTTAGCGACATGCACACAACCACAAGCAGTGCTCAAATGAATGGCCCGCCTGTGCTCTCGAAAACTTTATTGGCAAAAAGCACTAGGAGGCTGGGTTTCGCACAAGGGCTATAATTTGCTAACTCCTGTTAGAGGGAAAAAATACATTAAAAAACTTTTTGAGTAACCTGAAAGTAACCAAAGAAAATAAATTTGCATTCTTATGACTCTTGATTCGGAGCATTGAAGATACTCACTATAATTTCTTATGCATTCTTCTGGAAATTTCCCATACATACCTGAGTGTGTATAAATATCCATTTTAAATACCCTCAGTACATGCTATAAGTATTCATACCTTGAACCTACCACTTAATAATAATACCACTTAATAATGTGCGTGCAAGACTTATCCACATTATCATAGAGCTATCTCATTTTTAGAAAATAACATAATGTCCCCTTGCGTAGATATATAATAGTTTATTAAACCATCCCTCTACTAATGGATATTTAAATCCTTTGTGGATATATGTTTAACATAAACACTATGCCAGTGAGTACTTTTGAACACATAAATTTTTGGAAGGGAAGCATTAGAGTTAAATTGTATATATGCTTTAAATTTTGCCATGTGCTGCCAAATTGCTCACCAGGGAGGGCTTAGAATTTATGTGCTCATCAACAATATACGAGGACAAAGAGGCATTTTATTTAAGGCATATATATCTGTGCCAGATGAAGAGGTAGTGTTATATAGAGTATAAATAACCTATAGAAAAATAACTGCAAAGCTGTAATAAATAAAGGTTAGATTGTGTGTGACTATTTCACTAATATCTTAAATTTTATAATGAGCAATTGAAAACTATATAATAAATACTACTACAAGTAAATACCATTTTACTTAAAGCAAGATATAAAAATGTTAAGACATCAGAAAGAATGAAGCAGAGGAAAAGCTAACAAAATTCAGAAAAATCCACATACAGAAAAAGATATTTGGAGAGACAGATAATTATAATTTGATACACACATTGCACAATGTTTACTGTATCAAAGCATCACGTGGTACCCTATTAACATCTATAGTTTTTATGTATTAGTTAAAATAAGTTTAATTTCAAAAATGAAAATTAAAGAGAATTCCAGAAAAAGATATACAGAAAGATGATCGCAATGAGACCAACACCAAAAAAGAGAATGCCAGAGACCCTTAAATAGTGGGGGAATTGGGCTTTTCTGGCAAACACGCATACATCTTTGACCTAGTGTGGGTTATGCATTTGAGCTGACTTGTATCTTAGGGCATCGTGGGTCGCTACATTGACCTCTCTGCACAGATGCCTTTGCTCTGGTACTTTCCCACCCCTGCACCAAGGGCTTAGCCATCAGGCTTGCTTGTATGCAATGCAGGTGTGCAGAGGTGCCTGTACTGAGCCTATACTCACACGGTTGTCACCACTTTGAGAAAATGTCCTGAGTAGCTTGCTGGTCCAAAGAGGATGAGAGACTGAGGAGCTGACCTGGAACTGTAGTGGCTGAGCCCAGGCTGACTCAGCTGCCACCTACTGAGCTGCAGACATCATCAGCAGAGCCTCACCTGGGCCAGCAGCTCTCAGTCAGCCTGCAGGTAGCATTAGTGACAAATGATTGTTCTTTCAAAGCTAGTGAGATGTGAGGTAATTTGTTGCATGATGACTCATTAGTTAAAATATCAGGGGGTCAGGGATATAGCTCAATGGCACAGCACCTTCCTGGTAAGCTAGAGTTTATGAGTTTGACTCCTGATACAGAGTGAGAGAGAGAGAGAGAGAGAGACAGACAGAGAGACAGAGAGAGAGAGACAGACAGACAGACAGAGACAGAGAGACAGAGAGAGACAGACAGAGACAGAGAGACAGAGAGACAGAGACAGATAGAGACAGAGAGACAGAGAGACAGAGAGAAACAGAGAGAGAGAGAGAAATCATACAATAGAAGAAGATTGATTTAACCTAAGTCTTTGTTGTTCTTACTTCCTTTGGCAAATATTTATTAAACAGCCACCATATGCTACTAAGGATATGGTGAAGACTGAGATAGACCACTGCCCTGGTGTTACAGACCTGAGTCTAGCAAACAGAAGATAGGGAGTACATAAAAACAAAAAGCAACAAACAACCAGTGACTAACAAATGCTAAGGATCATGATAAGCTTTATAAAAATGCTTGGCTGGCTGCTTTAGGCTACCTGGACACCAAAGGTCCATTTTTGACCGAATTTTTTTTATCTAGCAGGAGGCAGCTTTTGGTCTCAGGAGCAATGTTCCAGGAAAAGAGATAGCTCGAGCAAAGGCCTGAAGCAATATAGCACTAAGCACCCGCATGACCTGCAGCTGAGACCTGTAAGCCCTTTCCTTGGGGACCCAGCCTGCTCCTCTAGACACAGCCTCTTTCTATGGAAAAATGTTTGCCAGAGTTGGCAAGAGGCCCGCGTCAATTGCAATTCCACTATTCCGAGGACCTAATTATCTTTAATAAACCTGGCTTGGATTGCAAATAAAAATGAAAGCCCATCCTCATTCCGTTCTCGTTTGAAACAGACTCCCATTGATCTGGTTTAATAATGAGCACAAGTGAATAAAACAACTAACCGTGAGCTCGTGGCCAAGAAATGAGTTTTCAGCACCAGCTCAACACCCAGAGACGGACTGATCTAGCAGCTCAGCTCTCTCCACTTGACTTTTCAGTTTGGTAGAAAGGATGTGTCTGCATGAGGTCAGCTTGCCCTCCAAGGTACAAACAGGTCCACGCTGTTCCCCGAATCAGTGATATTCCAGGCCCTGCTGAAGACACAGAACAGGACTGAATGTGGCTACCTCTAAACCATGGCACAGATTTTCCTTTTTTGTTATTTTTATACTTGAATTTATTTATCTATTTTTTCAGTGCAAGACATCAAACCCAGGTATAGTCTACCGCTGAAGTAACCCTTTTTATTTTAAGAAAGGATCTCACTAAATTGTCCAGGATGGCCTTGAGCTTGCAATCCTGTTTCAGTCTCCCAAGTAGCTAGGATTACAGGCATGCACCGGTGTATCTGGATAATAGGGTTTTTTTTAATCCCCAGAAATTAGTTTCCCATTTAGAACCTAAAGAAGAGGACACAGTGCATGTGGAAGGATTGTCCAATCTCTGTATACTTTAGAATTGTTATAAAATGATGATCATAGTTAACTGTCACAGACTGCCATGAAGGTCATACAGGATGATACGTTTGTGTGTCTTATATAAATCACAAAGAGCCACCTAATTAAGGTGTATTCTAATTAATAATGATGTCATGCCATCCAGGGACTGCATTGCTCTTTGCTCCTTGTCACCACTGAACAGGAAGTCTGAAGTGTATTTTGATATGTAAACATAATATCTTAAAGCAAATATGGCATATAATATTATTATTCAAGTGATCATTGTCACCATTTTATGTTATTCATTAATACAGTACCCGATGATTCCTACAGGTAAATCACAATCTTGTCTTTCCCATGATTTTTCTATGGGCAAAGAGTTTCCTCTCCTAAACATTTGTGTATGGAAATTCTGATTACATCCCATTATACATCAGCAATGAGGAATCTAAAATATGCAAAGTGCTGCATTTATCTTTGGACTATATTTATATTTTGTTTATGTGATGGTCTGACATCTAAGCCCAAAATAAATTTTTTGATTTCCTCTCAATGTGTCATAATCCCTTAATTGATCTTTCTCCTAGCTTGTCTCTCTTCAGCGTTACATTTTTAGCACATGAATTATAATTAGCAGCATGCCCATACCACTCTCTATGTAGACAGAAGGAGTAAACTCTCACAAGCTCCAGTGTCAAGTGCTGGAAGCACACGGCCATGGGCCTGGCATCTGCCCACTGGCAAAAGTTGTGACTTGGCGTTCTCTTGGGCTGTTGGGGGCGCCACAGGGAACAAGTTGCATCCTCTGTCACTGCCGTCTAGACTCCCATAACTACTTAGAACCATGTTTATTCCCTTGATCATCTTACTTTAAGGAAGTGTTAGCAGTGCAGCCAGCCAACTCAAAAGTGCCTGGTAAGTACCAAAACCCCATTCTAAATGATCTTTTCCAAGTAGGATTAGTTTCTTCTAACTGATTTTGATAACATATATTGCAGAGTCGACTATCGGGCTAACCACGTGTCTCTGCATATCTAACATAAGGAAACCTGGACTCGACGTGTAGATTTGTAAATAATGGAAGACTGATAATGCTCCTCACTACATTCTGGTTTTCTGTTTTCCCAGATCGGTCATAGGATCTCTGTAGTGAGCATTTCTAACTATTAAAAATGTGATCTCATTTATGAAAAATCAATTCACAGGCTACTTTTTGAGACTATATTTATTTCATAAAGCATTAAACCTTCTAAATTGTGCTTCCTGTTTTGTTTTGTTTTTTTCAAACAAGGTTTGCCACCTAGAGCATGTCAAGACAAGAGTTTGAAGAGGTTTCGTTTGTACTGAGTAGATACTTGATAAATACATGTTCAATGGTTGAATAAATTAAAATAATAAGAGAGTTAGATGGGTAGGTGAGCAAAAGATGGATCAATGAATTAGGAAATGAGATAAATGAGTCAGTGTTTTGGAAAAAGATTTTCTGAATCCAGAAAGGAAAGAAGTTGTTTCTAGCCACCAACTCACTCATGCCTAAGTGCAGCCTTCGGCCAGTCCACTGCATTCTAACCTGCAAGCCTGAACATAGAATCGAGAATCATTTTTCACAGACCAGTGAACCTGGGGCGAGTAAACAAAAAGCTAATGACTCTCATGGTGAAAACTCTAGATATATATTTTGGATTAGGTTAAATTAAAAAATGACTCCCATCAACACTGCCTAAGTCAGAGTTATTGATGACCTTCTCTCCACTGCTAACTCCAGGTACATGAGTCCCACGTGGCTTCCCACTGGCAGCAGTTGGTACAACAGTCGAATCCCCCTCCTGGCTGCCTTCTTCTCCCATGGCTCCCCAGGATCCTCATTCTTACAGTTTCCTGGTCGCATTTGTCACTCAGAGCCCCCTATCAACAGACTCACCTGCCTCCCCTTCAGGCCCACTGGACCACTTACTGTTCGCCAACACCTCTTGCCATTTCAAGCAGGGGTATCTCTGCTTCTGCGGGTCACCCTGTGCAGCATTATCTGCATCTTCCTTGCCTTCCTAGGGAAATGCCATCATCCGTTGAGACTTGAAATTACCAGGTCCTTATTCTGAGAGCCTCTCAGGAATCTTTTTCCCACCTCATAAGTATTCTTTTCTAGTTAGTTTCCACCTCTATGCAGTAGAATTAATAATGGAGTGATTAGAACAATTATGGTGGGGAGAGGAACGGTAATAGGAGTAATAAAAGGGGGAGGATGAGAAGATGATAGATTTATTGAACACTTACTATTACTGAACACTGGGCTAGGTCTTTCGCAGCCTTTACTTTATTGAATCTTTACAAGGGTATTTATTATCATCACTTTATAAATGACAAGCCTGAGGCTTCATGAGGGTATTTAAATTACCCGGGATCATCCAGTTAGTAAAAAGAGTAGAGGTGAAAATTAAAACCCAGGCTAACTGTTCAGAAGTAAATGAAAAACCACCATATTGCCAGGTCGCATTGTGTCAGCTTGTCTTGTTACGATTGCGCACAACTTACCTCCTCCTGCAGGGCTGGGAAGGGTCCCCCATAGTTCAAAAATTTTGCTACTGCTGCTTAGTGCTGAATAGAGAAGTTTGCAAATTTCCTTGAGTAATAACAGGCAGGTGATTATCTCAGCCAGGTCTTTGTGAACTATTATTGAAGGTGGCCAGCTAGATTCTGACCTAACACAACCAGCCAACCCCAAAATGGGGGCAATAATCACACAAGAGTCATTTTAGTATGAAATTAGACTGGTTCCAGGGTCAAGAGGCCCTTCCGCCCTGGGTATTTTGCAATTTCTTGGCAATACTTCCAGATCCCTGGTGTGTTTGGTTGGACATTTACTCTAGCGCAGAATGAATGAGCATGCCTTTCCTGTGCAAGCCAGTGAGTTTATTGAGACTGACACAAGTCAGATATGATCTTAGTGGCTCTTTCATCTCGTGGTGGCATCTTGAAAAGCCTTATTTACTCAAGATGAACCCTGGCTTTCAACTGCTGCTGAAGGATGTCCCTCAAATGATTGTCACTGAACAGCCAGGACAGCTCAGTCCTCAATCACTCTCCCATCATCTCTCTCTGCTCGTGTCATCAATGTGAATTCAGGGCTGCCACCTCCTGTGTTCCCATTGCCTTTCTCAGTCCCATACATGTCCTCAGCTCTTCCTCTATCTTAATGGTCACGAAAGAAACACACAGTCAGCTCACATGCTAAATAAGGCAGGAAACACAGAACAAGAGAATGCAGCTTGGTACTGCATCCTGTAACTTCTCAAATATCTTTCCAAACATCTTACCATTAACTGCTCCTTTCCCATGTCATTGTACCCCATTTTCTATTGGAGAAAACCTCCTAAGTCAGCTTGAACTTTGCAAATGCAGATGGAGAACTATGCAGCCTGCCTTCAAGACAAATCTTTCATTTTATGTTTAGCAAAAGATACATACTATCTACCAACTATCTGTTACTGAGCTTAAAATAACAACTATAAAGATGATAGGGACAGGACAGTATCCCTGTTACCAAGGTCCCCTACTTTGTAGGACAGACAAAAAAATAGAGAGACAGGAACACTTCACTGCTGGAATTGGCCAGGAAGACATGGGCTGTGGAGAAATGTCCGAGATGGAATCTCAGGAAAGGGTACTTAGTTCATTGCAGCGACACCAACCAAGAGCCTACGGTGCACCAAGCATTGGGAATAAAATGGTGGGTGTGACACTGTTCTAGTCCCCAAGGAGCTCATAGTCTAGGAGACAGAGAGACTTGCAAATATATCTACCTGAGACTTAGGCAGTAGCCTCCCTTTCCATGTCCATCTGTTTTTTTTTTTTTCTTACTTTATTTTCATTCCTTCTCATCCATCACAGATTTGGGCATGTATTGGCTCCAGGTAACAGCCTATCAAAACAGCTGTTTCTCGGGTTCCAACGCCCCATCTCCTTTGGGTCCCTCTTTTCAGTTTTCACTGTTCACCTGCTGGCAGGTTACATCCCAAACCCCTGATCTTGCAGAACACAGCCATACACCTGAATGTCTGTCTTGAGCTCTGACTGTGGACTCCTCTCCTTCCCTTGGACTGTAGCCTACAAGACTCTTCAGGAACCTCCCAGAACCCTCTGGCTTTGCAAGCAGATGGAGTCCAAATTCTGCCTTCTCAACCATAGCAAAGTGAATGGACTGGCTGCCATTTCCTGTTAAACTACTTTTGCAGTCAGGGATTGCAAGGAAATGGATTTAATAGAAGACATATAATTAAAGGATTATTTCATAATATTCACCCAAAAGTCAAATGCAGAAGAGTGTAAGAGATCTGCCCATGCACTAGAGACCCAAAGAATTCAGCTGAGGGCCCGGATCCCTATGGCAATGTCCTGCCTGAGTCCAGCTGAAGACCCAGAGTCCATGGCAATTCTGTGCCTGCAGCCTAAGGGATCTGCACAGGGTCCAGCAATGTTCAAAGTAAGGACCAGAGTTTCTCTTAAAAGAACCATAGCCATCCTCAGTGACAGTGAGGACCCAAGCTCCTCTGACAATGAGAATAGCTGAGTTTATATCAGGAAAACAGGCACACCATGCTTCTCCAGAAGAATCAATAGCATGCTATCTCCCCTCCAGTTCTCCTTTTATGCTGTTGGTGACAATACTCAGGTCAGCCTTCCACACCCAGAACCACACAGATTCACTTTAGCTGGGTGAAGTCCAAGTTGACTATTAGTTAATCCACCACAAGTAAGTCCTCTGTAGGAATCTACTTACCCTTCCTAGATGTTTATAACACCTTCCAAGTTCCAGTCATGCTGATGGGCCAGACAGGAGCATCTCTAGAGCTCAGATCTCCCAGCCTTCTTGTAACTAAACATCTGAATCCATTGTCAAGAGGCTGCCTACAAAAATGCTCTAATAAAAAATTGCTGTTGTTGGGGGAATTGAAGCACCTTCTCTTCTGGCTAATTGTCTCCCCCAAAATTATGGCTTGTCCTATTATGGCTGTACATTTTTAAAGTTCCTTTCTACTGAGAACCACATGGACAGACAGCTATGAAAGAGCACTGCATGCACGATCATTTCTAGCTAGACCTCCCTCTCTGCCGCACTGCAGCAGTTTCCTGGACTTGATTCTTCACATAAAACTCCTCAAATTCCCATTGGAATAAAAGGGCTCCCTCTGCTTCCAGAGGAATCTTTGAAATGAGAAAGAAAATCAAGTACATTTCTTAGGCTGGTCCCGGAAAGCCAAGCAGCTGTAAAAGCTCAAGGCCATAATTATCTCCAAGTAAGAGGAAAAGTGGAACATTTTGTGATACCCTTTGTTAGGTTTTTCCTTAGTTCTGCGGAGAAGCAAGAAAAGGAGGGGGAAAAGAAAAAAAAGCCTTTACTGTGGGCACAGGAGCGCCGCAGAAAAGTGTACTGCCCCTCTGAGGCAAAGGAAGCCACAGCCTCTTAATAGGCTTGGCAGGAGGTGGCGTTTGAAAGGGTGGACAGAATGACTTACGGACAGCTGATTGGGGGAATGTTGGTGTGCGAGAAAAGCAGGAAGTTGAATTTGGCTTGGAAGAAGAACATGGACATCAACATTGGAGGGACAAACTGTCGCTCTAGGGTCATCGCCATGTTGGGCAGGCGCCATGTGGAGCCTGACAGAGCTTCACATGGGCGGAACTCATCACCCTTTAGAGGAGGATTAGCGATACAGGAGTGAGTTTGAGTGGGCTTTCCCATTGTCAGGCATCACAACCACCAGATTGAGCTGGTAAAAATGCCAAGCAGCCATGAACACTCCTGTTCAAAGTCTCTCTGCTGCATGTAAGATCAAGATCAGATGCTGAACAAGGCCCATAAGGACTGGCACGAACTGGGCCTGGACCACCTCAGTCTTGCTTTGGCACAGCAGCCACAACTGCCGTCTCCTGGTCTCTCTCTCAGGGCCAAGTATATTTCTGTCTTTAGGGCCTTGTATTTAGAACCTTGAAATCAGCACTTTTTCCACTTGGGAAGCTTTTTCCCCACATCCTCCTGTGACTGGTTTCTTCCAGCCCAGTGGGTCTCACCTTCCTGCGTGGTTAGCCCCAGCCCTAGGAGTCCCCCATCATGCCATCTTGTTTCTTTGAATGTTTAGTTATCTTGAGGGTTACGTAGTCCAGTCATTGATTTTTTCCATACCCTTTATGTGTGAGTCCCTTGAGAGCATGGATATGGCCTATCTTGGTCATCACTGATATAATCAGAGCCTAAAACACACCGGGACACACTTGCTATTCAGTACTTACTTTTAAAATAAATGACTTTGGGAAAACTGAGTAATTTCTCTATCAAAATGCCTTCCAAGCCTCAGCACTTAATGTATTCATAAATGTGGCCTATGGAGTAATTAATCAAAAACTTTGCTTATCACGCACCCCCAATGGCAGGCCAATATGGAAAGCTCACAACTCAAATGAACATTCATCTTCCTAGGGCACTGTCCAGACACTCTTTTGGCTCCAGTGATTCTGGGGTGTGTTTAGTCGGCAAGGATACCACCAGCCAACCTTCAGACTCCACTCAGGAGCAACAAGCGCAAAAAAACCAAAACCAGCCCTGGCAAGGTTCCTAGGAGGGCCGTGGGTGGGGATCTGCCTCCTCTGGCTGCATGCAGATCATTAGAAGCCGGGGTGAGTGAAGCCTGAACGTAACTCCACGGACAATGCGCTGCAGGACTGCTGACACTGGCAGAGGAAACCACAGTGCCTGTTCCTCACACTCCAAAATTTGCAACATGCCGTCTTTCAACAAATGTTTAGGAAGACCGCAGTTTATTTAGCCTTGTTGTGCAACCTAGAGGAAAATGTGTTGCAGGAAGACATACATGTGCATTTCAACGGTCACCGGAGGCGTCATGAACACGCCAGACTTAAGTTTGTGTGCATGTTCCACGTGGTCGTAGACACTAAAATCTGGCCCTTTCAAATGTACTGAGCGCACTTTACAGTCTTCTCCCCCAGTGGCTTAAGGGATTATAAACACCTTGATGAGCACGAGCACAGATTTCTTGTACACACACACACATATATATATATTTAAATGGCTCTGCTGATAACATTTCCACTCAAGCATAAGGTCTTGATACATTAAGTAAGACCAGGATTCAGAAAAACAAGATCTGTTCTGTCCTAGGATTTTGTTACTGTGTCTAAAACACTAAATCTAAATTTAAAAATAAGTGTGAGAATCTATAGAGGGCTCTGTGTCAGAAACTTTGGATGTGTGATACTTTATCTTCACGAAGATCTCACCCGAGGGGACATAGTGCAGGCATACACGGTACCCACGACTGCACAGCGAGGGCAGATGCGGCTGGTTCCAACCCAGGGAATTCGGCAGAGGAGCCCTCATTCTCAGTTCCTCTATCTGACTGCCTCCTCAGGTCCTAGAATACCTACTGTCACCTCCAGGTTTGTAAACACTTGAGTGTCCTACTGTGCCTCAGAGGTCACCAGTGCCTATTCCTAATGCAGAGGCACCACCAGTGTTCGTGCTCATCTCTGCAAAAAAAGCCAGTGTGAATTCAAACCTGGGCTGTGACAGTGCAGTTCTCATCCTGAGGCAGCAAGGTGGAAGGGCTGTAAAGTGACAGTCACTTCAGGGACTTGCATTTTTCCATTCGTGTATTCATTCACTCCCTGTCAACAGACGCCTGAGATGTGCAGTTTACTGAGTGCTGAAAATATAACAGTGAAAAGCAAATTGACATTGTACCATCTAATGTGTGTTAACTCCTGATAAAATATGACAACAGTGATAAATGGTAGAAAAAGGAAATGCACGGTACTGGGTGTTCTGCTCCCATTCTGGGGGTTCACAGAACACTTTCCTGAGAGTAACAATGGCGGCGAGCTGATGGATGAGATGCAGCTGACTATCTCATGGGCAAAGGAAATAGCCAGAGAAACGGTCCATGGGCAGCAGAAACCCCAGGCTGCTGTAAGAACTGCAGGAAGGTGGAAGGAGCCAGGCTGCAGGGAGAGAGGGACAGAGAGGGCCCAGGCGAAGCTGAGAGGAAGGCGGGCGGCCAGGCTTGGCATCATCCGGCTGCAGACCACCCTGGGTGCTCTTTAGGTGAGTTCTCTGAGGCTCCTACCAGGCCTGTGAGGATGCCTTTGTCCAGAGGAGAGACGCATTTCACAGAGTGAAGAGATTCATCTTGCCAATGATCACACGGGCAATAAGTGGGGAATTCAGGTCTAGACACTCTGGCTGTGAGCCATGCCTAACTCCTGGACTACACTCCAAGACACAAGGAAATGAAGACAAAAAGGACTTAAATGACTTGCTCAAGCTGACACTTTGAGAGAAGAATGAAGACAGTTAACCCAAAATAGTCTGTCTCTGAGCCTGGACCACTCACCTTAGTCCTCGGGTGTCAGATGGCTAATGACAGGTGCCAGCTACAAGGACCTCTGCTCTCCCAAGGGTGAGGAAGGCTGGGAGAACACTGTTGACTAACAATCACCCAGAGGTCTCATGCTCTTCCTACCGTCCCACCTTGACGCCAGTGCCGGGATATCAGTGGGTAAAGTGCAGAGCGACTTTTCCCCCTAGGCCTCCACCATCTTAAACACAGAGCAGTTTATTATCTCTGTTTATCCGCTAGAAAGAGCAGCATCTTAAATGTCTTCCAACCGGAAACTCACGAAACAAAAAAGATTCCCCCAGAGACAATAAAACACATGGCCCACTTTGGATTTCCACCCCCACAAAATATATTTTTTTCTTTCCTTTTTTCTCACTGCAGGAAAAACCTCTCTGTGTAATATAGGACCTGGGTCCCTCCTTAGTCCCCAGGGTTCGTGATGATAGTGATTTCTGCCAGCCACCTTTGCCTGAATCTGTCTGTGAATCTCAGATGCTTCTGGGCAAAGGACGGCTCTCTTCCCAGGCAGCTGGCAAGGCAGAGGGACTCAAACAAACAGAAAACACAGCACGTTGCCTCTGCTGTCACCTGGCACTCAAAGCCTGTCATACAGGGGTCCCTGGCATCCCATCTAGGCCAAGACACTGGCATCCTGTGGGCCCGGGGTCCAGGAGCCGATGTCACATTTTCTGTCAGTTTTTCATCCTTCTTTCTATACGTGTTTTTTTCCTCAGGGCAGGGAGGATACTAGTACACTGACACGACAGCACTGAAATTTCTTCTGTTGCTGTGGCTCCACATAAAACTTGTGACTCCAAGTGGCTTCTGGCCCTTTCTATCAGAAGGATTCTTTCAGCTACAGGCCTCAAAGCATGAATCCAGGGGCCTGTGCTAAACTGAGCCTCCTTTAAGCATCTTATGCCTCTTGGACCTGAATCACCAGGCCGCCCCTAGCCAGGTGCTAGGAAGCACCGTGCTAGGAAGGGTTTGTCTCTGCAGTCACAGGCTCCTGCTTGGGCTAATGAGGCACAGCACTTCACTGCATATTGGAGCAAAAGCCGGCCAGGACTGTCCTCAGGGACCCCAGTGACTCAAAGTCACACTTTTTCTGCCCACTAAACTACCATCTCCAGGTGTGCTAATGTGCTACTCTTTAGCAGCAAGACATCCTGTCTTAAAGTGGATAGAGTTGAAGTCGATTTTATTCTTTGCTTGTTTTTCTCCTCTTCCCAGATCTGACAATTTCCTCTCTGGACACAGGAAAGGAAGAGCACTGGCAGCAGCCACAGTGCTTCATGTCCTGTCCCTTCCCCTTCCCAGCCCGCAAGGTTCGCTGTCGCCTGCAGAAATGTCCTGGATAAAGCTGAGTACATTACCTGTATCTGAGCAGAGAAGGGTGAATGCTTGCTTTTAGGCAACGCTTATAGGTCACAAAAATCATATAAGCTTTCTGAGGTTTATGAAACGTGTTCAAATAAACCTCAAGCTCTGTCCAAACACAGGTTATTGTTTGGGAAAGGCTACAGCTCCATGCGCCTGCTGTGCGCTTATTTGGTTCCAGCCATGTTGGTTATGTCACTTCACCCTGTCCCTTCGCCACTGAACAAAGGCCATAGGCCAGATGCCGGAGGTCATTTTATGGGTCGATGGTCTGTCTGAGGCTGGGCCTAATCAGAAGTCCAGACTGATCCTTAGGGTGACACCATAATTCAAATACTTCTGGCTTTCTGGGAGCTGGCTGAGGGCAGAACTGTGATTTTACCACGTCACACCTTTATATGCTGAGGAAGCTCCTGCCCCTGGATGCTAAGGGGCAGATGCTACACTGGAAATTACACAGATAGCTACAATAACCTATGTCTGCACAGAGCTTAAAGTTTATTTGAACACATGTTTCAGAAACCCCAGAAAGCTCATACAATTTTGGCTCTTAAACTACAGAATCACATTCATAATTTTAAATTTGTGTTTTTTAAATTAAACAATTAAAACAACAGAATGGAAGAAAATACTTGCAAGTTATACCCATAGGAGTTTAATATCCAGAACATCTAAGCAACTCTGCCAACCCAATGAAATGACTCAACAAGAAATAGGAATAGAAAAAAGGTCAAAAGACTTGAATGGATATTTTACCAAAGAAAACATACAAATGATCAACAAACACATGAACTGATGCTAACTGTAATTTACTAAGTTTGGTAGGAAAATGCAAATCAAAACTGCAATGAAATACCACTTCATAACACACCATGATGGCTTAAGAAAACCACACGGGCAACTAGAAGTGTTGGCTGGAATCTGCAGTAATTGGAACCTCCCTGCACTGCTGGCGGGAATGTAAAATGGTATAGCCACTGGGGAAACAGTTTGCTGAGTCCTCCAAAGTGAAACATAAAACTACACATGACCAGCAATTCCATTGCTAGGCTTATACCTAAAATAATTGAAAGCAAGACATAAAACACTGATACCCATATGTCAGTATTCACGGCAGCATTACTCGCTATGGCCAAAACTGTTAACAACCCAAATGCTAAGCTACAGATGAACGGATAAACAAAGTATGGCAGGTAGCACACACTGGAATATTATTCGGCAATAGACTGGAATAATGTTTTGAAAAATGCTGACTTCCAAATGTGCTGAGCAAAGTAAGCCAGAGACAAAAGGACAAATAGTGTAGGATTCCACTTACATCAAATATCTGGAATAGGTAAGTTCACGGAGACAGAAAGTAGGAGAGAGGTCATCAGGTGATACGAAGAGGGTGGCAAGAGGGGTGATTTCTTAAGGGAGATTCTGTCGGCAGAGAGGAGGAGGTTTTGGAAATAGTAAAGATGCTTGTACAACGTTGTGAGAGTTCCTGCTCTCATCTAACGGTGATTAAAATGGTAAATTTTAATGTTTCCCACAATAAAGATGTAGGGAAAATGTAAGAAAAAAGTAAAACTAAATAAATATTTCTAAAAATCAAAATTTTCCTAAAGTTCCTTCAGTTAAACGTCAGGCCAGAACTCAAGACCGTAGCTTCTGACTTGCAGTGCAGAGCTTAAACCCTGACACCACTGAGCCTCACGTCTCCGTGTCGTCACACTCACAGGCTCTCGGGCACAGCATCTGTCTCTCAGTTCCTCCAACATTTACAGAATGTCCAGCAAGTGTTTCACGATCTAAAACTGGCGGTGTGGAAAGAGAGAAAGGAGAAGGTTCTCTATGTGGTCTACGTCAGTCTCTCTCCTTCAAGACCGTTTATGGCTGCAGCCATTAATCTCACCTTCAATCCTAGGACTCACTAGCATCCCACCTGCACCTGAGGACAGGCGGCTAAGCAGGGTTAGTGGACCTCACTCTTGATGCTGGTAGCAAAGAGAACTGGGTCTGGAGCCTCCGTGTGCCGGTTTCAAAGCCCCCCTAGTCCCCCCTGCTCCCAGGCATTCCTTCTCATTGTTAGGAACCAGGGCAGCACCCCCCCCCATGGTGTCTCTGAAGCTGGTGTACTGTACATGCTCCAGGAAGAGGCAGGGATCGGATCTTGTTGGAACCCCCCTGCCACTGGAGGAGGGACCAGCGGGGGGCTGTCTGTAAGGACGACAATTTGATGGTGCCAGGAACTTCAAATACAAAGGCAGCTGTAAACAGCCAGGAGAGCCGACTGGCCTCAAAGGCGAGATGCAGTGCCCTCTGATTTTCCAGTATGCCGTACAGGACAGCAGTCAGTTCTGCCCAATGCTGGGCCCCCGCTCTGGGTGTTTTTAAGCAGCTCACTCCTACACTGCTATAAGCTCACTGTATTAAGGCTTATAGGAGGCCCACAGGGGCCCTGAAACCAGGCCCAGGCGACAACAGGCCCAGCTGTGCTCCTGCAAGCAGGCAGGCTAAGGAGAGCAGAGCCTAAGGACAACGTACAGAAGAGCAGAGGTGACTCAGACGCATGCCGAGGTCCAGGGGTGAGGCCCTTGGATGCTGCCTGGCTGCTGCCCCAGATTTCTGCTCTCTGTGGCTTCCTGTGAGACTGAGGGGAAGAGTTGATGTTTTCTAGTACAAGCATACATGGCTCATTTCTGCATCCATAAGAGCTTTATTTCTCTGAATTTGGGGAGTGAATGTATTTCCAGATCAGCAAGAGAAACTCAGCAAATGCGTAGCTTCCCTGGACTTTCAAGTCATTACAAAGCAGTTCACTCTGCTTTCATTTACTCCATCACATGAGGTCTTAATGCCCCTTGCAGTCTACTGCTCATTAATACTGCTAAGGAGCATTTGCGAAGTATTTAAAATCAGCTCTTTTTCTCTCCACTTGTTCCCTGTGGTGCAGTCCAGTTTCCAGGATGGAACTGGATCAATAAACACGTTCTTTTAGTCTGTTGAGACGTTGTGTCTTCCAATTAGAAGAGAGGAACAAAACATGCTGCTTTATTATATAGAGACAGCAGTCAATTCTGGCTCAATGCAGAGCAGGAAATACTGATTTTTTCCGATGTTTGTGTAACAAAAACAACAAAGCATCTACTTGGAAAGCAATGGGATTTTTTTTTTCTTAGTCGAACTCCGCACAAACAGGCTCTTTCAGCAGCCCGGGGAAGGAGCGAGCCATCCCTAGGGGCCTGCGGCCGGCCGTTCTCTGTACCTGGGTGTGTGAGTCAACTTGAAGCTGCAACTCGGGCACCTGTCAGCCGGCCTCCCTGCTCAGAGTTATTAAAACCCTGCTAGGCCCAGGCGCGATACCAAATCCCCATGTGTTCTGCATCTCTCCTCTGCAGGCGGCGAGGCGCTGAGCTGCTCCACCGACTCAGCAAGGCCCGTACCGCTATGCGGGTTGCTAACGCCGACCTCCCCACTGAACGGGGTGCTTCTGAGGAGCCTGCGCGCTCAAACACCACCCTCACGCCTTCCAACGGCCCAGGGGCAATGCCATAGGCTCCCCGAGGCTAAGAACTTTTCCGGCTGAAAATGTGGAGGCAGGTTAGGAAACGCGCTTGGGGCTCACGTCTATTATCGATACACTGTAAGACAGGAAAGGCAGAAGGGAGAGAAAGGGAAGGAGAGAAGGAAAGAGGGTGGAGGAGGAAAGAAAACACACCACCCTGATGGGGGAGACCAGTGTTTTATTTACCATCCTGCCAATTGTTGATCATCCACTCATTTTTCATTTTTGTTTTACTTTTTGATGGGAAGCAATTTTTGAAAGTAAAACCTGGTGAGGTTTTAATCATAGATGTGTACTACGAAGGTCAAATAAGATGAATTTGAAGGTGCTTTGACACCAGTGAAACCCTACACTGCTTTGAGGCCGGTCTGGGAGCAAAGATTTCACACACACACACACACACACATACACACATCACACGTCACATACACACACCACACCACACAGACTCCAAAAAGCTGTGAACAGCATACATTTTATAAGTGCCCTTTCGAGAGATGGCAAGGAATATTTAAACCACACAGCCCGGCATGTGTCTCCTTAAACAGCTCCATAGATTCTCCTTTACACCAAAGGACCTTTCTACATGGTGGCTCTGTTCAGCTTTCTCTCCTTCCTCCAAACAGTTCAGCCCATACTGACAGCGTCTCACACTTCCTCTTCTTTTGAGCCCCTTCTTTTGACTGCCTAGATTTTTTTCTCCAAGCAGATGGATCCATTGCTTGTGTAGAAGTATCTACTTTCCCTTCTTTTAACTTCTTCAACAAAACCTTTCTGCCCATTACCCTGATGTGTGTATCAGTGAAACCAACAGCTGGGTGGCATCACCAGTAGTGGTGGTGTCAACATGACATCCCTCTTGCAACTGGGAGCATGGGACAATTGGAACTGTATACTTTTTGTTGGTATTGCTGTCACACCTTCAACAAGGATGGCTTGTTATCTAACAGAATCTGATTATACAGCATGTCACAATAACTAAATCAGGGACGTTTCGATCCAAGTCTGTTTGATTGTTCACTTAGAACCTATCAAGAATAAGATACCACAGGAGGGATACGGTCTTAGAGGTGTCGGTCTCTCACTACATCAGACACTAAGTTACAGGTGTCACTCTGGGAACTCAATCACAGATCTTGCTTTCTCCTAGGAGTCTTGGTCTTACTAAGGTGCAACGACCTAGCATTGCATTAAAGCTGCTCCACAGGGAAGGGGATGAGACAAAGGACAGATACTGAACTTACCCTTCTCCTTAGAAGAGGCAGCATTGGGAGCTGAATCCAAAGCCCCAGTGCCTCCCTGGTGTTTAAATTATTGTCTTCACTTCCTGTCTCTGTATGTCCAGAGACAGTCCTCTGTGTAGTCCTGTATCCGTGTCCTGGTACACTTCAGAAGTGGTGGATTTAGCTTATGGAATATGATTTTCTGGGTTGCTCTGGACACTAGTTCATTGAAATCTACAAAAGCCCCTCAAATTACCATAACTCACGCCTTTCCTTTATATTAGGCAAGATGGTAAAATGGACAGAACTCCTGTCCAACTTTTCACACCAATATCCCTGACAGATAGCAGCAGGCTTGTCTACCAAGCCCTGGCAAACCCCAGAGACCTTTTCCATGGAACTCTAGGGTGCCACTACCCTAGAGACTGCAGCTGAGAGGACACCTAGGAACCTGGAGCTAGGACCCTAACTCCCCAGTAAAAATGCATGTAAATTACCCAGCAAGAAAACAAATGATTGATGACTCCATGTAGGATTCTCTTTCCCTGGGGTTCTGAAACCTCACACTCTCCCCGCGTCCCTCACTGTGTCTGGCAATGTCCCAGACCCCTTGGTGCCTCCCCTTCCCCATCCCGGTCTCTCAGTATCGGTGCCTCAGGATTCTGTGCTGGGCTTTCCTGTTTTTCTACCCCTCTCTCTGTAGTGATATCCTCGAGTCCCACATTTTAAGTGGCTGTATAGTAATGGCTCTCAAGTTTATATCTCTAAGTCAAAATTTATCTCTTAATCCAAGTTTTCAAAGTCCATAAGCATTGAAAATTTAATATAGGTTGAGCATCTCTAATCTGGTAATCAGAAACCCAAATAGTTTCAAAATCCAAAAGTGTTGGAGTTGTAATGACTCATACCATGAAACACTGCTTAATGCACACAATTATTTTAAAATAGTACATAAAATTACTCAGGTTATATGCATAAGGTATATATGAAACATAAGGATTTTATGTTTAAACTCAGATCCCCCCAAGATATCTTATTACGCACATAAAAATATTCCCTAGTCCGAAACACTTCCAGCCACAATCACTTCAGTAAGCAATGCTCACCTCGTATTTTGAAGGTGGACCTCAGTTTTCCTTCCCAGCTCACTGCTCACCCATTTCAGCAAACAGCACCATCATCTTCCCAGCTGAGCAAAACAAATCTCCCACTGTCCCTTAACCACCATATTTAATCTAGAAACAGGTTCCTCTGCTGCTTCCTTATTCCATGGCCTATGTCAAATGCACCTACGATCCCCATCTCTCCAGCTTCCGCCTTAGCTCCTATCAGGAGCACTTTGGATTCCATCGCAGCCTCCTGCCTCATTTCCCCGTTGGAGCTCTCGCCCCTCGAAGTCTAGCCTCCACACAGCCGCAGGGTGCTCTGCAGGAAACGCTAAGTGAACGCCTGTATTTGAACCGCACAGAGCTTCCTGCCACGCCATGGAGAAGTCAGCCCTTATTTTGTCTTAGCGCCTTTGCACCACATGTCCCCTCGGCACCACATGCCCCCTCGGCACCACATGCCCCCTCGGCACCACATGTCCCCTCTGCCTGTAGTGCTTTCTCCCTCATCTTCACAGGGGACTCCTGCTCGTCACCCACCTCAGCCTCAGCGCTGCCTTGGCTGAGAACGGTTTCCTATCATCTGGCTGTGACAAGTCACCACTAAGAGGGGGCTTCAAGGAACAGAAGCCTACTGCCTTCGGTTCTGGAGGCCAGAGACCAGAATTAGGTGTGCGCAGGGCACACTTCTGCTGAGTGCTCCAGAGGGAGCCCTGCCATGTCCCCAGCTCCTGGGGCTCCTGTGGTTCCCTTGCTGAAGGCTGCTTCGCTCCAGTCTCCACGCCTGTCCTCATACCGCTGTCTCCTCTACTGTCCAAAACTACTCTGTCTTCTTTTAAAAGAATCATCCTCTCTTCAAAGAATACATATGACCTCAGAGCGCACATGGATTGTTGGGGATATACACCTCCTCTCCATCTTAATCACCTGTTTTACCATATAAGGAAATATTCAGTTTCCGTGGGTTAGGAAATTGAATATTATATATCTCTTAATGGCCGGAGATTTAGCTCAGTGGCATAAGGGTCTGCCTGATAAGCATGAGGTCGTGAGTTCAATCCCCAGTACAAAAGAAAAAAAAAAAAAAATATATATATATATATATATATATATATACCTCCTAGTGGATGCCTACAATCACAGCTCACAGCAAATCTACATAGACTATGTATCTTACTATCCATACAGAACTACAGTAAAGTTTCATTTATAAATTAGGCACAGTGAGAGATTAATAATAACGAACAATAAAATGGAATATTATAGTACAGTAAAACAGAAGGTATTGAAACCACGGAGTGTGAAACCAGCTAAGGACTCACGCACTGCTTGTGTTGCTTTGGAGGCTGCCACTGAACCATATCACGCAAGACCTATCACTGGGAGGCACTTGCTGTTTAACACTTACTGTTCTCCTTTGTTGCTATGTCGATGTGTGAATTAGATCCCTCCCTTTCTCTCTGTTGGAATAAAACCACCTGAGAACAAAGACTTTTCCTGCCTTTAGTAAGTCCTCTCCTAATATCAAGAACAATTCCAAGCACAAAACACATAGGGTACTGAACAGTAATTTTTAAATGGCTGAATTGAGTATTAAATGAAATAAATAGCTTTTAAGCTTACATGTGTATTTGCCTCATAAAATCTTACATTGAAATCGAGTGTAGGGCTGGACAGGCAGACTGAGCTCAAGTTTAGAGCGGGGGTGGAGGCTGGAAGACCTGGGGTTCACAGTGAGCAGCAGTGACTGGGTTCCAAAGCCATTTCCAGTGCCTGGACTCAACACTCACTCTGAAGAGGCAGGACACAGGGGAACCTGAAGACATGGGCCACTGAAGAGACAAAGGTGGACAGATGCAGGGAGCACCAACAGTGTGGTCTGTGCATGTGATGGCCTCAGGGCAGAGATGCTATCCGAATGAAAGTTAACTTGACTGTCACGACTCTATTCCATGGTCTGTCCTCATTCCATGAAAATGCAAGGCCAACTTTAAGCTCTTCTCTGACCTTCTGTAGAGGGCAAGAGAGAAGGTTGGAGGGGCTAGAGCTTTAAGGCGTGAGCTGTGCAATCAGAGAGACCTGGGGTCCAAGTCAGTCTCCATGGCTTTGGGGGACTGCTTAGCCTCTGAAACTCACAGTACTGAGGTTCAGGTGAGTTACCCAGCAAGAAGTACACACCGTGCTCTCTTACAGAGACATGGCCTACGACCAGTGCAAAGGCCTTGGCTTCCACATGACCTGCGATCTGACTACCCTAGGTCCCGCATGCAGCTGGAAACATACAGGATTTGCTGTTTTCTGACTGACTTATTTCATTTTCCTTGATGTTCTCAAGATTCACGCGTGTTGGAGAGTGTCAGAATGCCCTTTCTTCAAGGCTGAACAACATTCCATTGGCTGTATTTACCATCTTCATCTGTTATCTATTCATCCTTGGATGGATACATCAGTTACTTTTCAGTTTTGCCTGTTGTGAATTACTACCATTGCTATTTCTGTTCTTTTCACTTCCTATTTATTCCGTAAGTAACAGGTCAACTCACATTATTCTTTATGCTAAAACTGGGACACAAGTGTCCCTGGAATGTGGGAGTCTCTCCGTTTAGAAATCCTACTTTGGGCTTACAAAAACCTGAATTTGACTCTCTATGCCATTCATGAGTTGTGTAGCCATGAATAAATTACTTGATCTCTTTAACTCTGTCCATCTACAAGATAGTTAAGATAGCTATACTACTAGTATCTCTTAGTTCATTGAAAAGACATGTTTGTGCTAATTTTGTTTGTACAATTCTTCATGCCTAGATCTTATTCTATGAGTAATTACTTTGAAGACAGACAATACATAACTTACAAATCATTGTTACTCTCATATTATCTTGGTTTTCTTTTTTCTCTTTAAAATAAAATTTTAAAAAATAAAATTTTATAATACAGAAAATAAAACAAAACAAAACTTGTTCCTTCATATAAAAATCTAGGATCCCAACAGGCGTCATTGTGAATTCACAGAGCTCCAAGCCCAGGCCGGGCTCAGGGTGAGCAGTCAGTAACCACGAGGAAACCAGTTACTCAGTCCCGCGTGTACCCAGGCACCTTCCTGTCTGTTCCAGAAACATCTCATGGGCCAGCCCTTCTCCTTCCAACCCTGTCCCTTCTCCTCCTCATTAAATTAGCCCATGCTTGCTTTCACTCTGCTGCTAGTCTCAAGGACCCCCAAGAAGATGTCCCTGACCCCCTTGACTGGAACAACCCTGCCCCATTACCGATGCTGGGGATAAAGCAGACTTGCCTTCCTGCCAGCCTCTGACCTTTGACCCCCCCGCGAGCTGGCTATAAATGGAAAAAATGTCAGCTTTTTTTTTTTGCAATAAATGAATGTATGAATGAATGAAACCTTGGGAAATTAAAACTCATTCCAATTCTTGAAGTAACAGTCTGACCTCGGCCTGAGCATCCAGTACTGTCTCACAACCCTCTCTTCCTGCCCTCCTCTCTCTCCACACCAGCAGCCCACCTCTGCCCTCCCAGCCATGGTATCCTCTCAGGCCCTCAGTCTTCTAGGTGGGGGGCCCTACAGGGAAAGCAAGAGGAAGGAAACCTCAAGCCCCACGAGCAGAGTGCGAAAGAAGTGCTTACCTGAAATTGCACAATTCATCCCGCGGGCTCAGCAGAAATGCGACATTTGGAGAAATTACACCTCTGAGCTGCCAGGATGTATTCAAACAGCCAAGAACAGAAGCTGGCTCAACTGGGACACATCTACAGAGCAGCAAATATGCACAGTGAGCTCACCGGCAAAGTGTTCCCATTCCTCAGGGGGAAGGCCAAGCATTTCTGCCTACCTGGGAGTTCTTTCTTCGCTGTGGTTCTAGGGTAATTTTCCTCTGTTTCCAAAGCCAAACATGTGAGGGGAGCCTGAGCCTCCAAAATCCTTCACACTGCAGCTGCTTTCCTGCAGAAGCGTCTTCATGCATCACATTCGTGGCTTGATATGGCTTCAGCAAGTGGCAGGGAACTTACGTTTTTTTTTGGTTTATCACATAGCTGACCATGATTAGTTTTTCCAAGTTTATGTGAATCCTACATTTCAGGCTTTACAATATAGAATCCAATAATACACTTGAAGGTTTTAATATGCAAAGCAGAAATTACACGATAAGGAGTAGGGCACTAAGATTTTGCATATGGTGGAAACTTAGGCACTCAAGCTATTGATTGCTCCAGCCAAGTAGACAGCCAGTTGTGTACTAAATAAGAGTTTAGATTTGTCGAGCACTTACCTGTGTCTGAGACACTTGCTTTGTCACTCACATGCATTAACGTTTTGATTTCTCAGGCCAATCTTGTGAATAAGGGTGCTATTACTATTTCTATTTCATTGATGAGCAAACTGAGGAACTAGGAGGTAAAGAAATCTCCCCAAGTTTATGAGGCTAGTAAGCATCAGAGCAAAGATTAAATATGCAAATTCTAGAGTTTGTGTTTTTTCTGTCTTTATTCCCCCAACCCATGAGTAACTTTCTGGAATTTCCAAAGCTCTGGCACTCATTTACCTGTCCAGGGCCTCACCCCTCCTTTGAGATTCCTCCCAGGGACCCCTCCCTGCAATAGCTCCCACTAACCCAGGCCCTAGCACTGTGCAGTATGATTGCCCCTTTTCTTCTTTGCTTCATGCCCCTAGATGTTGGCATAGCCGTGTCTCAGCATCTTGTGCAGCAAAGCATTTCTGGGTTAAATAAACGCCGCCAAGCCCTCATTTCCAAATGGAGGCTAGTACATCAGACTGTACATGACTGCCTCTCAGGCCTCTTGAGGTATTCCCTCGCCTTGGACACTTCTTCCCTCCATTGGCCCTGGCTCCCCATCTCCACAGAGGGCACTCACCTGATCGCTTGATGTAAACAGCTTCCATTTCTCACCCTTGCTCACCCCTTCCTGGCCTCATAAACCTCGCCCCCTGCAGTCATAGCATATTCTTCCGCACTAACTTATACCCTTTCAGTCTCCTTCACTGGAATGTAAACTTGCAGTAAGTGTGTCTTATTTGCAGTCGACTACACTCTAGCCCGTGATAGTCACATAGACAAGGTCGAATGGCTAAGCAGGGTGCACAAGTCTGTCTTGAACAGCTTCAGTGAGAAACATCCATGCAGGGAGAGCAGTATTGGGTGTGTGGATCCTCACTGCCCATTGTATTCTGGAGTAACACCCAGGGCTACAGCAATTTAGAGGTCAGACTCCAGAAAGGAAGGACTCTGACCTGAAGGCTGCACAGCTTTTAAGATGCTGTGATAATGAGATATAATAAGGAATATATATTCTGTCGCTGTCACCAATTCCCAAAACAGAGGTACTAAAACCTTTCAGATAGGGATGAAGCAAGGGGGCCATGGGAACTCTTGATCCATAGCTGGTAAAGCAGATAACTGAGTGAGTCTAGGATTCAGCGTGGGTTTCTGAGTTGGGGGGGGGGCATTCTTAGGAGATTGAGACCTCCGCCTGTGAGAGCTGACCTTAGCTACCTTTGGTAGGTAATGTCAGCATTGAGCTAAAGCATGAGACATCCAGTTCTCATCTGCTAGAGATCCCTCAATGTTTGGAGGAAAATCCAAGGAATTAGGCGCACTTCAGGTTTTGGATTTTTGGATCAGGGTTGCTCAACTGGTTGTGTTTGTGCTAATGTTCTTAAATGCTAAAACCTCATAAATCTAAAACTACTTTGGCCCCAAGCATTTCAGATAAGGAATCCTAAACCTGTAATGGCAAGATAGCAATCTACAGCTGTGTTTTGTTTAACATGTGGAATCTCTACCTCTATCCCCCCACTTTTTTTGCCCAGAGAATTAATTACCCTGCTAGCAGGCCGTGAGATTCTGGCTTACCACAGCCCATTCCACTCCCCCTGCTTGTCACACTGGTTTATTTCACCTCACAACCTCAGACACCAGCCTCAACCCTGAGGCACTAGAGTTTCAACCTCCATCTATATTTTTATCTGTGCTTAGAAGTTCAGTTTATGTGAGACTGCTTTCCAAATGCAGGTCACCACAAGAAAGAGTTAGCTTCCATCTGAATTCCAGATGGAATTCAAAACCCTATCATTGCCTAGGGTTTAAGGCTAGTGATCTGAGTGACCCCCAGTACTAGGACTTAGTTCTCATACAATCCCAACATGCTGGCTTTTAGATTAACTACTTCATAGAGAATAATCTTATTTTCTCTAAGAGATTCCATGACCTTAAGATAGCGTCTTGCTTCATCATCTTTATTTATTTTGCATATCACCTGATTGAAGTTTATGCTTCTGCATCCTCAAAATCCTCAGGGAATTATGCTGAAAGCAGATTCCTAGGATTCAGACAAGATGTGGGATCTGGCTATTACGGGGTTTTAGTATACATTGTCCTTTCCAAAAACTCTTCTCCATGGTGAGGTATTAGAGACTGGAGGTTTAATCTACCTGTATTATTTAAAGGTAGGGCCTGTGAGAGGTCGTCAAGATGCGATAAGGACATTAGGGTTGGGATCTTTGTATTGGAATATGGGTGGCTTCCAGTAAGAAGGAGAGAATTCAGAACACTTCCACACATGCCCTCTTTCTCGCCTTAGGGTGCCTTGTGCAGTGCTGAGACGCTGCCCCAAAGAGATCATCCCTAAGTGCAGTCCTTTGCCGTAGACCTCGAGAATCATAAATTGTTTTTTTTTTAATTTGCAACACACTCAGTCACTGATACTGTGTGTGTGTGTGTGTGTGTGTGTGTGTGTGTGTGTGTGTGTGTCTGTGATCAGCAACAGGAAATCAGCTAACACAGCTATGCTACACAGAGACCAAGAGAGGTGATTTTGTGCTTTCCTGCTGTGGAAGATACTAAAACTGAAGACTGAGAGTCACGAAGTGCCAGGGCTGCAAAGGGGGCTCATTGAGATGGATCAACAAATCAGTTTCTGCCAGGGGCCACAGGCTGGGAGCTGATGCAGATGCACTCTCTTTTGTCCACTCAGTTTTTGGAAAAACAAAAGGAAATTCAGTTATAACAAGATTTATAAAATGGAAGATGTATTAAGCCAGATTTATACTTCTCTTGACACAGGTTCAATCACAGAAAAGCCCTGCACTTGCCTTCTGCCTCAAGACAACCAGCGGCACTGTCTCCACCACATGCCCATGCTCAGCCCACCCCGCTCCCCACAGCCTGTCAGGCCTGGCACAAGGGGCACATCCCCTCCACGTATGGCCCATGGGCCTGCAGCGCGAGCCCTGTCTTCACTACAACTCAACACCTCTTTGACAGCCCATGGTTTCACCATGGCAGCAGCCGACTCGGGTGAGATCTACGTAACAATGCCATCTGCATGGCTGGTACCAACACAGCCTATAACTTCCAGATAAATTTCAGAAATAAGACAAACCTAAAGCTACTGTGCATATGGTCAGAGGGATGACAACAGGGGTCGAGGCATCCTGAAATGTAGTATTTGAGACTGGGGCTCCATCTAAAAAACTGGGATCACTTTTAAGATAGCATTGAGATGTCAGGCTCACAGAAGGTGTTGGAAGACTGGAGAGTAGATTGACTCACCATCCTTGAGAGACAGTGCAATTGGTCTGAGAAATTGCTGAGTGATGGAAGAAGTCAAATCAAATAAGTGACAACATGTCAGCCCAAAATGAGTGGCTGTTAACAAGACATATTCCTTCTTGGTGGGCAGGGAGAGTCATGCGAAGAACCCAGTAGTCAACAGAAAGGGTATGAAATATAGCGTGAAGGTTTTCCAACAGTTCTGTCTAGTTGTACTGGTAGGATTTTGGGGGATCTACAGTCAGGTACTATATAGCAATATTTCAGTCAACAATAGGCCACATATACGGCACTGGTCTCAATTATAATGCAGCTCCAAAATTCTAGTCATCAGGAGGATCATAATTTCAAGCCCACCCAGGGCAACTTAGTGACTTAGTGAGACACTGTCACAAAATGAAAAATAAAAAGGCCTTGGGATGTGCAAAGATCCTAATTTAAGCTGTGGCAACATCCAATGCAGCGATGCCAGTGAAAACAGACCTAGTGTTTTCCCAGACATACAAAAATATAGCACATAATAATTATACATAGCACCTATTGATAATGATAATAAAATACTGTAACTGTGTATTTACTGTACTGTACTTTGCTAATTATGTTAGTGTGTAACGCTTGCTGTGGCTTGTGTCTAGATGTTCCTGCAAAATCTCATGCAGGCATAGACAGGGTTCTGCAGAGGTGCTTGGATCTAAAGTGTGTGATACTGGAATTAAGGGTATATGATTACTAAATTAGGTCATTGATTGTTTTGGCACAGCTCTGGGTGTGGGTAATAAGCAGGTCTACCCTGAGTGTGAGTGTGACCCACCCTAAGGGCATGTGGCCTATAAGGGACAGAAACGGGGCTGCTGCTATTGCTTGCTGCTTGCTGCTTGCTGCTTTTACTGCCTTCTGCCTGCCATAATCTATTTCTCTGGTCAGTGCCTCTGTGTCACACCACCCTGCCTTGGGGCCAGATGATTATAGATTGAAACCTCTACAAACTATGAGACAAAATTAATCTTTCCTCCTTCATCTTTAGGTGTTGAGTATTTTGACTCAGCAACAAGAAAAGGAACTAAGACAGTACCCCCTCTATTCACATTTATAAAACAATACATACTGTAAAGCAGTGTGCTGGGCGACACCAGCTGCAGCCTCACACATCTCGTGTTTCTGTGTCTCTTCATTGCACTGTGGCCACCTTGAGTCATCAGTTGCACCGTCAGGGTTGATTTAAGTATAGTCTATGTTAATTGTCTAATGATGAAATGAACTGAGGATACATTTCTCAGAATACATCCCTTGCATTAAGCAAAAGGTGACTATTTGGATACATGAATCTGAGCTATCATAGCATTTTGGAGCTGAGAAATTGCTCTGTCTGCTTCTCACTGGAAATCTGAGGTTCAGAAAGGAAATCTATCATCCATTTGGACCACAGTACTTGAACTATTTTCAGAATAAAAAGAAAAATTTTATAGATGAATATATATCAGTAATCTGGGGACTTCATTGCAATAGAAATTTAGATTTAGTAGATCTACATAGGACCTGAGATGACACATTTGATCTTTGGTAATGCCCAGGCTGCTGGTCAGAGGGCTACACTTGAATAAAAGGGCAGTGGAGATTTGGGTCGAATTCAGTAAACTTGGAGGTAACATTAAAGCTAACCCATCTGGGTCAGGCTGATCAAGTCCTTGAGGAGAGGAACCTTATTCCAGGAATACTGAAATTAAGTTGTATTCATAACACTCAAAAAAATTCTCTCCTTCAAACACACTTTAAATGATCCACCAAAAGTTTTTCAAAGTTTACTATTCTCCTGTAGATATTTTCTGTAAAATCATAGTTAGTATTTCTTAATGACCACCCTTAAGAAAAGTTCTTGTAAGGAGAGTTCCATGGGGCAGGGGGGAGAGATGACAATAACTTTACCTAAAATGGTTTCTTCTCATTCCCTACCATCCGGTCTTAAAACATCCCAAATCTAGTGTAGTTCAGGCAAAATACTGAGAGCTCCCTAACCATTTAGCCAGAAGCCAAATGGGAGGTCTTTTGGGAGACGATTTCTTCAGGCGTGAAAACACAGTACTGGGATAACTCAGCTGGCCAATGGGGGATCACACTGTTCACAGATGAAACTTGTGTTGTCAAGTCTCACATCTCATTATTAGCTCTTTGGCCCCTAAGCGATAAACAAACAGAGCTGAGGTGCCCTGTGCCCTGTTTGTGCCCACACAGGACTGAACCCGACCTGCTTACTTCTATCATACTAGCCAAGCGGAGGTCTCTCTGACTCCCCCACTCAGCACCATAAAGATACTGCCTTCTGGGCACCAGGATCGTAAGAAATAATACAGTCAGGGTTTCTCAGCCTCGGCACTCACAAAAATTTGGGTGGATAATTCTTTGTTGATAATCTCTCATTTCTACCCACTACGTGCCAACTGCAACACTCTCCCAGCACCTCATAACAATTTATAGCATCTCAGAAATGAACAAATGTCCCCAGTGGGGGTGAGGGTGCAAAATTTCCCCCAATTGAGAAGACTTGGTCTATAGTCGAACGGCAGGGATTCAAATTCAAGCTTTCAGGTTTTCTAGTCTAAAGGGCTGGGTCAACATTACTTACTACACAGATATCTGTTCTTCACCCTCAAAAGGATGAGCTGACATAGTAACTCCTTTGAAAGGTCAGTTACTGAGACAATTGCCTAGGATAATGCAAGTAGAGCTCTTAGAATAGTGTCCCCACAGTAAACGACAGGGAAGTATCTGTTGTAGCACCTGCTTGTCACTGTCACCAAACCTGGTGAAGACTTGCACTCAAACTGCAAACCTTGTGGGGCTAACTTATAAATGTTACAGATCTCAACATGTAAGCACCTAAGCTCTATGTCTCTATTTTCTAAGAACCAGAGGAATAATTGGCTTAGGAAATTATTTGCCCTTGAGTTCACAAAGATAGTGAGAAAGAAAATAGAGAAGAGTGTGAGCAGAATCCCTAAGGACTCCATATGTGAGAGGGTCTTTTCCTGCCTAAGGATCTAAAAGGCTGTATTCACCTTCCCTAGAAAGGTGACCCAATCAACAGTCCCAGCACAAGCTGACACCAACGTCACTCCTTCCAGTCTTCTGGCTCTGAAGCCTGTCTGTCCCTGTCCTGTGCCATGCTGTCTTTCATTTTCACACACACACACACACACACACACACACACACACACACACACACACACGTGTGCGCATGTGAGACTGCATGCTTAGGAGCAGAAGCAAGAAGAAGTGAGCAAGGCATTTGTTTTGCTTTGAGAATCCACCATCGCTCTGTGAAACCAAGACTTTCATTTGTTGGTTTCATCACCCTAAATGGGAAAAGGCACCTTAAATCATTTATTTACTTTTCACAATTTTTTTCATTCTACTAAAAGTGTCAATTGAAGAAAGCAGACTTAAGGCACTGGTCTGTAGAATGGTCTTACATTGGAAGATTGTCACGGTGTCAAGGTCAACATTCTCATCCCTCAACTAGAAGGAGCAATGCAGTTGGCCCTGCTGTGCCCCGGGAAGAGCCTGCATTTCTCAAATCCCATGAGCAGGGGAGCGAGGCAGGCTGAGTATGCTGTGCCCTCTCCTCCCCACCGCTCCGTGCGGGGAGCCAGGGGTGTGAGAGGAGTTGCAAACCCCACCAGGAAAGGATTTTCATCCAAAGAAGAGACAGAAGGCCTGGGAGATCTCACGGGAGCTTGAGAAAAATCAACACATTTCCTGGTGTGTTTTTTCAGATGGGCAAAATAAAAAGAAAAAACGGTTTCAGGAAGATAATGACCCAAGAAACATATCAGCATGATATACAGGAGATCACCACGCTGCAGTTGCAGGTGGGAGGTTAGGCAAATTCTTACACATAACAAACCAGCAATTTAAATGACTCCTGGGCAGTCTTTGCGGCATCCTCTGAAGTACCACCTTGAATTTATTTTGCAGCGGTTGCTATGCCAACAGGAAAACTGTATTCTAAAGGGTAAATGGACACTCAGTCTCCAAACTTTCCTGCACCTAGTACTTCAACCCTGCTGGCTTCTCATTGTTTTCTGGTTGTGCCTTCCCTCCCCTCCTCTCCCAGCAACCTCCAAAGTTATCTGTGGGATGAAATTTTTCACATACTAAATCCTTCTTCTTCCCTTGAACATTCTGTTCACCCCCTTGTAAGGCCTCATGCTGACTTTCAGCCAGACCATGAGTCCCTTGTCCCTGGCATGAAGTGGAGTGCTTTTGGCCAACACTTGAGTCTAATCCAGCATCTGAAATATATAGAAATATATAGAAGGTAGCAGGAAAAGTTGAGGCCCCACAGGCCAAAAAATGTACCTCAGCCATCATGGGGGATTTTAAGCTGTCTTTGCTTATTTTTTTAAAAAGCAACACAACACACCCAAGAAAAAACGTCTCTTACCATAGTAGATGCTTAGCAAGTGGTCACTGAATGGATGAACAAAGGAATAAATAAATGAACGAATGTCAGATGAATGGAATTTCCACAATAATTCTCTCTTTCCTCCTGTCTACAACTTGCTGACTGGAGACCAGGCACTGTTTTTACAAAAGAATTGTTATGCAAACCAGTCACTAATTACTCACTATTGGTCAGGTCTGGCTGAAGTGCTCTACTGGTGTTCTTTTCCACTGTCACAAGACCCTACAAGGTTGGTTCTATTTGAAGTGGGGGGAAAATGAGTCTCAGGAAGGGAAAAGAAATCACCAAGGCCACCACCACCACCACTACCGTAACCAAGGCTGCCGCCGCCACCTACCTGCACTAATGCAGAAGTGCACAGATAAGAAAAGGAGAACATTCTATGGTCTCCAGGACTTTCCATGTCCTGGGCACAAGGTTAAGCACCCAAGCTCCAGAATGAGACATGAGAATTAGCCCTAGCCTGGCCTTGTGCCGTCCCTACAGCACTGGGCGAGTAGCCTCAGCTCTTTCCACACCTCGGGTTCCCCAAGTGTAAACCAATCACCTCCTTGGAGGAGGGGTGAGAGGACAAAGGCTGTCACACACTCAGAGCACCTACCCTGCGTCCAGCACTGAGAAGAGTTGGTGAGCAGGAGAACAGCCATTACTGGGGGTTTTACCAGGTACTTGCACAAAACAGAACTTACTGTCCACCTTCGGAGCTGTAGCCCATTCAAGGACAGTACTGGTTCTATATTTACATGATTTCGAAAAGACAGGGCCATGTGGACATTTAGGTAATGCCTTCTGTTTTTCACAGTGTCCCTCCCACTCTCTGCAGAAAAAAAAAAGAAAGCTATTATAACTGCGCATGCTTAGAGATACATTATATAGTATGTGTTTTTCTTTTGATTTGTGTTTATTTTCCTTTATTTGCTATTATCGGGGAACAGAAGGATCTCTCCCCTATCATCAGCAGACCTCAATTCTGTCTTGCTTCATCTGAGCCTCTCTTTGCATCACAGACGTGTATCAGCATTACTGCCGACTTTTCCCTAATGAGCACTCTAATTTGAAAGCAGAAAGCAAGGAAATGAACTTGCCAAGTGAAGAGAGGAAGGAAATGGGAACCAAAAGAGAACCAGAATTCTTAAACTACTGCTCGGTTTCTGCCAGTTATGCCTGGGATGCTTGTGAATTTGGGCCAGCTTAGGAGTTTGGGGAAAGAACTTTTAAGACCTTAAAGTACTGAAAAGTTTCAAGTATATCTCAGATTCCAGGACCTCACTGACAAGTCTTTGATGATCACTGAACAAACAACAGAGTCGGAAACTCTCAGAGGCCCACTCTTGACCTACATAAGGTTCACAGCAGAGGGCACGCACAGCCACAAAAGCTGATTGGAGACTCATTTAGAGAAGACTCAATGGGATTGCATCAACCATGAGGGTCTCTGGGCTGCAGATACCTGCTGCTTGGATTCTGCATCATGAGCCAAACTCCTTTAAAAAGCACTAAGTGAAAGGAGAAGCCAGTGAATTCTTCAAGGCAGATCTAGGAGACAAGTATAAGAAAATACCATAAGAAGTGAGTGTCTCAGCCTCGGAGCAAGTGAAGCCACCCTGAATCAGCAGTGTCTAAAGTGCATCTTGTCGGAGACAGTGTTCTGATTCTGGAACTGCACTTGCTGGTGATGACACTTGGACACCTGATCACCTAAGACCTTGTAACCAGACTGAATTTGTTGTAGTCAGGGGTTATACACAGAACAATTAGAATCAGGACATGAAGTTTATAATATTATTTTTATGATGGTCACCCAGAGTTAACACAAGAAAGTGCAGGAAATCTGTCCACAACACTAAAGACATAGAATATTTAGCCAAGGGCCTGAATCCCACAGCAATGGCCCAGATGAGTCCAGATAAAGACCCAGAGCTCACGACAATGCCTCCCACGAGTCCAACTGGAGGTCTAGAGCCCACAAGAAGGACTCACACCAGTCTCTTTTACGGATCTATGCCGGGAAGGCCCAAAGGTCAGCGGTGGAAACTAGGAAGTCTATGCCAGCAGGGTGAAGGAGCTGTGCTGATAGGTTGAGGGTTCTATGCTGGAGCCGAGAAGTCACACTCACAATACCAGGGCTGTCCTGAAAAGCACCACAGCCATCCTCAGCGACACAGAGGCCCCGAGCTCCTCCAACGACAAGCACAGTTGAGCACATGCCAGGAAGCCAGCATGCCGAGTTCATGCTGGAGACCAAGGGGCACCCATCTTCCTCCCTGGAGCCAGGAAGCAATGCTTGATGTGAGGACCAGAGCTTCTCCAGGAGAACCTAACAGCCCAAACAGCAACTTGTAGGAGAACCCACAATGCCTCAACACACTAATGCCTCAACGCCCTTCCTTCTCCTTCTCCATGTCTCCATTTATGCTGGCAACTTTCCTCAGGTGAAACATCTCTGCTCAGCGCCATGCTGATGTAATCCAGCTGGCGTTAAGTTGACCACCAGTTCTTAATCCATAACAGAATTCCAGAGGGCGCTTTGTGGACTTGTCATGTGAATTACCTGGTACCCAGCACAGCACAGTAGCTATAGTAGGAAGTCAGTAAATACTGTCTGAAATATCTTATCTTTTTTGAAATAGGATGCTTTAGCTCCACATAAATTATTGGAGCCCATAGAGTACAGATGGTGTCAGAGTGAAGAGGTCAGAACAAATCAGAAATTTTGGCACTGAAATTCCCTCTTCACTACTTACTAATGACATGACCTCAGCTTTCCACCTATAAAACTGGTTCGAACACTAGGATCTACATCACAGAGGTGAGTGACCATCGAAATGTGAATAAAACACACTGTGTTGCACCTGGTACATGGTGCTGTTAAAAAATTGCAAACCAGTCCTGGTGATATCAAGGCAAAGACAAGATACAGAAATAGCAGTTGTTTGACTAGAATAAAACATTGCGTGTTTGCTAGGTAGAAGACGAGTCCAATTTTAAATCTGGATGAGAAAATAAGTCATTTTCTTTCAGAAAGCTGGCTTTAAGGTCGATAAGATGGAAAGGCACATGCAATAAATTCATCTGATCAGTACAAGCAGAATGTGCTGATAGATGTCTGGGAACTAGCCCTCTAAAGATGTTTATGTATAGAAACAAATAAAAATTTTTAATAAATTTGAATGATACAAATGATATACAGCTTCTAACTTACAACTAATAAAATGTACGACATCTTTTCATTGTCGTGGGATGCTATTGAACTCTTGTGTTTGTCGCCATTCGACTGAACTTAGCCATTGAACTGTTCTAGAAGAACAGCTACAAAAGCAACACATATTTACCTGTAACCCCCATTATTAACTGTTTTACAATGAATCAAGTTACAATCTACAGGTTTTGTCAATTTCCTGATCTAAATACTCCACCATGGCCAGTTTTGGACTGCTAAAAAATGTCAGGGAATTGTGGAGTTGAGAAGATATTAGCAGTGGTGCCTCGTTATATAGGATTTTACTACACAGATAAATATCTTCAAGAAATTTCCAAGAATACTTAGGAGGTAACAGGTGTTGAGTCTTTTTGGCCTTTGTTTATAATATAATTTAACTGAAAGTTTAATCTTTAAGCAAAGTGCATTTAACAATAGGCTTATTATATTCCTAAAAATTTAGAACTTGGTTGTGCTGGGAGAAGCTACGTGTAGCTTTCGGCCTTTGACCTAGAGCTCTGTTGTTCCTATGCCAAGGGAACCTTTTGATTAGTTGTTTCCTTTTTCAGCATGTCTCATCATGCATGGACTTCCACCCACACTTCTTTCCCCACCCTTGTCTGTTGAGACCCCTGTCCTCTTTTTGCTCTTACTTGACATCTTTCTAGTCAACACTTTGTGCCTCTCCCTACTGGGTCACTACAGGACCCTACAGATTGTTTTGGTCAGTGCTTCTTTTTCTGTTGCCATTCTACGTTTTCACCCTATATTTACTTTCCTACCTGCTCCTTAATCCAGCATCCTACTGCAAAACCTTCGAAGACAAAGTTCAGCCTTCTTGGAGTTGTGGAAAGGGATGTTGGTAATAGTCTGCAGAAAAGTGGAAATGCACCTAATGCCATAGAATTTACTACACAGTTTAAAATAATTAAAGCAATAAAATTTAGGATATATATATATATATATCTACAATCTTAAAAATTTCTTAGAAAAACAATTAAGTGCCTAAACATCCTGCCTTTTTAGAATGTATTAAACATATCTTTCATTTCTATAATTGCTGTCACTGAATTATTCTCACTGCCCCAGACTGATCATTTGCGCTTCCACCTCCAAATTTCTAAGTTAAACTTAATCCCCTATGTGATGGTATTAGGTGGCTGAGATTTGGTTATGCGAGTAGAACTCTCATGAATGCAATTAGCAGTGCCTGTGTGGCTAAGCTTAATTGTGTCCACTTGAGCCACTGAGAGGATTAGCAAAACACACTTTTAGGTGTGTGTGGGTCATGACAGTGTGACCTTGGGTGCATGTCTGATCTCTTGCCTGTTCCTCTTCCCCACTCTGCTTCCTGGCCGCCATGAATTTTGCTCCACCACACACTTCTGCCATGATGCTTCTGCCTTGTGGGTCAGTTGCCTAGGGACTGAATCCCCAGAAACCATGAACAAAATCAAACTCTTCCTGTTTTAAATTATGAGTATTGGGTATTGTGTCTGAGTGACAGGAAAACTAATATAGTGCCCTTGTCAAACAGGACTTGGGATTTGCCTTGACTTGGTGCCATGAGAGGACACATCAACAAGATGCCACCTATGAATCAGGAAGTAGGTCTTCCTCATACACTAAACCTATTGGTGCTTTGATTTTATATGTCCGAGACTCTAGAACTTTGAGACACTAAATCTCTGTTTTTTTAAAGTGACACATTCTGTGATAGCTCCAGCAACTAGAGCAAACTAAGACTCCAATCATCCCAGCAGACACTGCGTTGAGGCACTGACATCAGTCTTCAGTGTGATCTTGGAAAGGAAATACTCTTATCATCTCCATTCCACTGATAAGAAAAACTTAGGGTTCAATTCCTTGTTGAGGATCACACATCCCAAAATATTGATTTGATGCTTGCATGACTAACCATGCAAATATAACAGCTCAGAATCCAATATTTCTCTGAAACCTCTTCCATCTAGGGCCAGAATGAAGATGACACAAGTGAGGACCTCTCCTTAGCTACAAAAATTAAGGACGTAAACAAAATCAATGACATTTTATGGCAATTGCTTAACAAATCAAAATCAATACAAAAATCTAACAATGAACAAAACAGAAATTTTTAACAAGACAGTATCTGGCCCAGACTTTTCACTTACTCTCATTCATTTCACCCCCGTGCTGGTTGTGGTTCCTTTAAAATCTTATTTATTAAAGTAATTGACAGTCAAAGCCACTTTAATTTTTTAAATGTTGTTTCAAAAATTTGATTTCTTTTAAATTAATATTTCTAATTCACGAATCACAATTGTATTAGATTTATGGAATAAATATGCTTTTCTATATGGGTAAGTGTGGAATAACTAAATCAAGCTTATTAACATAGTCTTAATATTAATTTAATATCTCATCTATCTGAATCACTGAGTTCCTTAGAATCCCCTTAAATTTTGTGCCCAAGGGAAGTATCTCATTTGCTTTGCCCTGGTGCCTGGCCCTACAGCCCTCTCATCTTGACAGAGAGGCCCAATCAGAGACTCTTCATTTACCTCCTGGTTCCCCCAGCCTTTCACATCTTTAAGTATTAACACTGATCTTCACATGGGTCTCAGGGATATATGGATATTGCAGGCCATGGGGAAAATAATCTTTTTTAGGAGGAAAGCTTGTGAACTGTTTCATTATTGTTATTATATTAGAACCTTTCTAAAACCCAAATTATGTTTCCACAGATTGGAGGCTATTTAGCTGCTTGGACAATTTATGTCAATAAGAAAGGACCAAATCTCTTTTTTAGCCTAAGTTTTCCTAAGAAATGTCATAGCTTATTCCCCACTTACATACTCTGAAAACATGAAGCTAGAAGTGATTTGATCTTACGTACTGCAGAAAACACAGTCACCGGCTTGGAGTACTGATCAAATTAGGGGAAAAGACAGCTGTCCTCATTTGATCCTCTGCATTTTTGAGATGATCTGGAGTTTGTTTGTAGAAATAACTGTATTCTAGTTTATCCTGCAGGAAAAACGACATCCTTGTGAGAAACTGCTTTTTGTATTTTGAGATGATCAAACACATAGGGCATTTCTATACACACACAGCAATAAAAAACCTGGAATTCAAAACAACTAGTTAAATAAAATGGGTAGCATTAATTTGTTTCTTTACCAAAAGGTCCAAGCAGTAATCAAAGCATTAAATTAGTCCTGGGCTCAGTGCTTTGAGCAGGCTGTTTTCCTGAGTTACGGCTAGAAAAGTCTCAGCAGCACACGATAATACAGAGCACACGCTAATAAAGGTGCTTGGGGCAACCCAGCGCTCTGAACTGACCCAGGAGAGAGTCTGTGGAAAACACAAAAATAGAAAGAACAAACTTAAAAATAAAGGGACAAATAAATGCATACATACAGTTTATAAGTAAGAGGTGATCTCTAGCTGCCCAGGAACACAACAGGCCACAGAGTGTGAATAGAACTGATGTCACAGTGACGTTTTGGGCAGTGAAAATCTGGAACTGGAACTGAGGCCTCTTCCAAATTCCTGGGGTCTCTAAATATGCTTTGTATGACAGGACAATTAGAAAACAATACATCTGTCACTCCACAGTTGCACCCTATGACACCATAGTCTATCTGGAGCTTTAGATGGTGCACATGCACAGTGACATCAGAACCACAGTGATCAGGAATCCAGTCCAGATTAAGACATGGTATGGGAACTGAAGCTGAGAAATGAAAACAAAAACAAGTACAGAAAAGTACAGAGAATCAAATGCTTAACCGTTCCTTAGGGTTATTTTTATAATCCAGGATACAAAAGATTTGCAAAACAAAACAAACCACTCTCCCCAAGGGTAAGTCCATTTCTTTCCAATGAGATAATTTGTACCAAAGAACAAAGAACTTAGAGAACTCACTGATATAACAAATATGAGAATTAGCATCTTTAAGAGCTAGAAATAATAATCTAAATCAAAAGCATAAAAGATGTATTCAGAACCAAAGATAAGAAAGCTATAGATATCCTAGTGAAGGAATAGGACATTGTTATTAAAAGATCATGAGGATTTAAAAGAGAAACCAGGGCCACGGCACAAGCACCTGCTTGGCAAGCGCGAGGTCTTCAGTTCGATCCCTGTACCAAAAAATAAAAAAATGTAAAAAATTAAAAAAAAAAAGAAAAACAAATGAGCTAGTGTCAATGGAATATTTAAAAGTCATGAAATTTAAGACCTTACTCAGTAGGCTGAAGACCAAATCACCAATGTTTGAAAAAAGGATCAGCTAAATGAATTTGAGAAACCACTCAGAATACAGTAGGGATAAAAAGACAATGTAAGAGCAGTTATGAGACAACAGGACTGGGTGGAAGAGTCTACACCTACCTTCAGAGACACTCCAGGAGAAGAATCTAGAAGACAATTTCCAGAGAGCTAAAACTAGGCACATCCCAGAATTGAAGAGACATAAACACTCCAAGTGAGGGTGTACTTCAAGTTAATCCAATCTGGATAAATAAAATTTTGCTGAGTTTTTTTTAATTAGACAAAAATCTTTTTTGCAGTAAACTGAGCTAAATACCGAAGCCAAGCTTAGATTTATGGCAGTGACCATCTTCAGAACTCATATTAGTCTAGTAGGTCAGTGTTCTAGAGAAGTAAGGATCAGCCACAACCAAAGTATTGATATAGGCCAACATATCCAGGGCAGACAGTTCTGTCTGGTGGTAATGGGGGTTAACTTGCTCAGTTGCCCCGATTGGCCTCAAATTTGTAATTCTCCTGCCTCAGTGTCCCTAGTAGCTGGTATTGCACTTACACATCACTGTACTTAGGGAAGTGACATGATAATAATGTCAACATCAAATTGCTTTTCAGGTGCTATTCAGAACAGCAGCTTTGTGGAACGCAAAGGTGTTTGTAAGTATCAACTGGTTAGTGATAATAATTATTAAACGCCCAGTGCTAAATAGTCCCTCAGCCTTTTCCTGTTTACTGTTTACAGTCATCTTTAAGATAGATATGGGCATGTGTTTGCATCTACATTTAAATACTTATTTTAGAGATAGATGAGCAAACAGAGACTAAGAAAAGTGAAGCATTTTGTGCAGTGTCTCAGAGAATCATGAAACAGGGACTCAAATCAGACCAGCGTGGCACTTTAGCTATCACTGCATTCCACGTGCAGAATACAAAGGGATGTAGATTAATGCTACCAAGGTCAGCAACATGGTGCGCTGGAGACATGCAACTTCAGAACTCTCTTGGGCTAGTGTTGAGACACTGAATCAAGCAGGGCTGCCTGGCAAAGGGTGGCCTTGCTGATGACCACTGAGTCTTGTACCCGGATGGGAAATTGGGCAGTAGGAGCCAAGCACAGAGCCCTTTCAAAGGACAGAAAAAAGGAGTCACATGGCCGGGACTAGAATATTGGAGGTGGAAAACACATTCGCAGTCTCATCTTGGACGTTCATAAATATCATTTGGTGGTGAAAGGGAAAGACAGCCTATTTATTTTGAACATGGAGTGCATTACATTCATTTTTTAAAATGTCAGGCATATGCATGTAAGATGTGCCTGTTTTCCAGCAATATGCTTTTTCCATAAAATGCGGAATTAAAAATAAATTGCTAATGGAGGCATGAGTGAATGAATGAGAAACAAAGTCAACAGAAAATGCTAACATTGGCTGAAGCTGAGCACATCTTACAGGTTCTTTCTAGAAGATTCCAACAGCTTAATGTAAGCCAATGCAAGCTTCCCAATACAGGCAGTACTGGGCTCTATTTTTTCAGTATGATTTCTCCGAATGTACAATAAGCACTATTTTGAAGTCAGTGCTTTTAGCAAGCCGCCTATTTTTCACTGCAAAGAAACCCAACTTATTTTTTTTAAAGTAAAATACAATCACAGACATCTGTGAAGGAACTGATGAAAACATTGACAAAACATTCAGATAAAAGAGATCAGATCACTTACCAAGAAAAAATATATGCTCCATATTATTTTCTCTCACAGACATTTGGAAAGAAGGAAATGGGAACTGGATGGTGTAGGGAGGGCTCTGACTCTTTTTCTTCCAGTGGAAAAACCTTTTATAAAACAGCCAACATTATACTAAATGGACAAAAACTGAATGCCTTCACTGTAAAATCAGGAACAAGACAAGTATGTCCACTATCACCACTCTTATTCAATATAGTTCTAGAAATATTAGCCAGAGCAATCAGACAACAGGGAGAAATAAAAGGGATAAAAAAGGGAAATAAGAAGTTAAATTATCATTATTTGTAGACAACATGATACTCTACATAGAAGAGCCCAAAACTCCATTAAGAGACTACTGTAATAAACAAATTCAGCAGTGTAGCTGGATACAAAGTCAACACTCAAAAATCAATAGCATTCCTTTACACAAACAACAAACTCACTGAGAGAGAAATTATGGAAATATCACCTTTCACAATGGCATCTAAAAAAATGAGATACATACAAATCAACCTAACCAAGAATGTAAAAGATCTATATGCTGAAAATTATACTACTCTTTTAAAAAAGATTGAAGAGGATATTATAAAATGGACAGATATTCCTTGCTCATAGCTAGGAAGAACCAACATTGTGAAAATGGCCATATTCCCAAAACTGTTATACAGATTCAATGAAATCCCAATCAAAATGCTATTAACATACCTTACAGTTCTAGAGAAAGTATACCTAAAATTCATCTGGAAACAGAAGAAACCTAGAATAGCAAAGGCGATTCTGGGCAACAAAGGCAAGACAGGGGGCATCTCAATTGCTGACTTAAAACTATACTACAAAGCTACAGTAATAAAATCAGCATGGTACTGGGAAAGAAATAGACCTGAGCATGAATGGAACACATTAGAAGATATAAAAACTACTACATAGATACTCAGCCACCTGATGTTTGACAAAGGGGCTAAACATGTTCACTGGAAAAAAGATAACCTCTTTAATAAATGGTGTTGGAAAATTTGGCTTTCCACATGCTGAAGGCTGAAAATAGACCCATGGCTAATACCATACACTAAAGTAAAGTCAAAATGGATCAAGGATCTAAATATAAAAACAGAAACACAAAATCTACTGGAGTACAAGGTAGGTAGAAATCTTGGAGACATAGGGGCAGACAGAGAATTCATGAATAAAATGCAAACCACAGAGGAAATAGTTCAAAGAATCAACAACTGGGATCTCATATTACTAAAAAGTTTCTGCACTTCAAAAGAAATCACCAACAAAGTGAAAACAAGACCCACAGAATGGAAAAGAATTTTACCCAGCAGTCCCTCAGACAAAGGACTTATATCCAGAACACATAAAGAATTGAAAATCATCAATCCCCCCAAATTCAAAGACCCTCTCCAAAAATGGGCGTTGAAGATGAACATACAGTTCATACAAATGGCAAATAAATATATGAAGAAATGTTCACCATCACTGGTCATTCGAGAAATGCAAATTAAAACAGCATTGAGATTTCATCTCCCCCTAGAAAGAATGGCTGCCATCAAGAAATGAACTGATAACAAATGCTGGCGAGGATGCAGGGAAAAGGAACACTGCTCTACTGTTCATGGGAGTGCAGACTTGTGCAACCACTGTGGAGGCTGGTGTGGAGATTCCTCAGAAAACTAGGATTGGAAGTTCCATTCAATCCAGCTATTCCCCTCCTGGGTATTTTCCCAGAAAAAATTGAAAAGGTCATGTCACAGTGATATATGTGCACCCATGTTCATAGCAGCACAATTTGTGATAGCTAAATTTTGGAAACAGCCAAAATGCCCATCAATTGCAGAGTGGATGAAAAAAAAAGTGGTATTTTTATACAATGGAATGCTACTCAGCTATAAAAAAGGGTGATCTTCAGGCCTTTATGGGTAAATGGAGGCAACTTAAGAATATCCTCATTAGTGAAATAAACAAGACTCACATTAGTAAATATCACATTATCTCTTTAGTGTAAAAAATAATAAAAACTGACAGAGTAATGGGATCCAAAAAGTATAATAGATACTGTAAAAGTGAAAGGGTAGGAAAGGGTATAATGGTAAGTATAGTGTGCAAGGTACATGATCATATTACTGAATTTCTGTTGCATCATTGAACAGAAGGGTTTGCACTGTCAGTTTTTTAGTGTCTAGCCATGTTTTGTACTTTGATTTTGTGACTTTGGCAACTATTTTCAAGATGACAATGTGTAATGTATCAACTAGCATTTTTATGATGTTAATTGTTTTGAATTCTGTATTGTTCTACCTTTTTTATGCTTCTCTATTTTGTTTTTTTAAATTTTCTTTTCTTTCTTTAAAAAAGATAACAATATATAATATAACAACCATTGTTAAATTTCATTCATTCTGTTTTGAAAGCCTATATTGTTATTGTTTTGGGTTTGTTTTTGTTGTTTGTCTCTTTTGCTTTTTGTTTTTCTTTTCTGATTTCTTTTTTCTTTTTAAAATAAAAAATTAATTAAAAACTTTAAAAAAAGCAATTCGCACCAGGTCATCTGAAAAAATTATTTAACTTGCACATCATTCTGTGATGTCATTCCTGTGTTGACAGAAACAGAGTTCTGGCTTTTAAAAAAGATGGTGATGAAGAAGAAAAAGAAGGAGGAGAAGGAGGGGAGGAGGAGGGTAAGGAGGAGAGGGAAGAGGAGGAGGAGGAGGAAAAGTAAGATGAAAAGAAAAAAGAAAAGAAAAAAGAAAAGAAAAGGAAAGAAAAGAAAAGAAAAGAAAAGAAAAGAAAAGAAAAGAAAAGAAAAGAAAAGAAAGAAAAGAAAAGAAAAGAAACCTCATATATTCAAGGTCAGCTCTGGCTTGCTCTTTTCGGGGATAACATAATCAATTCTTAAAACTTCTTTCTATTCATGTGAGGTACCAATATGCTTGAGTGAAGCTTATAGTTTAAACTCCAGTGAAAATAACTGAATTAGTTTGCCCTTACATTTCTGGTCAATACCCAGTCTATGGACACAGGCTTTTTATGGGAAACTCTGCTTTTCTCTTGTTACCTCCAGACTCAGCTACATACTCAGAAAAAAAGGACAATAAATCGCTGTCTTGGAGGCAAATGGAAATAGAAAAAAAAAATGTCTAATCTTTAGTTTTTTAACTTAAATTTCTGAATAAATTTAAAGGGTTATCCCCAGTTATCATGACCCAGTTTTTTTTTCATTTAACCAAGACCTCTGTCTCCTTGTCAAGTGAAGTATTTGTACACAATATTCAGAAGGCTTTTTCATTGCCAGTAACTGCTGATTGTAGAAAAATCATAGACTTGTGAGAAAAGAATTGGAAATGTTTCTTACTCAAAGCTAGTGTATTTTCTGTTGCTCTTTTCTTATGTCTTTTTGCCTGGTGGGGACAGACAGAAATAAAGAAGTCAGTTTTACGTCATGGGGGCAAACAGCCTAAGATCACCTAAAAGCCACCATGCCTGAACAGTTCATATCCCAAACCCTGGCACATATGGCTTTATTCTCAGTCTTGTCTCACAGCAGACATTATTAATCAACCACTGCATTGTTTTCTCAATGCATACAGTTTGGGCCTCTGATCCTCTTCTACAGAGCTCTCCAGGCAACTCCTCCCAGGAAGGTTTGTAATTCTCCTGCCAGTTTTGACTTAATCACTTTCCTCTTCTGTGATGCTCACAATAGAGAAAATTAAGCTATAGTGGAAAAGATCTTGAATGGAAAGTTGGAAATGTGCAGATCTCTGCTTCTTCATTGCCTTTAGCCAAATTGCTTGCCTTCTTTGAACTTCAGTTTCCTAATCTAGGACATGTAGTTTGATCAGATGTCAATCATGACCCAAAAACCCACAGTAATTACAAGACAGCATTGAACCCATAGCAGTTGAAATGAGTTTACATATTAAATGAATGACAGGGTAACTCATCTTCTGAAGTAGATAAATGAAAATAAAACATATTATGGTAGCCACTGTTGATTTCCTGTTGTCTTGTTTTGAAGTCCTGTGTTACTTGTGTTGTTCTGTTCTGATTTGCTGTGTTCTGTTTTGTTTTGTTCTCTTTAAAATAAGAAAAAATTAAAAATGCTACTGTGATGAATGAAATACAAATTTATGTAAAATAACTGTTAAACATACAGCATTTTGCCACTATAATTTCTTGATCAACAGATACAAACAATCATAATTTTTTTATCATTTCAGTCTCAACATACTTACCTGATAATAGCATAAAAAAGAGCTGTCTCAAAGAGATTTTTGAAAAGATGAAATGAGATACTACAGGAAAGAATCAGTTCAGCATCTATCCAACCAGTGGTAAGTGATCTATGACATGTCAAAGGAGCAGAGGGACTCCCCAGGTGATAGGAAAAGGTGGAAGGTGACACTGGACGTGGCAAAAACTCTGCTTTTAACCTTAGATAAGAGACTACTCTCTTAAATGTTAACATTCAGCTAGTTTGGGGACACAGTTTGAAATCGTTGCAAGACCTGGGGTAATGACATTGCAAAACCTCATTATTTTCCTAACTCTACCAGGGCTCTACTGTCTCTGTCCTATAGGTCACTCCATTTTTAGTTATTTTCCATATTCTTGGATGGCTAAAATAAAATTTTAATCTAATTCTGTGGAAGTTGTGGACTTGGCATCTTTCTTCTAACCCTTATCTCATTTAAAGGAAGCAGACAGATGGTATTATTACCACACAGAGAGACTCATGCTTTATTTTTAAAGTGCTCCTATATTTTAAAAGGTTGGGAACCAATGGGGCAAAGAGGTTTCTTTCTAGTGCTAAAACTTTTAATGTTAAATGCGACCTTTATATAAAAGGCAATTTTTAAGAAATAGGTCTAGAAATAGAAATACCTAAATGTTAAACAAGATGGCTCTTTTTAATCTCTTTTATCTTCAACCTTCTGTGATCAGGAAAAATTGGTGAGCTTACAGAACCAGAGCAGGTAGAGTGTTCTATTCCCAACATTCCAGTGAAGCCAGCATCGATCAGTTTTTTTAGCCCACAATTCTAGAAATGATCTTTTGTCTTTTTGTTTTCTTCTTGTGGTCAAGTCCAAACCATCAATCAGTTATCAATGTCCCTAAAGCACCTCTAAAAAATGTTTCCCTTCCAATTCAGGTTCCTACCCTATACTCCATCATCACCACTCACCTTTCCGAATCACTTTCCAAGGTGCAGATTAAACCTGCACCTTATGTCTGGTTCATGTCCTCCTTTCTGAAGTCCTCCCAAGAGTTTGTGGTGCAGCCCAGCAATGATGCCACCTTTTAGGATCTGACTTCTGCCCTGTCTCATCGACCTAGTTTTGTCCTTGCTCCTCTTAATTCACTGGGTTCCCATCACATTGGCATTCATTTAGTTTCTCAGACATAGCCAATTCTCTCACAGCTCAGGGGTTTCTTTACAGGAAGGTTTCGCAGCCTAAAGCCACATTTCTTACTGATGCCTACCTATATCCCGTCTCTCAACAAGACTTCTGACCGCTTTCTCTGAAGAAGCTCAGTCTCTGTCCCGCAATTCTATATGCCTCCTTAAAAACACTGGCTATTATTTGGAACCATTGGTTCATTTTCTCCTTACTCATTTGTTTCTGCACATCAAAAGCAGGAACGTTGTCAGGTTTTTTTCACTAAGATATCTCCAGAGTCTAACGCAGAGCCAGACACTCAGAAAGCCAACAACGGACATGTGTTGAATAGACAGATGACACAGATAATAATGACAATTTGTACTGGAAAATTTTCACGGTTATCTGTGCATAAATTTTTGATGAAGCTTATCAAAAAACTGCAATCATCCCCAGTGAAGAGCCTCTCTTCACTGGTGCTACATTGTCCAGTAGGGTAGCTGCTGGCTACAGTTCCTTTTGTATCAAAGGACATACTGACTATCGCCGAAGGTTCTGTTGGACACCTCGGCTCTAGGCCGTGTGTTGAGCTGGGCCAACTCTGTGGGAGGTCGAGGTCCTGAGGTCTGGCTGGTCGCCCTGGCAGAAGAGAGAGCCTGAGCACACTCAGACTCCCCGTTCCTCGGCACACCAAGTAGATCATCCCTGCCAGGGCCGCCCCTCTCAGAGCCCGCCCCACAGTGCATCCCCACCTTCCCTAAGCCTACTTCCACCCTTCCTGAAGCTCAATCCCACCCTTCTCTTAGCTCACTTCTGCCCTTCCTCTTCAGTCTATATATACTCCTGCACCTCTGTAATAAAATCGAATCTGCGCCATCAGCCTGATCTCCAAAGTCCTCTCTCCCTTGTCCCCTCCCCTCCCCCCACCCCGCAGCCCCAAAAAGCCCCCAAAAGGCTGCACAACTCCTTCTAGAGGAACCAATATGATGACTCCTTAATTGTTCTAACAAGAGTAAGTTCTTACCTGAGGTCTTACATGGTTGTCCTCCAATATGAAACTGTTTTATTTCTAGTCCTCTGTCAGCTTGGCTTGCTGTGTATGAAAAATACAATTTACAATGAGAAATGAGGTTCCCACTGAAATATATGAAAACCAAGAGAAAGTCTTGCCTCTCCATTCAAAAGGTTCCTTTTCACTTCAACTACAAAATCCTGGTGGGAAATGCTAATCTTTTATTAATAGACTATTGTTTAATATTTATCCAGCACAAAAAACTATGCTGAGGACACATGCTGGAGCTCATGCCGGTCTCTGCCTCTTGGGACTTACCATTTAATTAGACAGATGGGGAAAAAATCCCCCAGTGAAGTTCCCAATCACATTTATGAATAATAAGCTGGATTGCAGCTTCTGGCAGGACGTCACACTGACAGGAGGAAGCAGTGTGTGGCATGTCTTTCTGTACTGTACAAAGAGCCCCACCGTCTCTGCTCTCTGCTGCTGCTTGTAATACAGCTGTCTCTAGCTGCACTCAGTTTGGGCCTCAGCATCTCACTGAGACCCTCTTGCCTTGGGAGTTGCCAGCTGAGGTCCAGTTTTCCTTTCTTGTCTGGGGTTGTGAATACCCTCATTTTATACCCCGCAGTACAGGTCTGATCCAGTTTTAGTTTCTCACTATCCCTTGCACTGGGGCGTGTGTCACAGCACACACTGAGGCATGTCTGGATGCCAGCCACTGACCTTGGAGAAACTGTGGTCTCCTTTTTGTCAGGGGTGGGAGGATGCTGCTATAACCTTGAGGAACTGAGTCTAAGATTCAGCTCGCTGGACCCTGGGCCTCCATTTTCTCTTCCTTCTTAAAGGTTTCAAAATGTCTGTCTCTACTCTAAAGAACCCTTTCAGTAGCATCTAGCTGAAGTCATACTCCTTTTCTCATTTTGACAGCTTTATTGTAATGTAATGTATGTACCATAAAATTCATCGGAGTGCACAATTCAGTCCTTTCTGGTTATGTTCAAAGAGTTGTACAACTGTGGCCACAATCTGATTTAAAAACATTTCTGTCTCTCCAGAGAGAAAATTCAATGCCATTAGCGGTTATTTTTCTCCTGGGACTGCCTTTTTATCTCCACAGCTTTGCCAGCTTGGTACATTCCACATAGAAGGAATCATACTATACATGTTCCTTTGTGTCTGGCTTCTTTCCTTCAGCATGATTTTGAGTTTATCTACATTATACTATGTATCAGTACTACGTGTGAGTTTGTCACAGGATACTATGCTATTATATGGATATAGCACAGTTTGTGTATCAATTCCCATTATTTTTATATAACAATACATATTACTTCAGGCCCTCATTAGAAATCCTATCTTTTATTTATTTGAAGAAAGCTCAGAAAGCTATTTCTTAAATAATATTTTTCTCAAGATTTGCACCGGAAAACAACAACTCTCTCATTAACAGTTGCACAGAGCTATGCATCCTTCAAAACCGCTTAAATGCAAACACATCGATGGTTTGCCTGGCGTTTGACATTGGGTGGCAAATATTTCCCTGGAGAGAAATGATCAGGCTAATTGCTGACAGAAACAACTGCTATCCATCTCAAGAATGTTAATCTCAATAAATGATTCATTTTAACTTTAAATACTGAGAAAATTGGTAGCATAAAGTGTTTAGATTTGTAGTGATTGTGTGAAACATGGCACCTTCTCCGTACGCAGGCATGCAGCATGTTCACGACGATGTGGGTTATTTATGTTGAACAAGCTGTGTGTTCTCCATATCTTTTGCTGCCAGTTTGAACAGGCTGACGTTGCTGGGTTGCCTGCGTTGTCCCTTTGGTCAGTTACCGCTGGTGACTCCCACTCCCCACCGTACGGTATCCTAAAGCACTAGGCAGAGTGCTGAGATATCTCCAGAGACTAAGGTTCTGCCTCTGTCTACGGTAGCCCCTGAGGGTCAGGTACCCCCTGAAGTGGTCTCTGTCTTTCTCTATACTTCTTTCACCCCAGGCCAGGAGCTGGAATCCTCCTTCCTTTTCAATTCCCATTTCTCATAGCTGGAAGTAGCTTACCACCCCTCTTGGCCTCTTGATTTATATTTTCCTATCTACATTCCCAGTTCTACTGCAAAACACATACTCACACATAGCTCTTTACTGCATCCCAGGATTTCATGTTTTCTATGCCTTTTATGTAACTTACTAACTTATAAATATTTGGGAGATGATACCAATAAGTTCCAACATATAACTCTAGAGAATTGTCCACAACACATTCTTAAATCATTGTGGCAGAATTTAAGTACTAGATGACACAATCTGTAACTGTAGGTTGTTACCCTGGTACAACTCATATGAGTAGATTCTGACCCTAAAGAAAGCTATTGTCCTCCAATTTCTTGCTTCCATTGTCATTCACATCAATTGATAAATGCAGTCAATTAAATGGCAGCTTTGCTCAGTATTACACTTGATGCACATTCTGTCAAAGTTTTACAAAGCTATCATCATTTTCCACTTCACCACAGAGGCCGAGCAACTTCACCGAGACCACTAAGCCAGCAACTAGTGAAGGCGGGATCTGATTCCTGGTTCACTCTCAACCTGAAGGCCAAACCTCCCAGCTTCTAGGTGACTTGATGTCCCGTGTTCAGAGGTCCAAACTCCCTCTCCAACAGCCAAGCGACTTCAGGTGCTCAGTCAGACTGTCTACACCACCCAGGCATCTCATTAAACCGCTCAGTGTGCACCTCATCCTTGGGAGAATGGATGTGGAAAGGAGGAGCCCGAATGCTTGCAGGAAAATGCTCCACCGATTTCAGAAGTCAGTGTTCTGGGTCTTCAGTGCCACACAGCTCCATCTGTAGCCAAAGAGAAACTCTCCCCACATCTGCCCACATGGTATTTACTCTATGGCACAGCCAGCAGCCCACCCCTACACCCCAACTGCTGCAAAAGTTTTGTACCCCTCTCAACCACAGATATCTATGTGATTCTAAACTTTTTGAGCAGCTTCACGCCTTTGCCTTCCCTGGGTGCTCTAGAAAGCTGACATGTTTGTATCAGCTACAAATAAAACCCTAGGCAGAGACACAGCTGACTGGTTCCTGTGATCCTGAGCTCGTCCTGGTAGGTCTAACACCACAGCTGTTCCTGCAAGCTCCATTACTTACTCTCTGGCTTCCTGTTTGTACCTTTCATACTTTAGGTGTTCTCTTGGTGATTATCACACGGAGCTGGTTCACTCAGGCTGAGTCCTGGGTACATACTTGATGTCATATGATGTCATCGCAGCTATTTAATATTTACCAAGGACACTCAGAATGCTTGGTGGCACTCAGAAAGGCAGTCTCCCCACCCCTCCTTCTTTCATTGCCGCAAAGAACTTGACCCCACGGGAGTTAACTTGCTGAGTTGCTGTCATTGCTGACTTGTGTAACCTTGGAGCTCTGTCCCCTGTAGGTGTCCAGGGACTGTCTGAGTGGTGTCAGGCTTCTGATGCTAACCATCACCATTATGGATGTGACTTCAAGCACAGACCTCCTGCCACCCCGAATTATCTTGAACAGGCACCAACCAGCAGGCCCTGTGGGAATGTCACCAGCCCTGGATTTCTTTTGCTGCTTCTGCCCTTGGTATTTGCAGCCCGAGCTCAGGAATCCGGCTTCCTGCTATTCATGAGAAGTCACAAGTCCAGCACCAGCTTCTGTACCCAGCCACCTTCCTGCTCGCAGGTCCTCCCAAGCACTGTTTCTCTGAAGCTCTGGATGAGTGTCACCATGACATTCCTTTAAAAAGTTTGTTGGCCAACTTGCTTGACACCCCACAGCAGCCACCTTTGCCTCTGACACCAAAGGTGAACCTGTCTCTAATCACCCTCTCAGCCGCTCCTCCGCCTCTCCTGTTCAGCGGTTTCTTGCTTTTAACAGCTTGTTTAAGGTCCCTTGAATAATCTGTCGGCCTCCAAAGGACCGAAGGTGCTAGAAACAGTGTAGGGAGCTAAAAATAGACACCTTCGGCAGCGAGGGACAGACATGCTGTACAAATAGATTACCTGGCTATTCTCCAGACCTAATTGCACTGGAGGCCTAGTTGTTCCCCATTAGGAGACCTTAAAGTGTTTGCATGGGGAACGCCAAAATGCACAGGTGCTAGAGAGATTTTTAAAATTGCCCTTCAGCTGAGCAGCGACAGGCATAAATCTATTGTTTGTGGAATGGTGTAGGCTGTCCAAATGGACTCCTTGTGAGGTAGTTACCATCCTATCATTAAAGCAATCACTAGAGGATGACATGATAATAAGTCTCCAGGGGTTTCTCCTTTTGATTTAATTTTTGCCTGTGCAAAAGCCAAGGGGCTGTGAAATGAGCAAATGCATTTGTCTGAGCCCAGGAATGGAGTTGTTAGACATCTCTAGGCATCCCTCAGTACCCAAGGCTGCTTAGTCACCATCTCAGCAAGGGGACTCCTGATGGCTTGCGTCTTTGGGACACATACTGTGTAGGAGACATCTTGCTTCTATCACTTCTATATCTTGACAGATTCCTCCAAGGTCATTTTTCAGAGAGGAAAATGAGAAGTGGGGCAGTTAAGTGACTGTAAAGGTGGTGCAAAGCGGTGGTGCCTGTAAGGGTGAGGCACTTACACCTGGTTGGATCTGTGTCAGGGGCTGTGCTCGGGGTGGTGCAGCTGTGTTTCTGGAGCAGGAAGCCACCAAAGACCAAGCATCAGTACTACACAGGAATCTTCTTTGCTAAAAATCCCCCAAGTGGTGACACAGAGGAGTCAGTGGGTGAGCTTGTAAATGCTCTATAAGTGGCCAGTAGCAATAGGGGGGAGAAGCAGTCCTAGCTTGTAAAGTGCCCCAATTTCCAAGCTATGAATACTCCCACCGTGGCCAATTTTAAGCCCCAGCTGCATGACGGCAAAGGAAAGGATCACCAAGAAGGAGCTCATTACTGAGCCTTCGGCGTTCCTGACACTGTTTCTTCCTTTGTTTATTTGTCTGTTCATTTACTTAGCAGTACCGGGGACTGAACTACTGAACCCGGTGGCCTTTGCACTGAGTTACATTTCCAGGCCTTTTTATTTTGAGTTTTGAGGCAGAGTTTTGCTAAGTCACTAAATTACCTGAGCTGAGCTTGAATTCTTCAGCCCCCCCCCAGAGTGCTGGGATTGGACCTGGGCCACCACGTCAGGCTGGATCATTCTTCTTTTACCTGCCTTTACATATGGTTCTGCACCAATCAGGTTCCAAGAAAGAGGCCACGCAGGTTCAGATAGCAGATGAACACCTCTGAGCAGAAACAGCAAAAGCCTTTCAACCTGATCTCCTATCACCTGTGACCTGCTTCCACACACCCAGCTCCTGCTGGAGCCCAAATGAATCCTGTACAGGTGTGCCATCCAAAGAATTTGTAAGGCATAGGCCTGAGGCTCTTCTATTCTATTCCGCGACTATGTCTTCGATAAACAAAGCTTGTCCGTTTTATGCATGTTTCATTGAGCTGTGCAACCTGATGTTAATATTGCTTTCAAAGTGGAAGCCTAAAGGAAGAGGCAATTTCCCCAGGTGTGAGTGGAGCAGAGGAAACCCCTCAGCAATTAGATTCGCCCCCATGGTCTGCATTTCATCTCAAAGTTTGCTCCTTTGGATAGTCTTGCTCTGGCCAGCTACACAAAACAGGAGAACAGGCCATTAGCAGTCACGAGTCCCCCTTCATCTCTTCATGGGGTGTCTGAGAACTTGGCTTCAAGTCCGTCACTTCCTCTGGGCAGCAGGTAGTGTGGTTAATGAAGCAGCTGTTCACCCTCAGTTTCCCTCATGCCAATTTCCCTTAATCGCCTAGTTCCGAAACCACCCAGCTGACAGTGAGCAACTTGGTTCACTGTAGGTCCTGATGCAATTAGAACATGGGCTCGAAGCCTTGTTGTGATTGATGACTACAGTTTTTAAACATAGATTTTGAAAATCATTGAATCAGAAATGTCTTTAAGTAAAATTATAACCTGGGAAGGTCGGGGAGTCAAGGGGAGAGTTCACAGGTTTTGGGATCAGCCAGTCCAGGCTGAGTCCTGGCTCCCTTATTTAATTCCATGTCATTTTAGAATAGTCCTCTAATCTTTCTGGGTCTCGCCTCTTTATCTCTAAACTGGGGATAAACATGCTGCCATGTATCTGGATTATTGTGAGGATCAGATGGATGAGTGTAGTTAAGAGTTTAACATGGGGCTCCCTGCCATCTAATACTAATAATTATATCAAAACATAGAGAAAAGGCATATTTACTTTGGAACCATTAAGATAATGTTTGGTGGATACAAGATTTGGAAACCTGAAAGATAAATCCAAGACCCACAGAAGTCTTTGCTTTGCAGATCTCTGAAGGAGAGTATCTAGCGACTCCCACATCTGTTTCTCAAATGCGCATGCCCACACTGCTAGATGTGTCTTTTGGCCAACTAAGGAACATCATGTTTATTTTGCAAGTAGTATTTATATATTTGGTTAGCTTGTTTTTTTTTTAGACTGCATTTTTAAAAAATGTACACAGAACCTACCTTCCTCATGAGTAGAAATGCAAATTTGAAAGGTCTTGCCTGAAATAATAGATCAGAAGATCAAATTCATACCTGATTGAATGTGCGTGTCTCCAGGTAGTGGTCTAAATGAAGAATTTGCATTTAAATGGAAAGATTAATGACTAATACACAAAACCTATATTTAATCACCATTTCCCACACACACATAGTTTATATTTTTACCCAGATCATCCACCTTAAGTCAGCAGTCGAAAATGAAAGGTGTAGTATTTTATAAAATAATTTTTAGGCCACCGGTCCTGTGTCCCATCTATAAATACTGCTGAGGCTGCTGTTTTCACACTGTTTCTTGGGAATGATCTAAATGTTGGTACAGTAATTTGAGTGTAAATCTACATATGTGAATGTGTGAGTCTCACCTCATACAAATAGCTCAGGCTGAAGGGAAAAAGTCCCGCGGAAATGACGTCGCTGTGCCATCCTGCTCTTTCCTTCACCCTTTCCTCAACTGGGGCAGCACAGTTTGTCCCCTACCTACACAGTTGCTATAAAATAGTTTGACTCTTCAGGAGAATCTGGTAGTTAATACATAAATGGGATATATTTTCTGCCAAAATAAAATGTGATGAGGTGGTCTTAAAAAGAAACAAAGGAAAGAAGAGAAAAGGAAAAAGACATAAATTTGTGTGTGTATATATATATATATATATACGATAGCTAAACTGACTATACTATTAATTGTATTAGTTATTGGAGAAGAACAGTTAATATTCATATGTTTAGATCAATTTTACATGTCTATATCTGTTAATCTAAGCAACCCTCTTGAAGGTAACAATATGCAATATTACAACCATTGTCAAATTCCTATCATCTTGTTTTGTAAACCTATACTGTTATTGTGTTTGGTTTATTGTTTGTTTGTCTGTATTGTTTTTTGTTGTTTTTCTTTTCTGTCTTTTTAATCTTAAATATTTAAACATGCCCCTCCTAGTGGACCCACATGTTTTGGTGTGTTTCCCATTATGTAGATGACGAACTCTGGTCTACTAACTAGGAGATTGGCAATCATCTGGTTTATTCTAAACTGTTCTCCTCCCTAATCAACTCCTACCACCACTATTTATCCCATGTTTAGGTCGTGGCACATGAAGATAGAGGGTGCTCAATGGAATGAGGGTGACTTTCTTAATGCGTGACCAGCAGAACAGCAAAACTGGACAGCTGGATCCCAGGAAAAGGACTTGACAGAGGAGAAATTAGCCCAGGCATAGAATGGTATCCATTCTCCATGTGTGGCTTTGGGCTCCATGTTGAGTAAATGTTGAAATTTGATTTACATTAGCTGGAGAATTGTAATGAAATGACAAATTTGCTTTGAATAATCTTTCTCAGTGGGGACAGCCAATATCAGAGTCAGCAATGCAGACATTGCCAGACAATTTAAAGTTACTAGTTGGTGTTATGTCATCCTCTGGGCCCTGGTAATTTATGGAGCTTTTCAAACTCTTCTTCTCTCCTCCTCCATCTCCTCCCCCTCCCTTTTCTTCTCTCACTCCCCTCTGGAAACAGCAAGAAAAAAATTACATTCAACAAACAAGACAATGATAAAATATGGGAAACCGGAAAGAAAAAAGAGTTATGAGAGCTGGTTTGTCCGTTCTGTGCCCTTAAAGGCTCAATTTAATTGTGGAGTTTGGCGTGCTATTTAGAAATCACACCTCTGCTCTGAGTTGGCCCCTCTGCTTTCTATTGATCGCTTCCGATTGCTGAACAGTAAAATTAGTGCCACGTCCTTTGGCATTAAGAGGACAGACAGAGATGAAAGCAGAAGAATAAGCACTTTCCTCGGAAAAGCGTGTCTGCAGCTTTGGGATTCTTTAGCTTCCGTGACCCCCGATTTGTGCCCATAATAAATAAATGCACCAGGAACAGTGGCTTGATTGTGTGGGGGCTGGGGTGGGGTCTGGCTCACTCTTCGCCTGTGCTAGGAAAACCTAGTTCCAAACTCTCTGGAATACTAACCACACTAGACCGCTCCTTATCTAGCTACATTATATTCATGATGGCAGAGCTGACCTGCACAGAAGAAGCTGGCATCCAGTTAAGGTTAGTTAAACATATAAAGAGATGCTTGTTTCTGAATAGCATAACTTTACGTGATTGAGAAGGAAAAGAAAATGTAAGAATTAGTGTCCAGTGGGTCTTCTAGTCTCAGCCAGTGGCTTGACTCACTGCTGCTCTATTTAATGATCCCTGATGAACAATAGAAAAAGATGTGGTCCGGTGGTTAATGAAACCAGAACGGTACAAAGAACACACATAGTTTAATTCATTGTCCCTCTGTTGGGTTCAGATTCTTATCTGAAAGACCTTTTAATTACACTGCTCTCAGGCAGGAATTAGTCTACCTTTGTAATAGTGCCCTGATAACAGAAAAAAGGCAAATAAACTCTTGTTTCTCACTAAGGTACCACTCACTAATCACCCTCCCCAAATTCAGCTCAGGCTTCCGCCAGAGTTCATTTCATCTTCATCAGCGTTGCCATTCTCTATCTCATATTTCAAAGAGCAATTGGAAAGCAGATATTTAATCACAGAAGTTTGGGATTCACTTTTTGGACACCCAATCTGTCTTTAGAGGCTTTCAGACAGACCAAATTGCTGTTGACTACAAAAACAACTGAAGTGTGTGTCCTTGAGAAATACCACCACATGATGGAATGTGCATCTGCCTTAGAGGTGTTTAGATTAGGTTCAAATCTCAACTTTCCAAAACCTCAGTTTTCTCCACTGGGCAGTGGAGGTAACTCGCTAACTTATCTAATTGTGCAGACTGTAGCACACACTTGTCCTAATACAAGTGAGAAAAATGAACTTGAGATAAAAGAAGGAGGGACTCTGTCAAGAATGAAATTGATGTCCCATAGAATAAGACATTGGTGGACTTTATCACGTAAGCCAGCATGGAAGAACACCATTGCAAACAAATGAGACGAACTAGATTGTGCTGTTACCCTTCATAGACACCAAGTGCATCAATGCAGCCCTCGGAAGAGCTGAACGATACACTGGTTACCCAGGAACCCTCACAGGGCTCTCCCTAGCTCTGATGTGTTTCTCTGTGAGTCCACATCTTTCCTCCTCTCCCTGGAGACTGCTCCCTTTAGGTCCAGCCTTCATAGCAGAGGACAGCTTTATCAGAGATCCTAAGTGTCACCATTCAATGCCCAGCCACATAAAGGTAATGTCCCTGATTCTCTGTTGAGATCAAACCCAATTATAGAAAGACAGGATTCTGACTGGTCCAATCTGGTCTAGTCTTGCAAGAGTCAGTCATAGAATCCCATAGTTCAGAATGGCTCCTGGGGAAGGGAATGTACTGACTATTAGTGAGGTCAGTTAAAGGGGACCTGTGATTTGGAAAGGTACCCTAACATGTTCTTACTACGAGAGTAAGAAAACATGTCAAGAGCTACAGTGGTTGGCCAGGAACAGGCACTGGGTAAGAAATGACTAGAATGTGACAGTCCATGCGAGCACTGTGGGAGGGGATTAACCTCAGCCTTCCATTTTTCACCCACACAGCCACTGTTTCAAATGGGTTGACAGAAGTCGTTACTTGAATATAAAACTTCACGGCTGAGATCTTGATCCTTATAAACAAAGCATATGCAGCAGCCTAAACTTAGAAAGCTCTGGTGTGGGCATTTGCCATGCTGTCTGGGCCAGGTCCCCCAGAGCTGGACAGGAACGGGGCCACATGGCAATGACAGACATCTCATTTCAGATTCAAAATGGCCTGCATGACTCCTGAAGAGGAGCCCTGGAATTCCGTGGATGTAAAAAGAAAAACCAAAAACCCTGCAGAAAAGTTGCACTGCTTTCCAGTCGCGGAGTTGACTATTACCTAATGCAAGCCTTCTGCTCTTGTCTGACTCAGTTCACTCTGCAATCCATTTGGGGATGGAGGAACTAATCATCTGTCTCATCGCTAAGAAACCCATCATTGTTTAAATTCGCACAAACCTGAAGGCTCTTGCATAAACTGTGTGTTCTCAGGCCTCACAGAGCTGCTTCCCCGTAAACCAAGGAGCAGCTCAGGACTGGGGTGAGGACTGCAGCTAGGCCCATTGCTGCCATCTGTTACAGCCTCAAACCAGAGAAGCCTCTCGCCTTCTCAACAAACGCTCCTCAGATGAGCCGCTGAAAGGCCACATTTGTTATAACTTCTGTTTTGTTTCTCTTCCTCCTTCAGCCTCTTCCAACTTCTGCCTCAACTGTTCTTCTTTGGCATCTCTCTCCACCCATATCCAAGGAGCACCAGAGGAGAAGTTCCCTCCCTCTTTTTTTCTGCCTGTTTCTTTCCAACGCACAGCAGTAAGAACGCAAGTGGTCATCACAAAACACAATCATTGCTTCCATTAGTAAAAGCTTTATTATAGAAAAAGACTCACTGCCATTAATTCCCACCAAAATGCTCTCTCTTGCTTTGACTATATCCCCTCATTCTTTCCATTCTGTGAAGAAGTTCTGGAAGGCTTGTTCCATGTCTTTACAAGGTGTGATCAAAATGCAGTGACTGCTACTGCTGAGAGGAAAAGCGGGCTCATAAAAATATAACAGTGTACCCTCCTTCACCTTATTTGCCACATGGATGCCACACAGCTACTGACTCTTCCCCATCGTCATAATGGCCATGAGAAGTAAACATCTTTAACCTGTCCAAATGATCAAAGTAGCTATGACCGTGCAACTAGAGACACGCACAAGAAAAGCCTTCCAAAACTATGTCAGAAAGTGACAAGAATGACAAAATAAATGTATCCAAAATGAGGGGAACTATGTGGGAGAGATTTAAATGCAATGTCTTTTGCCATAACACGGTGGTACTTTGGTTCAAAAACTTAATTCTTTCCATGATTCTGGTCACAAACCAAGATGGACAGGAACCAAATCAGATTTCCCCATAAGGCGAACCTTGAACCTAACCATTGAATTTGATTCGGCTGTCATCCAATTCAGTTTGCAACCAGCATAGTGGAAAGGTTTAAGTTTGTGAACTGAGGTGTCACTGTGGTTGTTTTAATGTAAACACTGTAGGAATAAGTACCTCAATCCTATCTCCTACAGGTGTACCTAGAAGAATACTATATGGGAGGTTTTGTGTGAAGAATCATGATAAACTCTGGAAGATGTTCTATAAGACAAACTTTCAAAGTAAATGTGTGGTGATGATTTCCAAACTTTGTAACCCAACAGGATGCTTAAAGGACACACTGATGGGGCTTCTGGAGAGAGCTGTCTGTGTGCTTGCCTGTTCCTACTTACGCTCTATGGAAAAACATCCTGATCATTAAAAATCATCCTGAGAATAAGCAACTGGCACCTCACCCAACTTGCCAGTGCTCTATCATGCCTTAGGACATGGGACATAGTGAACAAACTTCATGAACTGTGTTCTTAGCAGCTACTTCTCTTCTTCCTAAGGAGGGAACTCAAGCTATGCTACACTGCTATAGTTCAGAACTTTTTAGTGGAAAGTGCCTGATGGGTATTGATTGACTGGGTGATGGGTAGAGAACTTGGAAGATAGCAATACTTTGCTTCAATTACCATTTCCCCAAGAGCAGGGAGTCATAGGGCATTGTCTCATGCTGCCAGTTCCCTTTAAAGATGGCTTTACACTATAAAGTAAACATTTGACCATGGACTCTCATCTAGGATTTAGCAATCCCAACCTTGCTGTATTTGAGAGTCTCAACATGGCAACCATCTTCTTGACACAACCATGACGCAACTTCTTCTAGACCTTCATCAACTACACTATTCCCTTCTGGCTTTGGATTATTACCAGAGGTTGCTGTAGAATCTGCTGCAGGAAGGCATAGCACTGCCCTTTCTTTTCACACTGCCTATCTTAATGACAGGAGAAATCAGTTCCTACTATTCAAGGTGACTTGCATCAAACCTGTCTGTGACCACTGACCTGTGAGCTCAGGCTTCCTGCCTGAAGGCTGACCTAGAGTCCTAATGGGCTGCATTCAGGCTGCACGACCTCTTTGTAGCTCAGTCAACAGTTTTTAGCCCTAAGTATATATAAAACAAAATCCTCATACACTATACCTTCCTGTAGTTGTCACACTGTACTTTTTACTTCTCAGATCCAAGAGAAACAAGTTTAGGTTGCATAAGGCATCCACTATGTGCATACGTGGTACACACAGCTACTTATTCCTACAGACTCTATGCCCAAAGTGATCCTGGTCTGCTTAATGATAGATGAGGACTAAGTGAAGTAACAGAAAAATGATGGATTGGTATGCTGATGATTTAAAAATGGCTCTACATTCATGGATAGTGGTGTGATAAGGATTTTACCCAGCATAGATGCACCAATGTTGATACTATGATCCGATTTAACTTGTTTTCTGAAGATTCTATACTGAATCACAATAGTAGGACAACAGCCTCTGTTCTTCCAATCAGTAATAAAAAAATCAATCAGTATATAATCAACATTAAACTATGAGGACAATAATTATCATATAAACACTTCCTGGTCACCATTAAGAAAAGTAACACTTTTACATAATGACCTCTGTCTCAACATGGTGATATTAACCGGGGCTGTCCACCTGGTAAGCTCCCAAGCCCTATTCTGGCTTGTGTGTACAGAATAAACACAAAATGTTGCGCGTGTCTAATGTGTTTTTGAACTGAGGCCTGGGATCACACCAAGCTTCTGTACTCTACCTTGACGGTGCATATGGTTTCTCCATAACTGACCCATAACTCTGCCACTGTTCAGGTGAGAACAGCCAGGTGATCAGTTCTCCCTCCACTGAAGTCAGTATTCCAGAGTTTGAACTTTGTGTTAAAGACCAGTAGCCCAACACCCAAGGGAAACAGCAAACTCTGTGACAAGGAAAATTCACATCCCTGGGAGGCTGTAGCACAAGGTGTCAGTGACAGGGAGCTGTCCACAAACTGCATCATGAACTTAAGCCATTGGTGTCTTAGCATTCTGGGGACTCTCCTTTAGCACACTGTTTGCTATCGCTCTGTAAAATTTTGCACAACCATAACTATATAATTATGAATGGTTAACATGTTAAACTGTTACTGTGTTTCAAGTTCTCAAGAAATCCTCATAAATTTTGGCATGGTAGGACTATAATATCCACTTGAAGAGGGAAAAGTGAAGTGCCAAGGGATTCTGTAAGTGGACCAAGATCACAGAGCTAGTGAGTGGGGGGAGCCAGCATCTGAACCTGACTTGGGATCCTTAACCACAATTCCTCCCAGCCCCCACTAATAAATGGATCTCTCCTTCACAAAACAGAAAACATAGTATCTCCTCACTTACAAAATAGAGACACACCAATTTTAGGTTCCCAGGAAGACTGCAAATAGTAGGAAATGCAGTTGTTGTCAAGCACTATGCATAGGAAATACTAAATCAAGCTAAATTAAATTCAACAGAGTTCTAGACTGTTAACAAGCCTTTATTAAACCCCTGCTGTGCTGAGCACCCAGCCGTGACTCAGGTTAAGCCCAATACTACTTAGTTTATGAAAACGATGCTATAATTATTCTGTATTTTTAACTTAGGTGCCCTCAAGAAGAAAGTAAAATTTACAATTAAATATAAATCACTCAACCCAATTCTGATTTTCCTTCCACTCAGCATACCGTTACATAGTACCTGGTTGTAATAGACACATCTTGGAGGGTCTGGCTAGGTCAGTGACAATGAACATTTTAGATACTGAGGGGCAAACTGCAAGCCCTAATCCAGTTATTTATCCCAAAGTGCCAACAGTACAATTAAACCTGAATACTGAGATTTTTTGTTTTTTTAAACAAACAGCTCTACATTAACATCTTTTTCTTAGAAGAAAAATGTAAGGAATAGCGTGAGGCAGAAACCAGCTGAGACCACCAGGCTTGCATAAAGGCAACATGGTGTGGAATCTTTGTTTCTGGGTGCAGGCAGACAGAGGGTGCAAAGGTCATCTGTGGGAGCAATGAGAAGCAGACATTTTTTAGTAGGGCTTGAAGGGCAAGGGACATTAGGCAGGGAAATTTCCATAAATATCACTAGTCAAAGTTCTCTGGATGTTTTGTGCCTCACTGGACAAATTCCTTGAGGTGTCCAGGATGAGTGGTTGGGTATCTTTAGATGTAGTCTGTTTTCCATTTTTTTTAATATATCCTGTGTTTGCTGAGAGTACTGGTATTGATCAGAGACCAATGTTGGGTATTGGGAGAGTCAGGTCCAAACCGAGCCTTGCATTCTCATCTTCTTACTATTATAAACAAAAAGGAAAAAAGAAGAATAAGAAAAAAAGGGAGGTGAGTGCTATTTCTCATTACTGCTCCCTGCATGGCACACAGGCTGAGTGGGCAACCTAGTAAGAAGAAGAATCTTGGGGAACTGTTTTCCATCGAGAGGAGAAGATCAACAACTGCCAATTAGTGATTATTCAGATGGAGTCTTGAAAGAATTGGGACAGAAGTCTCAAAAGACAAGGCCTGAATAAGAGAAGGGGGATTATACAGACCAATGGTCCTGGTGCAGAAAATAGCCATGAAGCCCATCTAGAGGATTCATAAGAGGGGCTGCAGAGGAGATGGTCTATCTATTGTATGAGGTGGGGATAGTGGCGCGGAAGGACAGCAGGTCAAGGATGAGGGCCTGACTGAAGCAGAAGTGAAGAGAGGTTGTGTGGAGGACGGTAAGGGAATAGTAAAGAAGGCATCTTTCAAATCTAGGATGAGTGATGGGCAGTAGAGGGAGAGATAGAAGATAAAAGCGCGTATGTCTAATGTTATCTGATTTTAGAGGCTGGGCACCACAGGATGGCTAGGAAGGACTGTCTAATGGATAGTGTGACGCTCTTGTACTAATCTATAAGTGCTGTTCACTTTCAGGACAGGGAGAATTGGAGTGACTGAGAGTTGGTAGGGACCAGAAGACCATGTTGGAGCAGGAGAGAAGTAACTGGCCTTAGTCTCTCATAGTTTGCTTGGGGACAGGATGTTAGCACTGGGAAGGATGGGGTGGTCTGGCTTTAATGGGATAGTGAAAGGTGTTTGAGAACCAAGGAAGGCGAGGAGGTATTCTAGACCCTAGGGTCCAGATCTGGGGAGGTAATGGGGACATTGTGGGGGCCAGAGAAGGAAAGAAGAGGAAGAATGAACTGACAGAATAGGTCCTGTGAGTTGTCTAGGTAATGTTGATATAATGGGACGTAAGTCCTATAGTGAGAAGGCCTGGGAAGACCAAAGAACTTTCAGGTAGGTGATGACCTAGAGGTCTTGGTTGTCTACTGAGGTGACTGACATTAGCTAGACTGTTAGACCAGGTGTTATCATTCATCTCATCCCTTGGGGAATATGTAGGCCTGGTTTTTTGCTGATCTTGAGGCCTAGCTTTTTTTAAAAAAAAATCTTTATTATTTTGAAGGTAGTAAAATACAACAGAACAAGACAGAACAAAGGCAATTGAGACAGTGCAGTGCAATTGGTACAGAACATCACAGTAGGTTACCAGGGTAACAGTAATAGTATAGTATTATACTATACTCTACTATACTATACTATACTATATATACAGAATATTATACAGAATATATATTCTGTATATATATATATACTACATATATACAGAATATACATATACTATATATATACTATATATATACTATATATATACTATATATACAGAATATATACTATATATACTATATATACAGAATATTATACAGAATATATATATTCTGTATATATACAGAAATAGTATATCTTGTTATCTTCACAGTAGTTGTTCTTTTAATCAGGTATAGCAAAATCAAACCAAATACAGAACATTACAGAACTCATCAAAACAGAATATTAAATAGAGCAATACAATTACTCAGAACAAAGCAAAACAGTGATAGCAATGTTTGCCTTCAAACAGATGGTAGAAGGAAATCCCCCATATTTGCTATATTGCATATGGTCAACCTCCAAGAGATGCTCAGACCTCAACATCAATAAGACTGTTATGAATATAACCTACACCTGTTTTACCAGGAAGAACCAGTAGTAGTCTTCTATAAAAAGGACAAGGAGAAGGTAGGTCTGGGGAATTTTAGAATCTGATATGGCCCTTACCTGTTATCTGAGCACTTGAATAGCCATAGAAATATTAGAAGGGTCTGCAATGTATAGACAGCATTCAGCTTTTATAATGGCAAAGACACAATAACATGTGGCTTAGGTCATGTCATACCCTTTGTCCTAGTCACTTCTCCTTCATGCCTACCAGAGGTGAGTTAACCCATAGCCATGTTCGGTCATGTGGTCTGTCCGGACAAACATATTCTATGAATTCAGAATCGAAGTGTTGCCCTCAGTCTTAGCATGGGGCTGGCATGTACCATGTAAACTTGGAGAGAATAGAGGCTGACAAGATAAGACCACATTGGAGGAGAAAACACCAGATTTGCAGGAGAGAAGAGAACACGGGAAGCTAGAGAGAGAAAGAGATAGACAGACACAAAAGAGGAAGCTGGGAGCATGATGAGAAATACAGATCTGAAGGAAGAACCTGCAGCCCCTGTGTTGGTAAATTGGCTACCCTTAATACTGCGTCACCCGGAAGGAGCACTTTGTCTCAACTTTATTGAAAGGGGTGGATAAGCAAAGAAGTTTTTAAAATTAGGAACTGGCAAAATAACACTGTTAGCAATGGAGGAAAACTGTTGTTTATTCTACTTCTCTATTCTGGAAAGAAAAGACTGAGTAATGTTAGACCTCGCTACTGGGAAAAAAAAAAAAAAAGTCCCAGGTATAGGTTCATTTCTCATTCAGCAGCACTGTCAGTAACATCCTAGACGTTGCTATCCATATACAAGCTTTCAGATTTTCTTTTCTGAAAATGCAGCACCTGAATGACAAACGTTGAATGAAGCATGTCACACCTTCCCCTCAACTCATTCCCCTAGGGAGTTTCTTCACGAATCCAAGTCCTTACAGCAGATGAAAGCAAGACATTGATGTTCCTTTTCATGTGGCGAAAGGGTACATCATTCTCTAAGTTTAATTCATTATGGACTATTGGAAGTACCCTGTCAATAAAACAGAGCATTGTGTACTAGTGGAAAAGGAAATGAGATGAAAAATATGCCTGCCCCATTGTTCATTTCTATTGATCTGCATGTGCAACCCTATGCATCACCATTTGACAAAAGGTTAAATATTAACAGAAGAATCATTAATCTAACAAAACAAATCAACACAACCATAGCTCTCTTGGTTGGCTTTGTGAATACTGCAAGGCTCTGATGAGCTAAGGGACACTTCAGACTAACGTTTGCTCCCTCCCTTTACCGACCCAGCCATGGTCAGATCAGGAGATAAACTGTAGGAGATGGTTTCTGTGGGTTGCAAAAGTCTCCTCACTGCAAAGTAGCTGCCATATAAAATCCACAGACTTCTTAGCAATGAAAACATATAAAACCTGATCCAGCACAGGGTTTGCACAAGTAATTTTTTCAAATTATGTGAAAAATATTCTATTGGCAACTTTGACTTCAGCATAGTCCCTGTCGCCACGGTTTTTCAGAGGCAGTGGTGACACCGTTTAAAGTTCTTTTCTGATGTGGTCATTTATTAAAACATTGGCAAGTGCTTATACTCAGACTCCCTTTTGACCCACAAGCCAAAGTTTTCCTGGAGCTCTCGGTGTGAGACATTAACTAAACTGCAGGCAAACTTGCAGCCGTGCTCCTTACGGACCCATAAACTACTATTGGCTTCTGCGACTATGCAGACAACGAATTTGTAGGTTCCTGATATAGATGCCCAGGGTCACAGCTTCACCATCCAGACACACTTGGGGGTGTAGTTTACTAATCCCCTAAGCAGCTCCCAAAACAATCAAGTTGACATAATTAAATTTAACCAACACATCTCACTTACTTTCAGTGCGTTTTTCTTCTGTTTAATTTATTGCATTGTTTATAAAAGTTGGTGCTGCATGTTCGTCCATCTTTGCTTTGGTCATCCTATAATCCACAAATCTATCTATAGATTCAACCCTATGTCTGTCTATGTGCCTATCCAGACATCTGCCCACACGCCATGTATCCATCCATGGAGCAGATTATGTACCCACATATTATTCTATCTCGAATCTGGAAAAGTAAGATTCACAAATGGAATTTGGGGGAAAAGGGATTGCTGACCATAGAAATGTTGGAAAACTTATAAAAGTCACTCCATTAATATTAGATTTAGAGTTGGAACTTCCATTAAATCTGTCAAAGGTTCCCATTTTTCTTACTTTTACCTTATAAACAAATCACCACAATTATGAGAGTTTGCTGAAGATCACAGGATTTTGATATCTCAGCAAGGTAAGTTCCTCTTAAACATTAAAATGGAAATAAAAGAATCACAAATAAAATATAATAAGGGAGGATAGCTACATAAAAATTTATAGTCTGAAAGTTTATAGTGAAAGAGAAAATGATCATTTTCCATAAAAATTTTTCATTGAGGTAACCAAACCCATTTGTCTGAAGGAAGATGACACTTCACCTTTACCAAGTCACGCCAAACAGCCCTAATCAATCCCAATGACACTCCATCGTGCAAATATATTGCATTTTCAATGATCTTATGGATTTCATTTTATGTCATCCTTAAACTTATTGCCTGTGTCAACCACAATTGGATACTTCGAAGTAAGTGCACAAATGTGCACACTCCAGCATTCAGAAGAGAGGATTAAATTATCTAAAGAATAGATGGGTGGACAAGTTAAAGGACCACTTCTAAAGCAGGTCTGGCCATGTATTTTTGTAGAACCTCTTCCCATAATACCTAAGTGATTTGGAAGAATTGTATTCGGCAACACAGAATCCTTGTGAATCAACTGTGTCGCATCCATCACTTAAACAGCTCTTAAAGAACCTTTTCCTCCACAATTGTCCTCCAAGTCAGAGAAGATGGTTTTCTCTGGCTTCATCTTTCCTGGATCTGAAATATACCCATGGCTAAACATTTTTCTCTGTATCATATCCATGGACCTTCAATGTGAAATTCTGCTCAGTATTCTTCAGCAAGAGGCTGAGTACATTTACATCAAATTCTGTAGTGCCTTGAATTCTCCAGGGCGGACGCTAAGTCGATCACATTGGGAAACATGGAATCTTGATAAATTTTTAATTCAGCGTAAGTCATCCATTTTTTAACCAAAATTAAGAAACTGAGATAGAGCAGTAGATACACAAGGAATCACAAACTATTACAAAGATTTTTAAATTCTTTGATGTATTTCAGAGGAGAAAGCCAGGTTCAATTTCAGGCCTTTTACATTTCGGGGACAGTTTTGTCAGGATCCAGATGCTCTAATAGCTACTTTCTAAACTCTAATTTATAGAAGCCCATTTCTGCTGGCCTTTTTACTCTATGCACCCCTGGCCAAGTTCAAAGATTGATGAAATCTGAGAGTAGTATTAGATTTAACACCATTTCAAGATGGGCTTTAAGCTGAGTGAGAATCAATTGGACAGGAAAGGAAATAGGAAGAGAGAGAGAGGTTCTGCAGATGAAATTCTTGGCCTTACAGCAAATTGAAATATTATTATTGCAATCCCTTCCAGAAATCTCTGGGGCGGTTTATGCTGCCCTAAGACCATGCTGCTTCCCGTGGTGCCATCTTGAACAAAGATATTAGGGGGTGAAATGGATTGTAGATTTATGTGCTTCCCAATCACACTGAGAAATTCCCTGAAATCAGTGCCATTCTCAGAGATGATTCCCTATTTACCATGCATGAAAGATCTGGGGTATGCTAAGCAGAGAACCCCGTTATGTTGGGTCAGCATCTTAGAAGTGATTTCCTTCCACAGGCTTCATGGGGCCAGCTAGGGAATACTGATAACTGGTTTACGATTTCTCACTTGGACCTCAGGGGCATCATCAGAATTTTCTCATTTTGATTCTGTCAGAAACCAAGACTTTAAGTAAGTAGCTGAACAAAATCTCCATACAGTGGAAGCCACAAAAGAAGATTCAGAGTGATAAAATGTTTAGACACAGAAGTAGACAATTCACAAAGCATAGGACAAGAGTTCTAAAACATGGAGTTCCAAATGAGTCAGAAGTTAATCTCCAATATAAATTCTCTCTGATATGCTAATAATTCAGTGTCACTACTACTTGTTTAATACTAAAATAGTAAGGCCATATCATTTTTTTCTAGTTTTCTGCTAAAACATAATAAACATAATAAAAAATGTAGAAACACAAATAATCTTCTTAATTCCTAAATGATAGCATTAAGGTTAAAACATAGGCTTCCCAATAGACAATTTAAAGTTAATTTTTTATACAAAAATTTGAGCTATGAAGTCCCTGGGCCTGAGTTAGAACATTGCCTAAGTTATCAACTTAGTTAGGCATCTTGTGTGATTTACTTATCCTGTCTATAAAGTAAAAGTACTACTAACGATTCCACAAATTTATAAAGATAAGAGATGTTACATGTAAGCTTTTATTACAGTGTGAGGCACATAACTGACCTTATAAAATTAACAGCTTTTTCTATCATTCTTATTAGCTAGATGCTCAAATTGTCCCTAAATTTTCTTATCACACAAGCAATTATTTAAGTAATTGTAAAAGTTTTAATGTCAGCCATTCATATATACCTGCAGCTAAAGATTCAACCAGCCATAGATCAAAAAAATTTTGAAAAAAATAATGTACCTGTACTGATGAGCACGCATGGACTTTCTTCTCTCTCATTAGTCGCCCCAAATAGCCATTTACATAGTATTTACATTGTCTTACATATTACAAGTAATCTGAAGATGATTTACGGTACATGGGAAGGTACACATAGGTGATATATAAACCCAGTGCCATGTATAAAGGGATTTGAGCGTAGAGTAAGGAAACATTTTTAGATATTTCCTAAATGTTTCTGCTTCCACTCTTCTAATGCACACAGTGAAGAAGGGCTCTTTGGTGAGATTATTCCCTGCTGTAGCCATTTCATTCCCTCCCTTAGCGCATATTTATTGAGGACTCTGTGGCGTTTGGTGAGTGGTGTTTCATACCATCTGGACGTCATCTGTGGCATCACTCGGCAATTTCCTCTGCTCAGGGAACTCTTCACAAGTGTCAGCTGGATCCTGAGGCTTGGATCGACCGTCTTGAGCAAGGCTGAAGGGGACAAAGCATTGTTTCACCTGAAAATACTTTACTGGAAGAGATTTTACTGCTGATAGATATTAAAAACTCGTGCTCCTTCTAGCTTGGCCACTTTCTAAAATGGCTTCTTAAATTTCTAATTCTTCCCTGAGCTCTGTTACCTAATTTGAATTTATATTTTCATTTATGCTGTTTTTCAGTGTCTTGTATTATTTTCTTAATGCATGTCTGCACAGTATTAAAATGGAATGCCACAAGTTTGATCTTCTTTTGAGTTTATGAGTTATTTTCATCATATATAAGGACAACTACCATTTAGCCTTTTTGGTGGTTGTTATAGCAACTTTGTATACAATTTGACCTGGATACTTACCTTTTTCTTATAGGTATATGACATTAATTTCCTTGAAATTCTAGGAGGAAGCTTGGTTTGGGGAAGAATTTTTGTTGTTTCATTGATGTTTGTTTTTTAACTTCACAGAGCTCCCTTTTCAATTTATATAATATTAAAAATAGAGTAGCCACTTTTTGGGGACTCCCTTTCTCTGTTCCTTTCTTTTCTTTCTCATGTAGAGTTTCCTTTGCTCTTGTGTCTTTTGTTCCCAGGCTGGTAAACTTGGGATCCAGTCCTGTGATTCTCCTGGTTGCAGAGTCCTGATTGGAAGGACCCTGAGGTTCACACAAACGCAGACTCCCAGAGACCTGTCAAACGTCCCCCATTAGGGACAATGCAAGCCCCAAGCTTCGCTGTTATGTTTAAAGTGTCTGGCTGGGATTAAGCATTGGGCCTGAGGATTTTCTGGGGAGTCTCCTGTTCTTGAGTTTGTCACACACACCATTTTCCTCTATGTGCTGCCACACAGGTGTGGACACCAACTTGCACTTTGAGCTTTGGGTTGTCCCTTATCACTTGTTTTGCTCCAAAACCATAAATTCTGCTAAGTATACTGTATGAGATGATTAGAAAGATCTTACAAGAAGATGTTTTAAGGAGACTAGAAAGATCTAAATATTTTATTGCCACACTTTCCACCATTTTCCCCAGATCTGAACTAACAGCTGTAATAAACAGAAATGATAATTTGATTGAACAGCACATAAAGTTGGTTTTGAAAAGGAATAAATCAAATCCAAGAGTGAATTTGAGTTTCTTGCCTATGTGCTTGAGATCGTCTTTTCAGGAAAGGGGTGTCAGCTCCTGAAATTTAATGCTAAAAAAACTTATTTTGGGAGACCACAGGTGTGGAATCAATAAGAAAACTAAGGAAATGCCTTTCATTACATGGTGATATTTGCAAGGAATTCCCTGGGTCTCTCTGTTGTCTCAACTGCACTTTCCACCTAAAACCTCAAATGACAGAACAGGGTAATGCAGTCAGGATACTGAGTTTGATCACTCACGGTCTGACACAAACCTTGGTGATGGATACCAGACCTGAGTATGCCTTGTTGACAGGGTCTGTGTCCCATGTCCTCTTCTTATGCTTCCAGCAAGGGCAAGAAGTTTCTTAAAGGGGAGTCTTTCCGTAACTCTGTATTGACCTGCAAGCACACATAAAGCAAAGTATTTTACTGGAGAAAAAAAAACAACTCAGGGGAAAATAAATAAAAATATAGTGTATAGTGGTATCTTTCATTGTCAGGTAAAATCAGAGAAGTACATGAAGGACAGTGCTGAGGTAAAGACTTCTTACTTCTTTCCAAGAAATAATTTCTCATAAGAGATACGCTATTTACTGGGCTTCTAGAATCAACCATTTATAATATGTGGTGAGTGTTGACTCCTGAAGATACCATATGGATTCCATGAGACCTTGACAGTTGGTCATCAGAGCTCTTCTGTTTCACCTGGGAAGGCCCATGCTACGGTGCTGTAGGGTGACAGGTTTGTGGGGAGTCTCACCTTTCAGGTACGTGTCCCCACCGATCCTGCTTATCTGACACTGTTCAATCAGCAATTGAGTTTTGATGATGCCAAAAAATGTTTTTGCTTGTTTCTTAAAAAAATACCATCACAATAATTAGTAAGTCTTGATTGTTTCACCAGATGATAGTTTTCATTATTATGGCCAAATGCTAAGATTCTTCAAGGCAGAAGTGAAGTAGAGTAAAAGAGAAACAGCAAGATGGAGAAATAGAAAGAGCACAGGTGAGTAGAAACAGAAAGATGTACTTAAGAGATAGCTATAGTCATACAGATACAGATGTCTAGGTCTAGGTCTTAATCAGTAGTGAATTAGTTCTCATTTCTTACAATTTAAGTACCCTGTATCATTGGCTAAAAGTTGGACATCAATCTGGGGAGGTACTCAACATTTCATAAGGGAAAGAATAATTCTAAAACCTTTCCATTTCCATGCCTATAAGATCTTTCTCTAACATACAGCCAGTCCAGGAAGAAACTCTCTCCCCTACCCTCCACCTGTTTGGTCAAGGCATGGAGATGGAAATACATGGGAATAAAGTGAAAAACTAACACACCAAATATGACAGGATAGGTGCCAGTCTGCAGGTTTTTATCCTACACATGCAAACTTCTAGATGATTCTTGTTGGATCTCACATAGCTCTTTCCACAAACCCACACATTTCCATACATGTTTCCATTCTTCACCCTTCTGCAGGAGTCAAAACCCCACATTCAGCTTCCCCAACACCTGCTTTGGTGTCCTTTCCCAGTGAATGAATGAGGCACGCCAAGGGACCGAGATGAAGTCACTTAATTTTTGTCTATAAAGCCAAATCTCCTATGCTTCCCATAATTACCAATCAATTTTACATAAATAGCAAAATTAAGTCCCATTATTCTCATTTACCACAAAATTAGAGGAATTAATTAAACATGGAAAAAGGACCAGAGCCTGCCAAACAACCACTGTATCTAGACACAAATACAGGAGTTACATGTAGGCAGGGAGAAGGCTCAGCACAGTGCCCAGAACCAGGGAAGGGATGCAATGGGCAGGATCCCAAAAGCAGCACAAGATCTAAGAATGCAGATGTCTCTGGCTCCCCTCGTGAAGCTAGCATGGGGGAGACACACTCTTCCTTACAGACAAGGGCCTGGCATCTCCACTATGGGAGGTGTGGGGCTCCTTCTGGTCATTTTAGGAAGGAGTGGTTGGTGTACAGACAGCCTATAACCCAGAGAAGGCATTCTTCAAACGTGCTTTCAAACCCAAATCTGTCAGAATTTCCAATTCATTGGACAGCTGCTAATGGGCTCAGTCCAGCCCCCAAAGTTAACTCCATAGGTGCATTACTCTCGTCTATGAAAGGCCATGTGGTGCTTAAGACCAAAGTCCTGAAGTAAATGGGAGGCCAAAGGAGAAGAAGGAATATGGATGGATATTAAAATTTCTGGGATTTTTGTATTGGGCTCAGTAGTGCTGAGATCCATCACAAAGTTTACAAACTATAAGGCTGAGGATAGTAACGTAGCTTCATAAACTGGAAAAGATTCAAAAATAAGATGGGAATATTCTTCGGGGATTGTCTGAGAGTCCTTTGCAATTACTTCCATCCATTATAAAATGATGAGAGATAAACTATTCATTAAGTAAGCCCACCAATGTGATACCCCTCTTCACACAGTCGGGCTGTGGTGAAAAGATCTTCGTATCTTCCTTAATGAGATTTTTATGGCTTGTGCAAATTTGACTTGCACTGAATTTTTGTCTGGGGAACCCTGAATTATATCACCTCGAGTTGTTCCTGGTAAGCACGCAAGTCTCCACCCAATGTTTATGGTGAAAATGTCTCCTTCTGGCAAAGGGAGAGCAATTGGAACTCAGTTTAATTAGCTGCCTTCTGTAAATACGCTATTATTCTTCTAGCTCCATGCTGGAATTATATTTACAAAGGGAACAGATAGCAATAATTATTTGGGGTTGCAGCTAGTCAGTATTAGTTAATGCCTGAGCACAATTGAGAGGAAATTAGGAGAAGCGTGGATTATAGAGGCAAAGCGCAGGATAAATGAGTAGCTGTCGGGCCATAAATTCTGTCTGTGTGCTCAGGGGTGAGCTGGGGACTGTTACACAGAGAAGCAACAAGTGCTTCACCTGAAAGTCACTCAGCAGGGCATTTATACCATCCATACCTCCCACTTTAAATAAGCCACACTTTGTTCCGTTACAGAGGTGGACTCCTAGGTCTGCTTTGCTTGGTGAATCAACATATGTCTGGGCCATTTGACTTTTGTCTTTGTGTCAGTAGAATCTGGGAACAGCAAACTCTGCCCCTTGTGAGGCAGAGTCGCCAAAATAGAGAAAAAGAACCCCCCGCCATTCACTAAATTTTCAGCTGATTCCACAGTCAATTATAGAATGTGAAGGAGAGAGATGGGGCGGCCCAGTTGTACTGTGCTTGCCTTGCGTGCCTGAGGCCCTGAGTTCCATCCCCACCACTGCAAAATAAATGACTGGATAGATGCATAGAGCGTGAGTGGGCTGGGTAGTTCACACCTCCTGTTAGACTGTTAAGAGCTGACTAGGTAAAGCTTCATCTTTAAATCTGGTCACACAATTGTTGGTGTATGTAACCATAATGCAGGAAGGCTCCCTGACCTCTCCTGGTAGCTATGAGCGGGCTTGGGTGACCTGGTGCAAAACAGCTTCCCAAGAGCCTGGATGCAAGAAGACCTCACCTGTCTTTCTCCCATCAGTTCTGTGGGAAGGGAGCAAAATAGTAGAGTCCGTTAAGGTCGCAGACTCTGGGGTCATAAGCTCACTGGAGAGTTGTTCAGGTTCCACTGTGTGCTAACTGTGAGGCCCTGAGCAAGCAGGTGGCTTAAATTCCCCGTGTCTTCTTCTGAAAGACTGAGATGATCCCAGAGCTCAGCAGGTGGAAGGACTGAGTGAGACACAGCCTGTGCCAGATACAGAGCAGGCACTGACTTGGCTGGATGACCGCACCTTCCTCTGTTGTGTGTATTCTTCCACCACCCGATATGCACAGCACACTTTTTCCTCTGGAGTCTAAGAATCATTTGAGTTGGGGAAAACTGTTAGCGGAGAACAGGAAAGCTATGTTTGTCTCCGAACTGACTTTATGGATTGATTTTCAGAGAGTACAGTCAGAGCGGTGAAAGAGTCCTTTTGCTTTTTGTCTTTATTTGAATATGTGTCTTTCAACAAGCACACTTTGACCAAACTCTATTGCAGGATAGAAATACAGCTTTCAAACCAAATGCAGAAGTCCTGCATGAGCAGGGAGGGGCCTGGGAGTCCAGGTGACTGAAGATAACAAGCTGTGTAAAGGGAGGCATGGTGCCAACCTCACCCTGGCATCCTGTGACAGAGAGCATTTGGGACACACAGAGACAGGACCCCTAACGCCATGAGTTCTCAAGGGCTACAGTGACGGCCGCTAGTTAGTCAGAGAGCTGAGCACCAGATATTCCAGGAAGCTCCTCCAAGGCTGAGAGCTCCTCTGTGTACCTGCTCAGGGCATCCGGCTCTTCACCCAGTCCTGAATCAGCCTCTGGAGCATGAGGATTTCTGCTCTGGGGCTACCCACTTTGATTTGAGGGTGTTATAGTTTGTATCTAGATGCCCCCCCAAAGCCTCATGTGGTCATAGTTGGGGAGTTTCAAAGGTGGCTGGATTAGGGTGGGTGAATGTGGATTAAGGACATAGTTGAGGGAAGCCTCACCCTGGGTATGGGTGGCACCATTCCATAGGTTTACAGCCTGATGAAATGAAAAGGAAGAGAGGGAAGCAGGCTTGCTTGCTGGTGCCTTCTGCCTTCCTGCTTTGCCATGAGCTGTTTCTCCCCTGTGATGTCCCTCTGTTATGCCGCTCTGCCTGGAAGCCAGCTGACTTTGAACTGGAACTTCTACAAACAGAGCTGAATAAACCTTTCCTCCTTTAGCTTTGGATGTCAGGTATTCTACCTCAGCAACAAGAAATTTAACTAGACAGAGAGTATACGTGTGCTTGTTTCACATCTCAGAGGTAAAATCTTGTCTCCAAATGACTTCTTTCTTGGACGGTATTCTGACATACTGTCAAACTGACAGAAAAATGCAACAGATAAGTATAGATAACTCACGTAATTATGCAGATTCACTAATTTTGAAAATGCATTTCTCATAACAAGTATTAGCATTGGAGAGCATGTTGCATTTTTCCTGCCCCTTAAATCCGTAATCATTCAGCACATAATTTCTCAGTAGAAAGGTGTTCCCTTGGATGATTCCAGCACAGTTACCACATTCAGGACATTCGACCTTGATGTGCTATTTCTGCCTAATGTACTGTGCATTCTCTAATTTTGACAATTGTTCTGGTAACTACCTCTGCGTCTCTGACCACTTTCTCTCTCTTGTGAAGAATTCAGTCTAGGATAATGAACAGCATTTTGTCTTCACGTTGGTCCTGAACTTCTGGTCTCTGTTTGTTTCCCGATATTGTGACTCGAGGTTCTACAGCGGAGTCCTGAAGCTGAACAGCAAGGGTGTGCTCAGCACCCCGTTTATGGGGCAGAGACCATCACCGCAGCCCTCCGCTGGCCACAGCCCTCATGCTGGAAGCCTCCTACAGGAGGACTCCGAGGGGCTTCGTGTCCCAGCAGGGGCTGCATTCACATCAGGCTGGGATGACAGGGAGTCGCAAGGTTTCTGGGTCAGCATAGATGGAGAAAGGCACAAATCAGAAGATAATAGCACCTCATTATGTCTGTGCCTAGATGTCCCCCAATGCCTCGTGCAGTCATGGAGGGGGAGGCTTTTTCAGATGCAACTACATCTAGAGTTGTTTTTAATTGAGTCACAGTGCAATGCTGGGATTAAGGGTGCTGGGACCAAAGGTGAGTAATCTGCTGGATCACTCCACTGATTGGATTGGTACCGACCTAATCCTCTCGGTTTGAATAAGATAAAAGGGGCGGAAAGAGCCTTGTTTCCCCTTTTGCTCCTGCTGCTTTTGCTCCCTTCTGCTGCCCCACTAGCCATGAACTGTTGCCCCTCTGCCATGTGCCACCCTGCCTTGGGGGCAGTTGATTATTGACTGAAACTTCCACAAGCTGTAAGCTAAATAAACCTTTCCTCCTATAATTTTGGGTGTCAGGTATTGTCCCAGCAAGGATAGAAAAGTCACCAAGACATACCTGTTATCCTGAGATGCTGGATCAAGATGGTAAAGACCTACTTCCCTGAATCCTCAATGTTGTTGCTTCTAAAAAAGAAGTTAGCTTAGGGCTGGGGACATAGCTCAACAGCACAATGCGTGCCTGGTAAACCCAAGGTAATGAGTTCAATTCCTGGTACAAAAAAAAAAAATGCCAGCTTAGGATTGCTTTTCTCATGAGATATCAGTAGCAGGGGAAGAAGTTTCTAGTCCTTAGGCCTGAAGTGGCTCAAGGACAGAGAGGTACAAATGGGGAGATACAGAGCTATCCAATGGAGGACACACAACCCCAGTGATCTCCTGAGTGTGACCCCCACCCTCTTGGCAAGGTCATCACCATGCGATGCCCCATCTTGGCAGCTTCCAGCTTCCCAGGTTGAGAATCTACACAGACCACACCTGGCCAGGGACTGGTCTCATTGCCACAGCTGGATCCAGGTCCAAAAGAGACCATGGGAAGACGCTGGTAGTTAAGCCAAAAGAGAAAATGCTCAAAATGGGAATTGGCAGGCTCCAAGCGCTGTCATAAGGGCAAGTGACAATGAAACAGGGCAAACACATGGACTTGTGGGAGATTCATGGAGTGTGGAGGCCAGGACCGAGTGCTGGGAAGTGACAAAGTGAGGGGTGGTGGACATTGCCCGCTCTGGCCCCACATCCTCCACCACACTGCAGCAGCTCACAGCACCAGTCCTGTGCTCCTCTCACAAGACTGAGCTCTCTGCCTCACAGAAAGGCAGAAACTTCTTGGCCCTGACAGTACCTTAGGATCCTGAGGCCAGAGTTTTCCAAACTGTGTTCCCAAGACCAGCAGGCCTACAAAATCATCTGTCAGAAGATACCGCTGGGCCTAAAAGATGTAGGAAACACTCCAAGACAACCTTTTTATACTAAGGCTGCGGAGAAAGCAGTTTAGTCAGTGCTTCCAGGAACTGAGTAGCCAGAGAGCCAGGCTGATTCGTGATGGTAGAGGTGTGTGTGCACGTGTGTATGTGTGTGTGCATGTGTGTGTCTCTACATGTGTACACACACGTGACTCCCCATAGCATCCAGTGAATTGTGCTTTGGGGCTGTTCCTGTGACAGTGCCGGCTGACCAGAGGGCAGGCTTCTTGCCTTTCCTGTCCCAGAGTCCCCAGCTTTCCACTACTGCTCCTGGTCACCCTAGCACTGGACCCTGAGGGCAGCACCCCACCCAGAGGGCAGCTGTGATCACAGCACACGGTAGGAGGCAAGTGTCCCACCTCAGAAGTGAGAAGTTTATAAACTGGGACATGGGCCCACTGGCAAGGGCTGGGAGGGTGACCAGTGACCCTGGCCACGGTGCCACCTGCAAAGGCAACAGGATTTCGAATCAGGCCTCAGGCACTGCTGGTTGGGTTGTCAAAAGACAGCTGTGCTCACCAGATAGGAATTTTCCCCAGACTTGAAGACAGCCCTTCTGATGAGAATTCATTCTCCAGGCCAAGGAGGCTGTTTGCAAGAGAGGGCGAGGAAGAGCGAGCAGAGCTCTCAACAAAGCTTCAAGGACGCTGAGTGCACCCACTGCAGAGCAAGGACCAGCAAGAAAGCGAAGAGCCCTTTGCCTTACGGCAGAGCAAACAGACTCAGAAACAGCTCCCAGGAGAAGGGCATCCTGGGAGCCCCACTGCCAAGTTAGAAATACGGGGTGATACTGAGATGTTGAACACCAGTCTGGACCAACCATCAAGGAGTTTTAGTTTGGTAACAGCATCCACATACGCTCAGAGGGAAAACCCACTTTAAAATCCACAGAGGCCGAGAATAGAACTTGGAAAAATTACTCTCCCAAGCACGGTCATGGGCTGGTGAAGACCTTTCATGAAACCAAAGAGTGAACAAAGGCCACTCACTGAGCAGTTAAATCAGAATGGCCATTAACTGGTAACTGACCTAAGGTTGCCAGCCCTGTAATTAACCGAGGCAGCTTGCAAGCTGTGTGACTTTTGAAATGCTAGTAAACCTCTCTGGGCCCCACGTCTCTCACGGGTGAAGTGATTAGGAAGACTTTCTACATGACAGTCTTGTCAGATCTAAAAGCTTTTCTCAGAATGGCACCTGACACCCAATAAGGACTGAGTAAACAATAGCTGTTACTGTTGTCCTTGTTCTTATTATTGACATCTAGTATTTAATCTGTCCTATGTTATATTTATCCCTATCGGCTAGTCAGCACATGCAAAAATAGTAGGAGAATCGGTATCTAGGCCAAAGGCGTAGTTGTCCGGATTTTAGTGAGAGGATGAATTTTGCCGTCAGGTAACTCTTCCTAGCTCTTGTCAGGAAATGTCCCTTGCAGGACCAGGAAGCACGCGGCTACGGATACAGACTCCCGATTTGCAAGTGCAGCCACCGTGTATTCCTGCAGCGTGGCTTCGGTTCCGTGGTGTAAACAACAGGATGCCCGTAAGATGCTTAGGGCACCGCGACACTGAGTAAATAGACAGGAGCTGTGATTTCAGTGACTCTCAGCAATGTCTCAGAGCCGTGGTCACATTGCCCCCCAGCCTAGGGTCGAATAATTGGACTTAAACATCTCACAACCAAATGCAGATGGAGCCTGCCCATTTACTACGTTTTATATTTGCTACGTTTTATATTCAAAACGTTATACGGGGTTTACTCTACCAGGCTCTCAGCAGCGAGAACCTTGCAGGTAGAGCGACGCGGGCCGGAACACAGGGGAAACCGCGCCATCTGCTGGCCGGTGTGGAGAACTGCTCGGCGGCCGCTGCTCGCAGATCTGTAACTGAGGGAGGGCAGAAGGGCTTCAGATCCGAGCGGTGTGAGGACTCACAGCTTGAACCCCACTGCGTGTGGCTGCGCCTGTGGCACCCGGGCCTGGCCTGTCTCAGGACAACGCCACTCCAGCAGCAGATGACGATTCAGCAAGGAGCAGGCCTGAGGTCCTGTCACTCAGGTGCTTGGCATTCTGCCCTCTTCCCGCCTGGGGGCTCATCAGAGCTTGTGGTCGGGCCACAGCCGGATCCAGGCCTTCTTTGCGGCTTCCCTTCTGCTCATGGTTTCAGCCACGCGAGCCTCTGCAGCCCACGAAGCCAGGGAGCGGCCGTCTGAGCTGGGCGGAAGGAGATTTTGGCCGCCCCCTCTGCATGGCCCCATCCCGGTTTTAACACCACGATGGCCACACGGCGAGGGCCTCTCACACAATGCTTGGCAAGAAGCATCTGTAAGACACTGCTCCGGCGCTGAGGGCACTGACTCCTGAGTGCTGCAGAAGCCGATGTGTGTGGGGGCTGGGTATCTCGCTCGCCCTCGCCTGTGTTAGTACCTCTGACCTCACCACAGACCTATGAGGAAGAGGCTGGTGCCATCCTTATTTCACTGGTGAGGAAACAAGTGCAGAAAACTTAAATACCTTCACAGGGGTTATGGCTATTTAACGCTGGACCTAAGACTTGCACCCAGGTTACCTGAGTCCAGAATGATATTTCTAATTTGTGCTCGATTTACGGAGCTGATTCACTTCAAAATCCCACGTACTGTCAAAGGATGGTGAAGGCCCCGCCTTATGCTCACTAGCACTGGCATCTCAGAAGCATGGCTCCCTCACACTGAAAAAGGGACCCATCCAGAGAGAGCGGGAAGGCTCAGTCAGGGCTGCAGGAACTGGAGGGGACTCTGAGAGACAGACAGAGGAACCCTAGAAGAGTCAGACTGAGGCACCACAACCACACGAGTACCTGGCAGAGATAGGGAACAATGGAGAAGCAAAGACAAAGGGAAAAGAGAATTATTCAAACGTTAAAACTCAGCGGAGGAGCTGCTGAGACATAGCATGAGGTTTGGCTGCCAGATGGGCACGTGGCTGAGCAGGCCTAGGAGGCAGCCATACCTGTCCCCGCCACAAGTGTGACTCACAGCCATCCCAGGCAGGCTCCTGAGAGTGGCTTTCATGCACTATGGGGCTCCCTGGAGGCCAGCACCCAGGACCCTGGGGTGCTCCCACGAGCAGCACAATGGGCACCCCTCCCTTACAGAGCTGTTTTGCAGTAGGGCTGGGGAAACAGAGAGCCAGGGGGATAAACCAAATAGAAAACACCCCCTGAAAGAATAAACAAGACATGCGCTGGAGAAACATGAAGAAGATAAAGACCTGCTGCCTAGGGGAAGAGGAAGCAGTGGCTGTTTGGTCAGCTCTCATTTCAAAGGGCTTCACATTTCTGATGCTACAGAGCCACGGAGAGTCACAGAGTGACTGACAGATTCAGAGCTGGTCAATATCCCTGGGCCATGCAAGGGCCTCACCCCCCCCCAACCACAGCACTTCTATTCCATTCCATTCATTCCATTCCATTCCATCCATCTCATCCCATTCCAGTCCATTCTATTTTTTTACAAAATAAATTCTCCATCAGCTTGTAAAGAAGTGAACAACTTTCTTTGCACGTTATATTCTCGGGCACAAGTAATATAATTGCAAATATTTTAAACATTTTGCAAGTTTGGGCGTGTGAACTGTTTTGCTCTTAGGGGCAGGAGCCTCAAAAACAGGCTGGTGCCGAAAGGAAGGGGCTTGAAGCTGAAGTGCACATAAGAGAGTGACAGCCAGGCAAGGTGGGGGACAGAAGAGCACCCCTGCCTGTCACAAAACTACTGCATGTTTGCAAGACAAAGACCACCTCTCAAGGACTTCCATTAAAAGGAAAATTCGAGTACCATTAGGAAATAAAAGATACTGGTCAGTTCCAGAAGGAAACCTTAGAGTAAGTGTGACATAAATGCTGATGCGAATATAGCCAAAGGTGGAAACAAAGACTTGATTTCTGGAGATTCACCAGGAGAATTTTGAAACAAATCATTGAATTTGTAAGAAGCTAAGTCAACCAGCAGCTTGTGTATCTCACACTCCATCCTACTTCTGAAAATAGGCAACCTGGAAAAATGTAGAGGCAGAGGTAGAATTTCAAATGACGGCCTTCATACCACGCTGACTATACAAGATGGCGACTGCCATGAGCCAAACCCTGTGTCTCTTCGCGGCTACAGACTCCACCCACTTCCTCCAGATTTTCCGGGGCCGCCTAGGACAATAATATTTTCCAGTTGGAGTGGAAGATGTGTGGCAGTATGCTTTGGCAGTGACTCACGAGACTTACAGAGTGATAAATTCCGAGACTGATCCATGACAGGCTTCCAGCTGGGCCAGAGGCCAAGTACCAGCCACTTGCTTGGCGGTGGTGGGGATCTCTGTTTGTAGAAGGGCGTCTCCCTTGAAAATAGGAGATCAGAGAGTATTTTCCGCTTCACGTCCTCTCTCCTCACAGTGAGTTAAAACTTCAACAATTCTCTGTACATTTAGTATCACTTTCACTATTTCTCTGGCTGAAAACTTCACTGTACTTTGTGTCTCTCCTCCTTTCTAGAGGAGCTTTCGATGAGAGAAACTCATTCTCCTTCCCGGGACTCTCCACACTGCGTAGACCCTGGTTCACCAGATCTTTCCATCATGTGTGTCTTCTGGGTGAGCTCCTAGGTCCCAGGTGACATGTGGGGTTTTCACTCCACTTCAGTGACTACGAAGGACTCTGGCCAGGCTCACAGGCAGCTGACCGTGGGTGATACCAGTGTCAGAAAACTCTTCCTGTGGAGAACCGGAGTGCAAATATGATAGGTTTTACTGGCCATGTTCAGTCTCTGCAGTCTGCTTTTGCCTTATCTGTTTCTTATACTATTTTTGATCAACAAGTAATATTTAAACCTATTCATGGGATACAACTATGGTGTTTTGAGTAGTAATCAACTCAAAGTAATTAGCATCTCTATCACTTTAACTTTTCATCTCTTCCATATGAAGAGTACATTCAAAATCCTCTTTCTAACAGTTTGGAAATACAGAATGCATTGTTGTTAATCGTATGTACCCTGCCGCACCTTAGAACTTCATATGCCCATCTACCCATTGGTGGACGCCCCTCTGCCTCTTCCCCCTACTCTAGTCCTGGATAACCACTGTTCCATTCTCAGCTTCTATGAGGTCAGCTGTTCTAGATTCCACTTGTGAGTGAGATCGTGCAGTATTTGTTTTACATAGCTGGCTCACATCACTTAACGTAATGTGTTTCAGGTCTATCCAGTTTGTCTATCAAGACAGGATGGAATGCTTTTTAATGGCTGAATAGTATTCCACAGGGTGTGTCTTAGGTGCTTTCTCATTACTTCTACACAATATCCAACACTTCGAGTTTAAAAGAGAAAAAGTTTGCTTTGGCTCACAGTTTGTAGTGGTTTCATCCATAATTCACTGGCTCCAAAGCAGGGGAGCATGGCAGAGGGGCATGTGGCAAAGGAGACATGGTTCATGAAATGGCAGTGGAGGAAACAGAAAGGCATCAAGGGAAGAAGGAGGGAGAGAGACCTTCAGGCCACACCACCAGTGGCCTACCTTCTCTTTCCTGGATTCACCTCCCAACATCGTATTTAGCTATAAATTCGTTAGTGTGCTAATCACATTCCATAATCCAATCACCTCCCCAAAGCCTTGCCTGGAAGAACAAACCATGACAATGTATATGCACATTTCCTTTATCCATCTTTCATCCATGGCCATTGGAGGTGATTTGATATCATGGTCATTGTGAATTGTGCTGCAATACACAGAGGGCTGTGGTGTCTTTTCCCAGGTTGATTGTATGTGCTTTGAGGAACCAGTGGTTTTCAGCAGAGTATGATCCTGCTGCCACTTTGATTTTTAGACCCCTGGCCTTCGGGTTCATGAAACAATACATGATCCCACAGGGAATTTTGATAGAAGCCACCCAGCTTATGGTATTCCCTTACCCTAGGAAATGAATGCCAGGTGACAGTGCCTCATATGACTGATAAATGAGCAGAAAGGAAACGCACTCATTTGAAAATACTTCGATAGTAGAACCCAGAGAACCCTGTGGGGCCTGCGTGAGGTGATGTGGAGGTGGAGATGTGGATACGGATGGGTGCGCACCCAGCCACCGACGCTGCTTGCTTTTGCAGGACCACAAGCAGAGAGCTTCTGACCAGTGAGAACAGAGGGGGAAGTATGTCCTCTTAAAAAGATCCCACTCATTTTGTTCAAAGAGGAGGGATTACTTCCACATGAAGAAAAAGAGAGCAGGGGAAAAAAAAAAAAAACAAGAAAAGGAAAGAAAGAGAAAAGTGAATCTCCCAGGTCTGGCTAGAAAATCCCTGTGGGTAGAGGCAGCAGCCAGAATCGGATGCTGGAAAACTAACTGAGCCGCAGAGGGGGGTAAAGGAGGTGTGGGCTGTGATGGACCAAGATTTCAGTTGGGGACACAAGATTGCTGTGCAGGGGGTACACTGGGCGACAGGGTATCTGACTCACTTAACTGCAGGGGTCCCATGTGTCTAACTAGGAAACAGAAAAGTGGGGCTGGCCAGGGCAGGGCGAGCCCACCCTCCCTATCAGACCCTGGGGCCAGGCTGCACCGTCCCGCCCTGGCCGGGCTGGCACGGCGGTGGTCTTCAGAGCAATGTGTGGGCCCCCACTTCGGAGGAGTCACACCGTGGAAGGAATGAAAAGGTTGGATGTTATTTTAATTGAATTTGTTTTCAATTTATTTTCAACTGTCTAGGGAAAAACGTTTTCCACTCACATCATTTGATTCCTTTTCACCGCACGTCCATTATCCTCATAATGAGCTTTTAATGCATTCACGCGGCCCTGTTTGTCAAAGACTGATTAACGTTGGCCAAATCAATAAATTGCAAAAGCATAAAGATACGCCGAACCAAGACTGCGAATCAGAATGCAGCTGGGAAACCTGGCCTCCCATTTGCTTAGGAGTGGAGATGGGCGACCTTCCGAGCCCCCGTGTCAGGGTCATGACAGGGAACTTCCTCGGTTCCCGAATCCCAGTTCTCAGGCGGCAGAGCTGTCCGGCCAGCAGGAAGCCCCTCTCCTCGGCGTGCGCCTGACCTCAGCTCGGCTTCTGCACCCTTCCCGGTGCCGTGCTACACTACACGGAAACGGGCTCTTGCCATACACGCGGTTAGGGTGAAGGGAAAAACCAACAGGGGAACTTTGAAGAAGGCTGGGCACTTTGGCCACCTGCACCTGCAGGATGAGGGTCTGATCTTCCTAAATGACAGCCATTGCTTCTTTTTTACGTCATTTTAGGCTCACAGAAAATCAGACAGCTTCTGACACCTTGACACAGGACTCCTTTGTGAGAGCCTCGCCCAATTCTGGATTCCAACAGGGAGGGGATTGGCTGTGGCAGGAAGGCATAGAAATGCACCTTGGGATTCACTGAATCCGGGGCGTCTCACGGGCCTTTCTACCTTAGTCCAGTTTCTGTTGCTTAACTGACTACCACACACTGGCTGTTTCATTAACAGCAAAGGCTTATGCTGAGCTCTCAGCTCTGGAGGCTGGAGAGTTGGGGGCATCTGCTGAGGGGGACTGGCGGAGACTGCTGAGTTTCAAGGATGTGGGACATCCTGTGGGAAGAGGGGTGCATACAGAGACAGAGCCAAAGCGAACTGTATGCCGACCCACTGGGGATTATCCACTCACAAGGGCAGCGCCCCGTGAAAGAATCCCTGAAAAGCCCAGCTTTGCGCACTTCATCCGGAGGGTTACGTTTCACTATCAGCTTTAGTGGACCAAAGTACCACCTCTGCCAGGGTCTTCCCCTGGACCAGTTCGGCTGCTCGTGATGATCTCGTGTCAGAGTCCCTAAACTGTGTCTCAAGGAGCAGTGCTTCGCCGATATTTAATGAGCTGCTCCAAGAAAAACCTGTCCTCTGCCTCAGAAAACTCAGGAGTCCCTACACAATCCGTCTCTCTCTGTAATGCTCTGAAGTGCGTTAGCGTTTTAGTCCCTCGGAAGTTATGCAGAAAAGGACTCCTTCCCTTTCGCCTGGTGTTCTCCATTCTCATTCAACTAAACAAACTAAAATAAATAAATATTTTAAAAATTTAAAGATGAGATATTTTAGTTAAAACATCTGTTCACATTTTAGAAGACAAAGAAAATATTCTGGCCACAATTTTAAGAACACTCAGTGTATCACAATTTGACCTGGGTTTTCCCATTTGAGGAATGTTTCCACAGTCAGCCACCTCCCTAAACAAACTGTCTTCCTTGAGGAATAGGAGGTCCTTCCAGGCACACGTGTGGCCCTGTGTATCCGCAGTGCAAGTGTTCAGTATCCCTGTGTGGATTATGGAAACAGGACTCATTTCACCACCAGTGATGAAAGACAGGATCAAACTAGCATCGGGAAACGGATATTTAGGAAAGGAACCCAGGGAAAGCTCATAAGTTTAGACACACAGCCTGCTGAACAGGGATGAACCAGCCCACCAGACAACCAGACCAGGGTCCCCTGATGGAAATGTGTGGAATTCCAAGATGGCTCCTCGGAGAGATGACTGCTCCTTGGCCTAGTGCTGCCAAAAAGACACTGCCTTGGGCTCAAGAATTGGCATGCACTTTACGAGGCCTCACCTTAGTGACCCTTTTGGAATCCTCTGCTCCCTTTATGCCCCTTATTGCACTGGGAAGCACATGGACTCTGGTAAGAGTGGGTAGTGCGTGTCCGGGAACTGGGCAGTTACAAGGACTCTGGTCTCCATTTCCAGTCACTTCTTGTTTCCTTCTGCATGCTGATTTTCTTCTCCCAAATGGCTAATTTTCACAGATGTACCTCTACCTGCAATGAATGGCAGGACTGCTGGGTTGGAGGAAAGAACGCTGACTGTCCACCCTAGATGCCCTCTGAGATCAGCCAAACCCAAACGCGTTGCTCTGGACCTAAGACCCTGTTTGCTCAGGCGCTTCTTTGCATAATCTGTATCAGCTTAGCCCAGAGGCTAATTGCTTCAGTAGCTCCATCACCTAACTGGAGATTGTGCACTTAATCTGCTCATTATGCTACTTATGTCTTTTCATAAGTATAGAGAAATTGTGTTATCACAGGAGAAAGGAGCTCTCTCGTTGAGAAATTCTTTTACACCTAGACAAAGGAGTTTTTAAGTTTATCAACTTCCCCTTTGTGATTCTACATTCTAAGGGATGTATTAATCATGGGTCGATTATACAAATCAATTAAAGATATTTTGCTGGTGGGTTAAAACATTTTTAATCAAAAAACGGATCATCATTGGGACATTTTAGGTATATAATGATCACATTCCTCATAGGGAATTTGTACCTGCATCTGATATATCTAGAGTCCTCTTTTTTTTCCCATTCCCCTCCTCTCCTTTCAAACTCTCTTCCCCTCTTTGTTTACAAAATATTTGTTTTTATTTTTCCCTTTTTTGCTAATTTTTTACTTTTCCTTTCTTTCCTTTCCCCCACTCTCCTCCTCTGTTTCTCTGCTCATGTGAATATTTGATCATTTTCTTCCTATTTCATAATAACTGGTGGGTTAATTTAATTGACTCCTTAGTGGCCTTCCTATTTATTTAAACTCCATGATTATATGCCTCACCAGTATATTGACTTTTAACAAGTAGTAAACAAGCATTGCAAAAAACACACTTCCCTTGTTGAGATCCTTATAACGTTTTCCATCTATCTGCATCTCTGTGTTTACAGTAAAACCCACCCTTCCTCCTACCCACCCACACATCAGTTTGTCTGTCCACATGCATTTTTCTCTACTTACCAACAAAGCTTTTTCAATCTAATGGCCTTGCCCAAGTAGATTGCTACACTCAGAGCCATGCAGAGGCCATGCAGCGACCCACTATCCAAGGTTCTGCTGGCTGAAGGATCTGGGTGGATCTAGACTCTGGAAGCCACACTGCATCACCTGCCAGACTGACTGCAGATGGGGACACTCCAGTAGCAGACACAAACCCACAATTCAGAAGCGTATCAGTAACACCAGGGACTGTACCCTAAGCGTCATCAAAATGCAGGCCATTATCCACACTGGTTTCTGTGTCCAGAAAATGGAGCAAGACCACTCATAGATTCACTCACACACCACGAGGTCCGCAGCACCCTGCATCCCTGCTCTCCTCACCACGTCCTTGGGCTTGTGTTCCTGAACATATCTCCCAACTCTGTCCAAAGAGTCAGGGGATGTTTGTAGCTTAGAGCAGGGAGGGAAAGATGAGAGTCTCTGGAGAGCCACCTTTTAAAATATTTTTTAAAATAAAGCTATTTTCATGCACACTTGCATTCCGTGGGAACCTGAGCGCCCTCAGAGCCAAGCACATTCTTGTCAACCACCTGGTTGCCATGGCCTCCTGTTCCTGGACAAATTCTCTCAGTACTTGTGGTAACTTTCTCATTTAAAATATTCATTTCTTGGTGAAAAAATTGTGATTTGTGCACACTCAGAATAGGCCGAGCCAGGACCCATATTTTATAATGCTGTAGCTTGTTCTATGTATTTTTCAAGGTTTTAGTTCTTTCCAATAACTTTATGTCCTCCGTGAAATATAAATATTTGGTATCTCAAAGAAATTATTGTTAGAACAAGGTCCTTTAGTCCAGCATGTGAGCAATATATATAGCAACATATAGTGTGAGCAATATAGAGTTTTATTTTGTTTTGGTGTGGTTTGTTTTTGGTTTTCAGGATTAAAAAAAAAAAACCACATTCTGGCTACAAATATTCCAGGAGCTTCACCTACATCCTGAGTGCTGGTCTGAAGGCCTTGTGGAGCTGGTAGTCGGTGTTGTACCCTGGGAAACAAGAGCAGGTTAGAAAGTTCAAGCACTGTGGTATTCAGAGCAATGAGGAGTGGGACAGGATGCTGCTGTGAACCGGGGGATTCAAGTCCAGGGGGTCAGAGAAGGCTTCCTAGAGACGTGGAAATTCAGTAATGGGCCCTAATAGTCAAATAGTGAGGGGTGGGAAGCTAGGGAAGCAGGGACTTTGGAGCTGAATGGTGCCAGTGGCAGATCGGACATCTTAACAGAGAAATAGCCGGGTGAATCAAAGCAGAGGAGGATAGGAGGGCAGTGGAGAGGGCAGGAGAGAGGAAAACATGGCACAGGACTGGAGAAGGGGACCATGGTAGGATTACAGTAAGAGCCAACTGGGGCCATTCTAAATGGGCTTTGAGAGTCACATGAAATCTAATGCCTTCATCCTGTTTTTAAATTTTTGTTTTAAAGAGAATAAAACCAAACAAAATAAAATGGAGTGAAGCCAATCAAAGCAAACCAGTGTAAGTGAAACAGGACTTTAAAACAATAGAAAATCAACAATGATTACCATAATGCCTCTTGTTGTCTTCAAAATAGCCACAGATAACTTCAGACATAGTAAAAATCAAACAAAACAGAAGAGACTAGAACCAGTAAAATAAAACAATGAATGCAATAAAGGACTTCAAAACGGAATGAGTAAATACAAAATGGCTACCATAATATATCTTGTTATCTTTGAAATAGCTGCCCATGTCATTGGATATAATAAAATCAAACAAAACAAAACAAAACAAAACAAAATAAAACCCAACCCAGCAAAACAATGAAAATGATACAAGACTTCAAAACAAGATGATAGGGAATTAACAATGGCCACCACCTTCAGAAGGAGATCCCATAGATGCTACATTGAATATTGCTGTCCTCTGAATAGATGCTCAGACTGTAGCTTTAGGCCTGCAAAGCCAGTGAAAAACTAAACACTACAAGCCTTAAACTGTATTTTACCTAAGTAGTTATCATGGCAGCCTGTGTTTCTCTGGATCAGCTGATTGCATAGGGTGAGGGGTTGGGGGAGGCGACCTTCTTGTATGCAGCATGAGTCAAGGGCTGCATGTGCTCAGCTCACATCGGAATGCCTGGGCTCCTGTCAGAGAGGCCATTGTGAGTAACATAGGAGACCTAAGAGGAGGAAGGGAGAGAAACCTCGCATGTTATGAGGGTGGATGACAGATACCTGCATGGCTGCTCTGCAGTGGAGGATGCATCTGTGTGGTCCCAAGGGAAGGGCAAGAAGCCAGGGTCTTGGCACAAGAAGGAAACCTTATAGACTGTGTTTGGAAGAACTCAGAAGGTCAGGAAAAATTTTTTTCCAGTCCACATCTATACACTTTTAAAATGCCTCTTCCTTAACCTAAAATGAAATTTTTATAGAATGAAAAAAATTCCCCAATGATCACATGAAAGACAGTGTAACTGCTAAGCCTGATTGTCAACCTGATTGCTTTCAGAGCCACCTGGAGGGGGGGGTCAGTAAGCACACTGCTGGGTATGTCTGGGAGAGTCATGAGATCTGTATCTGGTCACTGGTCCCTTCTCTGGTTCTGTTCCCCCATTCTGTTTTTCAGTCTCTGTAACCTGGACACCTTTGCTCTGCCGCTCGTGTCCACCATGATGCTCCTGCCACAGAAGCAGCTGACCACGGACTGAAACTTCTGACAACGTGAGCCATTGTGTAAATGATTAAGAATTATTTCACTAGATGGACACATGGTGAAAGTGCACTGAAATAGGTGTGTGGTGCTGGTGCTAAGGCTTGGCTGAGTGCCCCCAAAGGCCCTATGCTTAAGGTTTGGTCCCCAGTTTGTGGCACTATTGGAGTCTAGTTTAAGGTATTCTGATCCTACGGGCATGTGCCCTCTAAGGAGGTATTTGGATCCTGGTTTATATTCTCTGTGTCTGTGTCTGTATCTGTGTCTGTGTCTGTGTCTGTGTCTGTGTCTGTGTCTGTGTCTGTGTCTGTGTCTGTGTCTGTGTCTGTCTGTTTCTGTATCTCTCTCTCTGTGTCTCTCTCTGCCTCTCTCTCTCTTTCTCTCTCTCTGTCTCTCACTCTCCCCACCCCTCTTTCTCTCCTTTTGTGGCATCATGAGGAGAGCAATTTGCTCCACGATGTGCTCTCCACCGTGATGTGCTGCCTCACCACAGGTCCAAAGCAAAGGGTCAGCTGATAATGGACTAGACGTTCCAAAACCAAAGCCTACTAAAACTTTCTTTTCTGTAAGGATGATTATCATAGGGATTGCTGCAGTATTGGAAAGCTGACTTACACAGCAATTTAAATACCAAAACAGACAGTGTGATTGCTAATGGGATTTTTCATTTTGAACTGAATTCACCAAAAAAAAAAAAAAATCTTACAACAGCCAATAGAAATCCCACAAGTTTCTGATCTTCCCTCCAGGGAATATGCTCATCCATGGAGAAGAACCCTAAAGGACTTCCTTGTTAGCGAGGGGGATGCAGTCTCTTCTTGGATGTGTCCCAGGAGAGGCAGCTGGAATGACACAGCTGGGGCGTGGCCTTAGGTGTGCTGGAGGGAGCCAGGATCACCCACAACCACCCACCTATCAAGGGTTCTGATTTCCGGTGGCTTGACTCTAGAACAAGACAGACCTACATCCTAACTCCATGTACGGTATCCAGAGGTCCACCCCATTCTTCACCCCCTGTGGGGAAATGTGCAGTCATTGATTAGCACCCTGGAGGTCCCAACTCTTCTACTTCATCTGTAGCAAGACTATTTCTGTCCTGACAACAAGAATCACAGAGCAGGAGAGTTGTCCCAGCACAGTGCCTTGTACATCATTTACTCTTGTGGCTCCAGATCTTATCTAAGGAGCCCAGAAACCCTATGCTAGTTTCAAACTGGCTCGTGGAGCTTCCGGTCTCTGTGCTTGCCTGAAGTCTGACTGCACTGCCATTCCATGACTCAAGTGCTGTTCTATATTTGGTCCTCCCATGATTTTAACAGAGCTGATGGCCTCTTTCACCTTTCCTCCAGGGGCACATTCAGAGCACAAAGAATAAGTCTGATTCGGGTTGAAATCCCAGTGCAGTTGCTTTCTATCTGCAAGACCATTTTCTAAGTCCTCCTAACTTCAGTACCCTATTCAGTAAGATAAGGAAAATGCCTTTTATCTCATACTATTATTTTTGAAATAAAGAATAATCAAACAAATGCTTATAACAACACCAGCACAATATTTGATTCATAGAAACCCAAATACACAATTAATGTTGCTATTTTACTTATTTTTTCTGTTAGCTCTCCACTGATCTGTTATTAACTACTCTTGCCACCTTATTTTGCTAGGAGAGGGATTATGCAGCACAGTGATTAAGCACATCAGCTCTGGAGGAAGTTGCTGGTTTTGTCACTGTAAGCTGTGTGCTCTTGTGACAATTTTAACACTTGGTGTAAATTTTTAACACTCCACCACCACACAAGCACTCTTCTCCAATTAGCAATATTGAGACATTACATTAGTTGGGAAATGTTGTTTTGAAACGTTACCAGGTATCTGCTTTCACTTGTTGTTAAAATAAGGCTTTATTTCCAGATAATTGTAGACAAATGATAAAGTCTTGGTAAGTATTTGGGCAGTAATCATAAAAATCAAAAGTGGTTCTGACGTCCACTGATACCCAGAATGTGAGGAGAGAGAGATGTCTGTGGCAGACAAGGAACAGAGTCTCAGATTTTCAGGAACCTGTCACCACAGGAAAGCCTTCCTTATTGTGCTTGCCTGGACCCAGAAATTTTGCACATAGCCAAGTGTCCAAGAAGATGCTGCTTTCTAACCTGAACTATTTTCTTTGCCATATTTCTTATTTTACTGCTAAAGCAAGATTCAAGAGGTTATGGGAAATAAACATTTATCTTCCTGTTAGGAGTCAATGCATCAGTGATTACGTTTGGGTAGAAATTTATGTGTTTGGGTTGTTTTTTTTTTTTTTGTAACCTTTGCTGAAAATTAACATGGTTTTCCACTTGCAACAAACATAGAGCTTCTCCTCAAGTGCTGGCTTCCCAGGGAAAATAGCTAATATTTTTCAGCAGCTATTGAAAGTAAAAACCAGGCTGGTGTAAAGTGTGCGTGTTTCTGCATTCCTGTTTCCCCTTGCACAAAAAGCATCAATTGGATGAAATAATAGCTATTCAGTTGGTCTTTCCCTCATGACTGCAAGCCATTTGGAGCTCAGTCACACTTAGCAAAGCCGGTATTGACTATGTGCAGAAATATCTGGAATGAGATGCTTCACCACTGACATCTTTCATTCATAATTACTGCAAAGTCAGCCTGCCCAGGCCTAGTCAATGGTCAGTCAATATTCCCATTATAAGATGGAGCAGGGTGAATTGCTAGGGCAGAAACACAAAGCAGACTACTCAACGGGCCCTCAGATCCAGACAGCAGAGGTGGCTGGAGAGGGTCTCATGAGCCCTGAGATCAGAGGGGGGGGTGAGCACAATGCGATGTGCTCCTGTAATCTGTGCTCCCTGGTACTAGAATTAAGTTTCTTCACAGTGGCACAATGTTTGTAAATGGCCTCTGTCAAGTGTGATCTTCTATGGAGGAGAGAATCATTTTCTCTGAAGAGATAAAGCTGCCAGCCTGTCGCAGTGACTTTTGTCATAGAACTTATTTGCAATGGGAACGGGTAACACAGTCACATCCAGTCTGTCTGCAGTACAAATGAGGAAGGATAAGCAAGTACTTCTTACCCCAGAGGAGATAGCCCGGGCCTCAGCGCAGCATGGAAACCTTCCTTGTCACAGAGACTGGGTAATAACAGGATTATAAAACTGCTCAGGAATGTCTCAGAGTTATTTGACTTATGATAGGCTGTTAGTATAGGATTTGTTTGCATTGTAATCCAATTTGATAATTTCTACTTTGTCAGCATGAAGCCATTGTAAGTCTTTAATCAGAAGATTCACGTGAGCCCGTAGGTGAGCTGATATTAAACAGTATGTACACACTGAGTGGAATTTTCTTTTAAATAAACATTTTGTAAAAACTTATCCACTACAAATAACTGAATAAAGGCTTCAAGGGTTAGCACTGATTGTCAACTTGATTGGCTTGAGGGAGGCCTGGGAGAAGAGCAAAGCACACTTCTGACTGTATCTGGCTGGGTCACAGAGAGTATGTCTGGATTCCAGTCCTTCCTGTCCGTTACCTGACTTCTGTGTGGCTAGAACTCTGCCAAGTAGTTCCACCATGATGTTTCTGCCATGGAGCCAATCAACCATGGACTGGACCCTCTGAAGCTTTGAGGTAAAACTTTTCCACTTTATATATGTAAGGTATTTGTCCCACCAGTGGAAAGCTAACTAATATAAGGACATTAAAAATTTTGGTTTTATATTTCTTATACCCAGTTTCACACAAAATGCTTTTAGAATGCCTTTGCTTAGGAACATGATGAATGTCACTACTTGAGTCTAATTTAAGTAATTTCCTGCTGCCATGTGTATACACGTGTGTATACATACATGTACCTTCTTATGTCCATCCTATTCACTCTGGGAGCCCACCACATGGATATTAGCTTTAGAAACATTAATTCTAAGCTTAAATGGTATCATAATAGTATAGGTTATTTAAGAATCAAAAAGAGTTAGAAATGAATGTGTGGGTGTGGAGATGCTCAGAAAATAACCACAGCCTTTTAGGGAGTTCTCCTTGGGAGAACTCCAATGCAATTGCTTTTCTTAGTGGCTTCACTAAGTCAATGGAATATTCTATAAAACATACATCCCCTCCTTTAATACTCACAGTGACCTCTAAAGGCAATTTTTATTATTATTTCCTTCTCTCCCTGAGGAATCAGGAGTCAGAGACGTTCATTGATACACCTACTCATTTATTCCACAAATATTGACCCTTTACTCTAGAAAATCTTCTCTTACAGGTAGGGATACAGTATTAGCAAAACAGGGCTCTGCTCTCAAAGGAGTTCACAGTCTAGAGCAATTAAATAATTCACCCAAAACCACACATCCAATAGAAACTTGGACAGAGTTGCAATCTTGATTTTGTGATCAGAGCCCTACTCTTACCCCAAATCCCATTCTGTCCTCTATGACAGGAGAGTATGTAGGAAGAACTACAAATCTTTGCCTAGTGTGCAGTATGGCTTCCTCTAGAGAAACTTGGCATTACCATGCCACAATATATTCCGTTATCAAACTTGGCCATATGTTTGCCTCCAGTGCCCACCAGTGACCTCTTCAACATCCAGGTATTCCCCCTTCTTCCCTTACCATGAGAGCTGCAGCTTCGCTTGGAGCAACTCTAGAGAAAAAAGGACATTTCATCAGAATTTATGGACAAAAGATGTTCATTTGACTAGATTGTGTCCAATGATACATAAAACAATGTCTGTGAGGCAGAACTTCAGGAAGGGATTTGTTTTCTTTATGAATGGTATAATGGTTTGTGTCTAGTTGTCCCCACAAACCTTCATGCAGTCATAGGGCTTCTTCAGAGGTGGCTGAATCTAGAGTGTGTGATGCTGGAATTAAGGATGTGTGATTATTAAATCAGTCCACTAATTGGTTTGGCATTGCCCTAATCCCAGTAGTGTGGATAAGATAAAGGGGGGAGCATAAAGATGCTTTTCAACTCTCTTCTTGCTTGACTATCATCTGGCCACAATAAACTAGTTCCCACTTGTTGCTTTTGCTATCTTGTGGGCACCATGCACTGTTCTCCCCTGTGATGCCCCTATGCCAAGCCATCCAGCCCTAGAGCCAGCCAATTATGGACTGAAACCTCTGCAAGCTGTGAGCTAAATAAAGTCACATATTCTGTCTCAGCAATGAGAAAAGTAATTAAGACAAACAAAGACAGACTTTGATGCTCCAGGTCCTCTACCATTTACCATTTTTTTCATCTCCATACTGGAGATAATCCACAGATTACTGAAAGACCAAGAGAATCTTGAATCTTTGACTAGAGCACCCATGCCAGGGGCGGTAGAACCTGAAGAGAGAAGGGGCTTAGGTACTCTAACACTAACTCAATCATGCAATTCCTAGGCTACATCTCTCTGGACATGAGAAAAATACATCATTACTTGTTTTAGCCACTGAACTTGGAATTTTGTGCATGCAACAGATTATGATACCAGTTGTGGACAAATACAAAATACACTATTCTAAGTTCAATAATCACCCCCTCTAAATCATTTACCTCATTTAGAGTTCACTGTATAAAGCCCTATGCTAAGTTTTACTGCATTGTATCATGTATTCCTCGTAGAAAATTTATGAGGGAAATATCATTACTTTATTTGACAGATGACAAAACTGGAACTCAGGGTAGTTAAGTAACTTGTGCAGGGCAGTCAAGTGGAATACAGCAGAATTCCTATTCAAATCTGGCTCCAACCTAATCCTTTAACCCCAATGAGCTCATGCACCTAGCTGAATCAAGCCATATGAAAGGGCTATAGTTAGTATTTGAAAGCTATCCTTATAGTGGTATTTAGTACAATCATGATCCTGAGCCAAAATTAAGGGTAAATTTTCCTAATTTCTCCAGAATTGCTGCTTCAATAGGGTATTTATCCCTGCACTATTCAACATCCAAATCCTTTTTCTTTGGAACATCAAATATTTCAGAGAGTGAAAAATAAGCCTTCAAGCTCTGTACATATTTCCATGAAACAAAAATACTATTTGTCTAATATTCTCATGTCTAAGAGTGACATGTGCAGTTACTAATGCAGATATTCTTGTTTAATGACTTACTTTTTTAATGACTCTTCAGACTTCCAGCCACGCTGCTTGGACTTACAATCCATTTGTTCTTTTTTGTACAGCTCTGTACAATTTGCTTTTAGAGTCTCAATGTCTTTTTTGTGAAGTTTTCCTCTTTGTGTAGTACTGTAAATTTTTGCTGATTGTATTATAAAATGCTGTACTGAAGTTTTATTTTCTGCTATACATTACAGTACTGCATTTATGGTAAGCATGAGGCCCCATCTCATAGCTTCGAAGTCTTTCAAAGTTTTAAATCATCAGTTGGAATGGTGTTATCCTGTTTTGTTTGACTATATCATACGTGATGATATGAACAGCTGTTTTGAAGAAAACATTATGACAGCTATTGCTGATTT